>AP025073.1:30822361-31152107 GCA_036186865.1 Eustoma russellianum | reverse complement strand
ACCCCCCCCCCCCCCAAAATGTATTCAGTGCATAACTCAGTTGGTACTCGGGTATATATTGCATATAAGGTTGTCGGTTCAAATCTTGGAAGCCGCAACATGTGTGTTTTGACCTTGCCGTCAGTTCCTTATACCGGAGCGAGTTCGAGCTCAGACACCTCGTGGATAATAAGTCTTGAACCTCTCATCTAGAAGGCCACCGAACGACCTGATTTACATCCTACACGAAGTTTATTAGAGTTGTGAAGGTGGAAGACCTCACAGTCATGCTATTACCTTCTTGTATTCAAGATATCATCCCAAATAAAAACATCCCATGATTCATGCAATAGAGTTAATTGCACCTGGTATCCATTTGTTTCCACCAATTTTTAAGTAGCATCCAATGTTTCATGAAACACACTTGCCATCCAGACTTATAGGGTTAATAGACACCTGACATCCATGCTGACGTCATAAACTTTTTAAAAATAAATGAAAATTGCCTTTATGACGTCAGCATGGATGCCAGGTGTCTATTAACCCTATAAGTCTGGATGGCAAGTTTGTTTCATGAAACATTGGATGCTACTTAAAACTTGGTGGAAAAGAATGGATGACAGTTGCAATTAACTCTCATGCAATAATATAAAACTTATCCTCTTGACTTAGTTTCCAACAAATTATTTTGAATACAGCAATGGTCCAAGTACAGCAAAGCCATATGCTTGTCTATATCCATAAATTCATCACCATAAAGCTTGCTCTTTCTCCACGCCACACATCCAAAAAAACGTGTGATATTTTTCTTTCGCTTCCATTTCCTCCCTCCAAACACCAAAAATATGAGCACAATCAAAAAACAGCCTTCTTCTCCGCCTACAGCCTCCCAATTTCCCGCCACCCTCATGATAGCTGCCTTATTCTTTGCTGTTTTAACTGCTCCAGTCGCCGGTGAACCAGAATCAACCATTTTTGAGGTCTCAGCAGCTCACGAAATAGTCAAAAACTCATGCAGCAGTACATTGTACCCTGACTTTTGCTACTCCACCCTAGCAACCACACCTGAATTAACCAAAAAGGTCAAAAATCACAAGAATGTTATCGAATTGTCCCTAAATATCACGATCGAAGCTATAAAGCACAATCGAGCAACTTTCCAGAAGATTCTAGACACAAATAAGAATCTCACTAAACGCGAGATCACCGCGTTGCATGATTGCCTAGAGACTTCCGAAGACAGTCTCGATGAACTGCACGATGCTTGCGTAGACCTAGAGCATTACCCTAACCCCGGCAGAAAATCTCTCAAAAAATACGCCGATGATCTAAATACTCTCATGAGTACTGCAATGACAGATCAACAGACTTGCCTCGAAGGATTTACTTATAATCAAGAAGATAAAGAAATCCGTAAGCCTTTGATTGGAGAGGAGATTCAAGTGGAGAAATTATGTAGCAATGCGCTTGCGATGATAGTCAACATGACGGTCAAAGATATGGAAGGGGAGGAGAGGAAGTATTCGATCGGTGGTGGTCGGAAGCTCAAGGCGGCGAAGGAGGTTGGGGGATGGCCGGAGTGGTTGTCTGGAGGTGACAGGAGGTTGCTACAGTCGTCAACGGTTAAGGCGGATGTGGTGGTGGCGGCGGATGGGAGTGGGAATTTCAAAACAGTGGCGGAGGCTGTGGCAGCGGCGCCGGAGAAAAGTAGTAAGAGATATGTAATAAGAATTAAATCTGGAACTTATAGGGAAAACGTGGAGGTGCCGAAGAAGAAGAAAAATATAATGTTCATAGGGGATGGTCAGAGCAACACCATCATCACCGGTAGCCGGAATGTTGTTGACGGCAGCACTACTTTCCACTCTGCCACCGTTGGTACGTTCTGTCTTCCATTCTCTAGGATTCTGTTGCTTTATTTAATGTTACAAAAATTCTTACCTAGGAGCTCTTCCACAAATGGGAACAGGATCTCCTGACCGCCAAGTCCGTGACCCCCTCCGCGACCGCCCGCCACGTGCCAGCAGGGGAGGTTGTGAGGTTGGGTGGGGTTCACCCGCACGCAGCGTCACCACCCCACCCCGCTGCCACGTGTCGGGCGGTCACGGGGAGGAGGGTCAGGTGATCTCGTTCGCCACAAATGAGCATGACAAGTAGTATAGGTTATCAATATAAAAGAAAAGACATAGATATAAATGTATATTAGAGAACTTATAACTTAATATCATTCTGGGCGGGCTTTTTAACTAGTAAGTTTGATGTTATATGACCTTGAGGTTACAAGTTCAAGCCGCAGAAATAGCTTCTTGCACAAAGTGTAAGTTAAAGCTTCATGCGTACATCAACCTTTACTCAAATCTTACGCAAATGCGTAAGCCTAATATATCACTTTTTATAATGCTCTTTCTTTTGTATCCAAGTCTTTCTTATCAGTCATATCGTTCTAAAGATAGAATTTGTATTTACTTTACATGTATGCACATGCATCATGGACAATATATGCATCACATACAAATACATAGGAGTATGTATAAATATATAGTTGTGTGTGAATATGTCATTAGACATATGTTATAGATATAATTGCAAATATCTTCATATGAATATTAGCTTTTTTTTTTTGCAACTAGAAAAAGAAAGGAAAAAAAGGAACACATTGTCTGAATTATGTGAAATGGTTGGAATAAAGATGCGTCCATTTGACACTTTCGTCTTGTTGGGCCTACTAATGGGCAATAATGCTAAAGGTGACAACGTACACCTATAAGCGTATTATAATAATTTTAAATTCCGTAAATCTTTAGTCTCGTAAATGATATAGTTGAAATTGTTATGCTAAAGAACAAATTTGTTAGTGATGCATATGTCTAAGTGGTTTAGATCAATTATCAATTACTATTTATAGCAAAAAAATTCTTAGAAAACAACAACATTATCCCATTCTCATATCTTAAAAATACACTAAATTGGGGGAAATCTTAAGTTTCCATAGAAAATTTCATCATGCTATATTGCTATTCCCTTCGTCCTTTTCCTTCTCATTCAGTTTTTCTCCATGCTGGAGAGAAGAAAACTCCAAGAAAATGGAAAAAGAACAAAAGCATAAGGGAATGTATATTATGGCATGCATGTTCGTGGGTTTTCTTTAATTGCGTAAAACGTGTGACCCCAAGACTAATGTCGTTTTCAAAAACGAGCTGCTATCACGTATTTGATTCTCTGTCTCCTAAATTTACAGTTACACCTACCACTGCATTGATTTGTCGACTTTACCTTTTTAATATATAGAGAGACGGGTCCATAACTTATACATTGTGATCTTGAAGTCACGAGTTTGAATCGTAAAAACAGCCTCTGCAAACATCAGATCGCGTAGCGATCCAGTCTCTCCCTAAAACCTACGCAAACGCATGAGTTTAGTGCACCGGAAACGTTACTTTTTTTTCATATATATATAAACTAGATTCCAACATAAATCTTTTGGATGAACAGCTAAATTAGATACTAGTGATTAATGGTATCCTAAACTAGAAGAATAGAGGAAGCTTATCCAAGAAAGGTGTTGAAATCCTTTTTTTTTTCTTTTTTTTTTGCTGTTCTATAAGTTGAAATTTTCAGAATAATTACACAATTAAAAGGTAGTTAGATCAACTATTATTTGCTTTGTCCTACTAAACACATAAAGACGGCCAAGAAGGCATATTACCTCTCATGTGGCAGCATATATTTTTTGTTTTTTGTTTTTTGCGACATGTGACAGCATAGTTAACAATACAAATTTAATTTGTTTCATGAATTATATTGTAAAAAAGTGTAAGAGAGATCTCTTGTTGTCATCGAGATTATTACGTGAAGACGGAAACACGAACTGTATGAGCTAATTAAAATATCTATTTTTTATTTTTTTTTATTGATCTATGTGATTCAAATATCTTAATTTTACGTTATAATTATATGTAAAATTACAAAATTTTCCTAATTTGAACCGTTAGCTAACATTTTCATATATTCTGTGGGTTGGGCTTTCAGCGGTGGTGGGCGAAAGATTCTTGGCTCGAGATATAACGTTTCAGAACACAGCCGGCCCATCAAAACACCAAGCCGTGGCTCTTCGAGTCGGCTCCGACTTATCAGCTTTCTACAGATGTAACATCTTAGCTTACCAAGACACTCTCTACCTCCATTCTAACCGTCAATTCTTCATCAACTGTCTTATCGCCGGTACCGTCGATTTCATCTTTGGCAATGCCGCCGCCGTCATCCAAAACAGTGAAATCCGTCCTCTTAAGCCCAATCCCGGACAAAAGAATATGATCACCGCTCAAAGCCGACTTGATCCAAATCAAAACACCGGCTTTGTCATCCAGAAATGTAAAATCGAAGCCGATTTGAATCTAAAACCCGTTCAGAAGAGTTTTCCGACGTTTCTCGGAAGGCCGTGGAAGCAGTATTCAAGAGTTGTGGTGATGCAATCTACGATCAGTGACGTCGTCGATCCTGCCGGATGGCATGAGTGGGACGGGAATTTTGGGTTGGATACTTTGTTTTATGGAGAGTATCAGAACACCGGAGTCGGAGCCGGTACCGCCGGGAGAGTGAAATGGAAAGGTGTGAAGGTGATTACTAGTGCTACTGAGGCTCGGAGCTTTACTCCCGGATATTTCATTGACGGTGATTCTTGGTTGGGTTCCACTGGTTTCCCTTTCTCTCTTGCTTTATGAAACTATCAATTTTCTTTGCGTCGGTCGGCTGTCCATCTCCGATGATCGCGAATCCTTCTGTCCGGTCTCGTCATTGATTCATGAATTATTGAATGGTTTCTATGGCATGTATAAAATAAGCGAAACGATTGAATAATGCAATGCTTTATGCTAATAATATATTATGTTATGATATACTACTAGTTATTTAAATATGTATGTGACATGATTACATCCTCGGTTCATGTTACCAAAGGATACATCATTAATGTGTGACATTGTGCCCATATTTAGATACACGATAGAGATGCTCCGTCTTAAAAATATTGTACTTTTTTAAATATATTGTTTGTTTTGGTAAATATTACTAGTAAAAATTGTTATGCTACATCTTCTGCTAAAACTTACAAGATTTATTTTTATTTTACCTTAAACAATCAATTAGAAAATAGTTAACTCTATTTTACATTGAATAATGGTTTTCCCATTGCTTCCACCGTTTACAATTTACAATTTCAGAGCAGAAAATAGTCGACAACAGGATATAAAACATATTTATAAGACAACCTAGTCACCTGGAAAACTAAGAAACAACCTGTTGTTTCTAGAAGTAATGCAGAAACGTAATTGAGAGCATTTGCATTTAAATTTTCCGAAAGACTCTTGTTAAAAAGGGTACTTGAAGACCTTGGACATGCCTATAAGAGTCTTCTGTGATAACATATCAACTACAAGCATGAAAGGAAACCATGTTCAACGCGACAAATCAAAACAAATTAATAGGCATTTCATTAGAGAAAAGATTGAAGACAAGGTGATGAGCTTTGAACATGTTTCATCTAAAGATCAAGTGACTGACATCCTAACTAAACTTGTCTCCACCAAAAGTTTTCAAATTTTGCTATTCAAGTTTGGCTTTATGAATATATACAACTATACTTAAAGGGGAGATAGAAATATACACCGTAAAATACACAAAATACACTGTATATAGCCATGTACACACACTGAAAATACTTGGTTCTTGGTTCTGCATGTTTTATGAGGTTGGGATCTCCTAACCCCACTTTCCTCACCTCCTTTGTGACCGCGTGACACGTGGTAGCAAAGGGGGTGGTGAGGCTAGATACGGATGACCCTCATCTAGCTGCCATGTATCGCGCGGTCACGCGTCACCGCATCCTCTTTGCGGTGAGATGATCCTATCCCTGTTTTATGAGGATTGGCAAATAAGAGTTTTGTAAGTTCTCTGAAAAGCTGTCCTATGAGGATAATATTCGGCACTTCGTTCTGCTATATGTGCCATACCTTTTTCGTTCATCTTTCGCCAACCTGGACTCCTTTTTTGATGATTACGTAACACCTGAACACTCACGGATCGCCTCTCACTGTATTTCCTTTGTAGAATGAAGAGAGCAGCGGATATTTGTGGCTTTTTTTTTGTCTGGTATTGCAACTAGGTATGTTGAATAAACCGAATAGTTCACGAACTGTTCGAGTTCAGTTTGTGTTCGATTCGTATTTGTTCGGTAATTATCTGTAACCAAGCCGTATTTGAACATATTAACGAACTATTCGACTCGTTATAAACAGTTATAGTATTATCGAATCGAACTCAAACCAATTTTAAAATTTGTTTAGCTAAACAAACCGAACCAAACCGTTCATTTAGCTAAACGAATTCGAATTCAAGGACCTAGTATTCGGTTTAACTCGACTCGTTAAACCTTTCTTTTTAAATATATCATTTCATCCATATCTTTTTGTTCCTTATCGCTTAATGGATGGAAAAATAAAATGAAAATTTAAGTAGAGGATATAGCATGAACATATCCTAGACCTAAAAAGGTCGTTTGTATCATTCTGCAGAAACAGTAGTTACAGAACTACATTTTCCACCTTGATTGGCCAGGTTGCGTTCGACAATTCTGAAATAGTTCCCACGCAGCAATAACAGCATAAACATGCACCTTCATTCTTCAGCAGTAAACATTTACTTCTAGAAATACATAATCCGAAGCTAAGCCAAGATACAGCAACAACATTAATCCATTGCCTTAGAGACGACGGGTATAGGAGGTCAGATGTACGCAACAATACTCATTTGTTAGAAACACACAGATGCTTTCCGATGACCCATAAGGAAATAAAAATAGAAATAAAAAATGCACCCTTTCTTGATTCTAGTCGAATTGACCACGTTACCTGGATACCTCATCAACAACAACAATATAATTGTAACAGTAATCCTGGATACGCTTGGAAACCTGGTAATGGAGTTTGATGCTAGCAGTTTAGCATAAAATTACAGAAACAGTAAGGTCTCTCGTTTAACTGAGAATCAAAGTGAAATATTGGTCCATCTAAGACCAAATTAAACAATTCTGATATCGAGTGGCATGCTTAGAAAAAGGTAGTCAAGTAAGATATCACAAACTCAGGCGAGAAAGAGCCCAAAGTTATGCATACAACAAGTGAAAAATTGGAAATGGCTGCTATCTTATAGGCGATTAATGACAGCCTCAACTTCAGCTGGGCTGTAAAGATGGTATCTCGGTGCAACCTTCGCAATATCAACGTTGTTTGGAGTCACCTGGTATAGAGAAACACACACTAATTGAAATATGCGAACAAGCTTAAGTGAAACCGAACTGTTTAGATGCATGAATTTAAAAACTGAAGTTTAACTTCACCTTTTCTTCCATAACTTGCTTCAGGATTGACAGGGCTATGGTTTCAGCTTCTAGAAGTGTCAGATCCTGGAAAGAGAAGAGGAAAGAGGAAGCGATAATCAGCATAAAAGGCAAGGGAGATCAGATGGGGTCTGCTTTTATTATTAATGCAGGCCAGGTGCTACAGAAAAATTAGAGAGAATATGAACCTTATTAAATTGCTCCTGCAAGGAGCTGTCAGCACCTTCAGAACCTGACCCAATGGCTTTTGCATTGCACTGCCAGAATGTGCCTGACGGATCCGTATAGTATCTACAAGTTGCAAAGGCATGTGATTAATATCAACCATTTAAAAGGAACAAAGAAAATTCTGCATCTGATATTTTCCTATTCTGATAACTTATTTCAAAAAGAACAAACATGACCTCAGCAATGGAACTGCACATACAGGCATGCACATATATGTGATAGTAATAGTACTCAAATTCAAGGATGGGAAGACCTAAAAATTAAAAAGAGAGGTGAGGATGGAAGCCCTTAGAAACAATATAGCTTCAATCAGAGAAGCAAAGGTTACTTAATTTCGCACAAGAGAACTTGCATCGGAGAAGTATCACAAAAGTCAATAGCTAAAAAAATCTGAATCATATATGAGATTTAGCATAAGCTGAGGTGCTCCATCTATTACAGAGTTTGCATTGATGACAATCATCTCAATTGGCGAAAAAAGACCAAGAGACAATCAGCTTAGTTGGAAAAAGTAAAAATGCCTCTGCGTATATACGCCAAAGTGTAATGGTTGAGATAATCAAGGAATTCAACTCTACTTTCCCTTTTAAAGTACAATTTTGCGTCAAATATTCACTTCGGATTTCATTCTTCCTGCTTCTACAAGCAAGGGCAGTGACAAGCTTAAAAATGATATCAGAGCAAAATAAGTGTTACAGTTACTCCCTTGGAGTGTTTTCAAGACACTAGTTTGGTTTATATCACATGAAAGATTATGCAACTAAAAACAGAGCCTGCAAAAGGGAAGTTTTCAGATTTTAAAAGTGGCATCTGCACACTTAACAGAAAACAAATCGACTTGACATAATGATAAGTTAGCAGGACTATGCAAAATAGACAGGAAAGGAAGATCATGGAATCAATAGACAACCTTCTCCATATAAAAGGTATGCAAGAGATTTCTCAGAAACGGAAAGAAGAAAATCTTACAAGCTAGGACCATTCTCATCATGACCAGCAATGAGAAGCGATACACCAAACGGCCTAGACTGCACAGGGGTAAGAGAACACACATAACCACGCAAACCACAAGATAAAACATAAATCTAAAAAAAGATGAAAAAGTTGACAGTAAAAAGAAAGCACACACGTGTACATGTAAATCAGAAAGAAGTTTTCGTGCTACTACTGAACCAACAGTACCATGTAAAACAGACGATAAAGACACCAGAAGATAATAGTAAAGGGAAGGCCAGCAAATAGTACGTCCTTTAGTGTGAACTGGTAGCAGCATGGAAGAAGATGCCTAAGTTAGATAAAGGAACATTTTCTCAATCATATTGTCAACTAAGTAGGGCCACATCTAGGCAATTCAACAGAATGTTGCAAGATGATAAAATTTAGATGCTTCAAGCAGCAAAACAAACATATAATAAAGGTCTTTGGTAAAAGAACTTCCGGAGACTGACTTGAACATTGAATTCGCCCCTTCTAGACGAGGGCCTTTAAGCAGTAGCAGCCTCAAACCAGTTTTCTTGTCACAAAAACAGATAGCAATGTGGGGAAGCAAGTGCCAGTTCATATATATGGAGTAATCACTCGTTAATAGAACCAATTAAAACATCAAGGGAGCCTGAGGATAATGATAAGAGATGAACGTTTCTCAAAGAAAGTCTCTATTGTATATAGAAAGTAATTTAATTTGTGGAAAGTTTCTATTGCAGATATAAAGCAAGGGTGTCCAACTATATCAAAGGTGGTCAGCCTTCCATGTGTCGGCTTTATTTGCATTCTTTTGTGTTCGGCATTCAAAAGAAAAAAATTCGATCCTCAATCTTCTTCCTACTCCATCAATAAAAGAAGGCCGGGGGCTGAGAAAATGATGGGTTCACCCTAGCATAACTCAGCCAAATGAGGGAGGGCCGGGGCAGGGGGAGGGGGTACATGATAACAATAATATTACATTAATGCCCTTTTCAGAAATCAACCAATCAGGAACTATCAAAATTAGAAGCAAGATGCTCACCATGGATTCCTCGTCCCCCTCACCGAACCTCAAGGCAAGATCACAGAGAGCTTGGGTGGTGGACTCCACAGTCATTGGTTCCCCATATGAGAATCTATGATTCTACAGAAAACCATCAATATAATTAAAACCAGTCCAACGACATCTAGAATCAGAATGAGACAATGTCAGCGCTATACAACAACCACCTGAGTTTCAACTCGTGCATGTTCGACCAAAGTTCGAGCATCAGCAATTAATCCACTCATTGCACATCCAATATGTTCATCGATCTCCATTATTTTCTCCACGCTATTAGGCTCCTGTATGATTATCACAGGCCAAAAAAGAGCTCCTCATAAACCATTCTTCCCCAATAGTTCAGTGGTTCATCACTAAAGAGTTCAGAAACCCTATGACAGGACAGCCACGCATGATTTCTCTGCCGGAAACTTCTTTTAGGTTATCTTAGCATCTCAACAAAAAAGCCAGACGTCTTTCAGTCTCAGTGACATGATGTGTTTTCTTATAAAACCTTCATAGTCATACACGTTAACAGGAAAGAGAAGCCAAAATCCACAGAAGCTGAAGTTTCCTTAACCCTCTGTGTTTCCGCCCTTTTGGTCCAATCAAAACTAATTGCAATTAAAAGCCTTTCTGATAATGTTATGGCTTCAAAAAAGAACTATTAAGAATTCACTGATATAAATTGAAGGCAACATACACAGGAAAAGCAGGAAAGCAAGTAGATTTTGACAGCCAGGAAAAAAATGCAACCGCACCAGGAGTGGAGAGGTAATGCGCTTCTCAACAGCAAGAACAACTCCCTCCTTGGTCTTTACCCCAATAGCCGTTGAACCCAACTGTCAAAATCACAACAGAAGCAATCAGGAGGCCAAAAGTTGTCAGAGAAAAGATAACCATTAAATGGATAAAAACAGAGAAGCAATAACAAACAAGAACTTAAGATTGTGCAGAGATGCGTAGAGGAAAATATAGTGATCTTTACTTTGATGGCTTCAATAGCATATTCCACTTGAAACAAGCGCCCTTCAGGAGAAAATGTGTTGACTCCTCTATCGTACTCGGTCCTTTCCCAATTCAAACACGTAAAAAATAAGAACGACACAAAAGGAAAGATAAACTAATCACACAAACCTAAACCCAAATAGCAACTAAAAATAAACCCTACAAAACCCCCCGCAGTAAGAGGAAGAGAGAGGACAGTTCTTACCTGGTAAGAAACATTGTTGATTCTGAGTTTAAGTTAGATCCTGCGACGATAAAATAAAAAGAAGCTCAACTCTACAGAAACAGCAAATAAAAAAGAACAGAACACCAATCGATGTTCAAGGAATTCAAAAGAAGACGAGAAAACTAAAAAAAGGTAGCTTTATCAATCGACAGATTGAATAACCTTGGAAAATTCAGATTCATATAATACATCCGATTTAAATTTTACCTGGAACAGCGAAGAACAAAGACGATGGAGCAATGTGCCCAGAAGAATTTGTCGTTCTAGTTTTCTTCTCCACCGGTGACTACTGGCTTTTACAGAGTGAGACTCCACGCTTGTGTTTTCCTTGATAAGGAAGCCAGATTCACACACGGCCGTTCGGGTTATGTTTGGGCCTTAATTGGGTCTGTAATCGGCCCAGGAAGTTTAAAGAGTTGTATTCAGCTTGGGCCTTACAGGCATGTTTATTTTTAGAGAAATATTCGACCCTGTCTACTAAACTTGCTCACACTTTAACATAGTTTTTACCGTTGTTGAATATATTAGATATGTGTGGTTGGTCTTCCGATCTTAATTACCATGTGTATGTTTGTTTATTGGGACTCCAAAAGAGACAGAAATTGTGTTCGGCTACAATTGACTTGCAAATAATCACTGTGCCATTTTAAAACATATCCAAGATGCAAAATTTTCCTCTTTTCCCTAGTTTCTACCGAAACAAATAAATCCATGTAATTCAGTTGGAAACAATGAAACAATAAAATCATTACCATATCTTTTATGTGGGATAAGATCTCCTCAACAAAATCTCTCGCCTCTTTCCCTGCATGACACATGATAGCAGGGAAGGGTGTTGAGTCTAGTCGTGCGGTGAGAGGAGGGATGGGAGATTTTGAGATGAGGTGATCTAAACCCTACTATAACTGCGTTGATTATACATATTAATTTATTTATAACTAGCCCTAAACTAATAACTTTGGTGGGGCATTTTTTTTATAATTCTTACCATACTTATTATGCAAACCATAATTAAAGTGACTATATACTGATAATATCCTTTTGTAATTGCCCAAAATTAATAACTTTTATAGAACATTTTCAAATGCATCACCTTTGTGAGACGGTGACAAAACGATCTGTTGACAAAAAAAAAAGTTTGTGAAAACGAGTGAAGAGTACTAGTGGATAAAGAATTGTTCAACAAAAAAAACTGCAGGACATAGCTTAATTGGTACTCGGGTTGAAAGTTAGCATAAGGTCCGATTCTAGCTACATACACAGTGTAGATGTTTTACTGTGATTTGGACCAAATGTGTCAGGTTTACAGTGAACACCTTGCTCTTTGTATTTGACCTCCCTAACCTGACCACTGAATCCTTATTTGCATCTTTCACGATGGTCTTTGCCGCCGGTAACAAAGGTATCGCCTTTTTAGTTTTTGGTCCAAGAATGTTCAACGCGAAGGTGGATAGGGTGGCGACACTCACCGGTGGGATATCTCATTCGACTACTTATCCCCCCCTGACGCTTTAAATCAGTAGCATCTCTAATTTTCCGGAATCTTTCAGAGCCATACCACAGATTGGTATCAAATCGATTCTCCATCCTTTTTTTCATCGGTAAAAAAGGAAAAGGAAAAGAAAAAGAGGAATTTACTTTAACGATTCGGGAAAAAGTTTTCTTTAAATGTGGAACAGATCAGCGTCCTTCATTCTTGACAAACGACAAAACGACGCCGTGACCAAGGCCGAGAGCCGCCTTGTATCTCCTCCTGCAACCTCCTCGTCTATGGCGGATGCTCTGCAGCAAAACCCTAGAATGTCGGCTTACTATGAGACTCGAGCGGCTCACCATGGCGTCGTTACAAGCGACTGGCTTGCTCAGGCTCAATCGGCTGTTGGACGACACCCTGACGATGCTGTTTCTGAGGATTCGGCGTCTTATAGGTCCGGAGAAGATTCCGATAAGGCGTTCAGTGTGATTGATGAATTCAATAACTGGCGGAAAAAGCCGGACTTGGCTGAAGCTGTGGCGGCTATTAGGGCTTTGGCATCTGTAATTCGCTCTAGTGATGCCACAACCATGATGGAACTTGAAATTGAGCTCAAGAAAGCCTCGGACTCTCTCAAAGTATATCTTCTTTCCCCGTTCTTAATCGTTGTTAATAATTGACAAGAATATGTCTTGCTCTTGTTTCTTTTAACTCTTTAATTTGATTTCGATGTTTTTTTCACCACTGGAGGAATTCATAAGTATTAGCATGACAATTGCAACGGTAGCAATATGTGTACAACTATTCTTTTCACAAAATTTTGCGTACTGTTTTCAGTCCTGGGATACAACCTCGATATCTCTGACAGCGGGATGTGATCTTTTCATGCGCTATGTCACAAGAACTTCAGCTTTGGAGTATGAGGACTTCAATTCTGCCAAATCCCGCCTTCTTGAACGCGCAGAGAAGTTTGGGGAGATATCTTACAAGGTACATGATCTAATGTTTGAAAGGTTCGATAGTTCTAGTAGGTGAGATGAAATAAGTTCTCATTGATTTGTTGGACTGATCGTTATTAAGAATGTGAACAGGCTAGGAGAATAATTGCCATGCTTAGCCAGGATTTTATATTTGATGGGTGCACTATATTAGTGCATGGATTTTCCAGAGTTGTTTTTGAAGTTCTTAAAACAGCTGCTCAAAGCAGGAAAGTTTTCCGGGTATTGTGCACAGGTATCCACTGGTTTCTTTCTGCATTATTGTCTGCTTTGATAAAGTATGGTTCACTCCTTTCTGCTTGGTTCACACTTAAATTCCATAATATCGCAAAATTGTGTTGATTGTATGCCCTGTCAAGCTTCGCATGTTATTTGCAGACCACTTAATGTGATACTGAGTTTATTTAACAATGTTGGTTTGTGAGTTGTGTTCGTTCTAGCATAATGCAATTCTGCTTCGTTTGTTTTGGTAAGGGGTATTCATTCTTGAGTCCATGTTTTTCAATGTCATGATAAACACTCTCCATGGATATGCAGAGGGAAGACCTGATAGAACTGGATTAAGATTGTCAAATGAGCTTGCCAAGCTCGATGTCCCTGTGAAGCTTTTAATAGACTCTGCAGTGGCATATAGCATGGATGAAGTTGACATGGTATTTGTTGGAGCAGATGGAGTGGTTGAAAGTGGCGGTATAATTAATATGATGGGAACTTACCAAATTGCATTAGTTGCCAAGAGCATGAATAAACCGGTTTATGTAGCTGCTGAAAGCTATAAGGTATGTTTTCGGTTAAATTTTCAACATAAACATTCATGGCCCCGACAAAATTTAGATATTGCACTGCATTGAGACTTAAGACCAGTAAGGCTCCTTGATGGAGTTTTTGGTTATTCACTTTTGACTGTAGAACTTTAAACTACGAGGTAGAGATGGTAGCATATAGCGAGAATGTTAGTTGATTTCTTTTCGAATCACTGTTACTGCAGTTTGCTCGCCTTTATCCGTTAGACCAGAAAGACATGGTCCCAGCCTTGCGCCCTATTGATTTTGGAGTCCCCATTCCATCAAAAGTGGAGGTTGAAACATCTGCTCGTGACTATACGCCGCCACAATACCTTACGCTTCTCTTTACAGATTTGGGTGTTCTAACACCATCTGTTGTAAGTGATGAGCTCATCCAGCTGTACTTGTAAAAGGGGTATGTAGCCACAGTTGGATTTTTATTTTCTTAATCTTGGCCAAACTAGAACTGAGTTGAGGTGATATCACGTTGTTTCTTTCCTTGAGAGCATGATGATACCTTGTTTGTCTGTCATTCCATACAATGTTTGCTATTTCGGACAGGAGCTTGGCTTTCAGGGATAATGCCTTCAGCCTGAGAGCTGTATCAGTTTTGTCACTCTCGGCGGATTGCCTTTTTATTTGTGAACCCATCTCTAGCTTTTCTTCTTGCATAGCATTAGGTGAATTATATTGCTTTCATCCTAAAAATATTGTCGAATATGGTCAAACGCCGCTTAAAATCAAATCGTTAAGGTATTTTACACATTATTTATTGAAATTTTGTGCTAAATGATGCGAGTTACTATTCTAACAAATTATTGTGTTAAATACTTCGAAAATTTGACCTTAGTTGATGTTTGATCAAATGCTTGTTTGTAAGCTCAAGTTTCATCACGTTATTAGAGCAGGTTTAAAATGTGGACTCACACATTGTCTGTCCCATATTGGGCAATTATTGTCTCCCCACTCTGGCTTGTGGTTTATGATTGAGGTCGGGTTCTAAGCCGCGTGTGTATGTCAAGTCACGTTGTCACGTGAGAGCAGATATTGAGAATATAGTCCCACATCGTCCACTTTGAGGAAAAAATATATGGAGATACTACCTCCCATTGTATTAAGATTTTGAATGGATACGATTCTCGGCTCATTTTCATCACAACAACACAATAACTTCCTTTTACGCAGTGTCTTATGAGCTGAGGAGCTCTTCTGTAGCTGCAATGCCCGAGCTGATAAGTTGGCTTTGTCTGATAGTACTCAATGTATATATACATGCCATCGGCATCAATTATTAGTTCACTTTCTAAACGTTATTACTACAGATTGACCCATATCCAACACCTTCAGGAGATATTAAAATGACTATTGAGGAAAATATGATTAACAAAGCATGCAAAGGAAAACAAATGAAAAACGAAGACTGGGTTCGCTTTTAAAGGATGGAGCAGATGATTACGGTGCCCATGTGTGATTGTACAGTGTAATCATGATTATAATTGTTATGTAAGAACTCATTGAAACAAAATTTGTTTTGAATCATGTATACTCTCTCTACATATATGTACGTACCTATGTATGTAACAAGTTTTCTTTAGGAAGAAAGCAAACAAGCCGTATACGGCATTAACTATACTTAATCTAATCTTATAATCACACTTAAATCACATTTAAATAAAAAACTTTTAAAGACAGAAAAGTAGTCTCATCTACTATCACACGTAATCCTTATCAAGAAAAAATACACTTGATATCATATCTCCCAATGTATTTATTTTGTCAAAAATAATCAAATGAAAATGAAAACGAAACTCGTGAAAAAAGAAGAAAGAATTCGCTTACTTATTTTTTTAAGTTGCTAATATCCTTCATGAATAAAGAATAATGAGTTTACATTTGCTTATTCTTTGTGTACATACACATGCTTATGTAAATAGCGTTAAGGATGATAGTGCTGATTAGATGGTTTTGTTCTTTGATGTTATGATGGAATTTTTTTTTATAAAAAAAAGAGCGTTTCCGGTGTACTAGGTTACCGTGTCTATGTAGGATTCAAGAAGAAATCGGATTGTTTCGTAATCTAATGTACGTTGGCTTTCCATGCAATTAATGTAAATTTTGTGGTATCAATTATAAATCGACCCTTTGGTCTAAAAAAACTAAGTACTTGCTGATAGCTTCGAGAGTTTTTAAAATTATAATTTGAATTGGATTAAGTGATCAACTGTGAGCAGTTTATGCAACCTTTACTAAAAAAAAAATATTCTGTTTAAATATTATTTTTGCAATTAGATATATTATAAAATTGGGTGAAAATATATTTTCTAGAAAACTGTTTTTTATTTTTATTTTTAAAAGATCTAATTATGGGCCATGGCAATCGGCAAGTATATGCGTAGGGCCATTAACTGCTCCAGGCCCATACCCGAATATGATTTTAAGTAACCCTACGCGCTTGGACGCGTTCATCATCGGCTGCTACTGCTGCAGCGACATTGCTTTTAAGTTTCGGCGCCAAAACAGAACGGCGGAAGCGACTGTGAGACCGGAAGACGGTGGTCGGAGTAAAAGCAGCAGTTGGCATATAAAAAAGGAGACTTGTAGTTCGTTGAAGAGCAATCTGCATTCCATGGGGGTTAAGAAGAACAAAACCCCTCCGCAAGGAGAAATTGATACTCTGAAATCCGAAGTCGCAGAATTCGCCTCCTCCATCGGCCTTTCAACTTCTGTGGCCTCTTCTGGTTTCAATGATGTAGATTTCCGTAAAACTGGAGCGCCTGCAGCATCGCGACCATCGAACAAAAGTGAAAAACCGCAAAAAAGCAATCCTGTGGAAAGCACCAAGCTCCAGCCGAGAGCGTCAATTCAATCTCCCGGTCTAAAAAAGAATTTTTCGGAAAAAGCGGCCTCAAAACATAAAAATACGCCTAAGCTTCCTGCGGTGAAGGCGGCTAGTGATTTTGCGGACAAAATTTTCGGAAAACATAAAGATATGCCAAAGCTTCCGCTGATGAAGGCGAACGCATTGGGAGTTTGGTATACGGATGCGGCTGAGTTGGAGGACAAGCTGATTAAGGGCGAGGAGAAGAAGAAGGTTGAAATTACCAATTTGGACAAGTGGGAGGTGCTGGTGCAACAGAAGAAGGAGTTGGGGGAGAGGTTGTTGGCTCAGTATGCGCAGGATTACGAGTCGTCCAGAGGTCAAAATGGGGACATTAAGATGCTTGCCGCCACTCAGAGGTCGGGAACAGCTGCTGACAAAGTGTCTGCATTCTCTATTATGGTTGGGGATAATCCTATTGCCAATATTAGATCACTTGATGCTCTACTGGGTAATTCTGTTTGGTCTAAGTCTCTGTTGAAGTTGTAGAATTCCATATTTTCCGAACTAAAAAAGTGCCTGTTTCAATATTTGTTTTGTTGAACTTATTGTACGCTCTCATTGATATTTGCTTTATTTTATTTTATTTTCATGTCGTGAAATATTAGTTTATTGACTCATTTTATTACGGATAACGTGAACTTAACTGATAATTTTCAGGCATGGTGACCTCCAAAGTTGGAAAACGTCATTCTGTAACAGGGTTTGAAGTGCTAAAAGAGCTATTTGTTTCCAAGTACGCTATCCTTTTCCATTAACTTGGCGATTAGAGGAATATTTGCCCATTCTGTGTCTCTCTATGTGCATGGTGTTTTCTTATTGCTTGCGTTTAGGACCCCAGATAGTTCATTTTTTTTTGCTGTAATGTATTTGTCCATTGGCTAAATGGAATGTAACTAACGGAACTCGCTTTAAGTTTTACTCAGTATTGTGACGTATGTTTGTCTATTGTTGGATGGGATCTACCAAAGTAGGAATATTATTATGTCAATTGCAGACATATGTTAGTATATGTCTCCAAAGGCCAATAAATGGACTGTATGGCAGGACTACCTGTACAATGAGAACCACAAATGTATGAGCTTATCATGTTCACTTGTGTTGTGTGTGCACGGGTTTTTTTGGGTCTTATTTGCTGCATTACTGCATCTGAGATCGATCTTCCAGTTTGTTACCAGATCGTAAGCTAAAGACACTCTATCAGCGGCCTGTCAGTAATCTTCCTGATACTAAAGATGGGAATTCTCTTCTACTTTTCTGGTATTGGGAGGACTGCTTAAAGCAAAGGTATGTTTCTATCACTCGTTTGGCTGTTGCAAATAGTCCTAACAAGTTTTCAATGCAATTAGAGGTTGCTCGGTAGAGTACTATTATTCATTGGTATGTTGACAAAGTTAGGCGCAACGTCAATACATGTGTGTGGTTTACTAGATGAATTCTTTGGTGGTTGAATGCATGTTGCTTTTATTCTGGGTTTAATCTTTAGTTCTCTGTATATCATGATCTTGTTTTCCAATTCATAGCAGTTTCCAGCTTTATGTTTAGACTTACTACTAGGAGAAAATAACTGACGCGGAGGGAGCTTCAGCAAATTTGAAGTTTTCTTAAATATATTTTTTACATATATTCATGTTATAGCATATACCACATGCGTAAATGTATTGGTCAAATCTTTTTTTGAATTTATGAACAGGTATGTACGATTTGTTTGTGCAATTGAGGAGGCATCCAAAGATGTTTTGGCAATTTTGAAGGACAAGGCACTTAAGGTGATGTTTCTTTTTGATCAATTCGTCAGCTGTCTTTATTTAGTTTGGTGAAGAAGATGTTCGATTAAAATTTATACATGAGTTTGCACTTTCTGCAGTTTGTTGGACGTGATCTGACTTACGAACTTGCAATATTGTATCTTACCAGCCTTGTGTTGTTAGCTGTCTCCACTTTAGTGTAACCCTTTCTAAGTGGTCCTCTAACTTTGCTTGTCTGAAACTAGAGTTTATAGTGCTTTTACATTGCAGACCATTTATGCGTTGCTTAAGAGCAAACCAGAGCAAGAAAGGCGCTTGTTGTCTGCACTTGTAAACAAGGTATGGTCCTTCGTTATATAGGTATGGTCCTTCGTTATATATTTGGTACCTGGATATGTTATTGGTAGGCCATCCTTTACACCCCCGGGGGAAATTCCTAGTGGGTTCATACTGTGGAATCATTAAAGTTGCTTTCGTTTTCATTTATAGCTGGGGGATCCAGGCAAAAGGGCTGCATCTAATGCAGACTTTCATCTGTCAAAGCTTTTGGCTGACCATCCAAGTATGAAGGTAATTTTCTACAAGACATACTTTTTTATTGCTTGATTGCAAACTGGACGGTGGACTGCGGATCCAATTAGACGATGATCATTTTCTTTAACTTTAAGCATTAAAAATAATGTTGAATTTTATGGATAGAGACAAGGTGATCAAGTGTTTTTGTGTAATCTATGATGTGAACATGCTCATAATGGTAGCCTAGGCTAGTTAAATGAATTGCATTTGAGCTTTTCTTATCTGTCTCACTTTATGTGAGCAATTTAGGTTTACTTGACGTTCTTATTTGCTGCATTTGTTACTGTTCTGAAGTTTCACAATCTTTCTATCTATGCTTGCAGGCTGTGGTAATCGACGAGATGGATAGTTTTCTTTTCAGGCCTCATTTAGGAATGCAAGCCAAGTTTTATGCTGTAGGTTCACTTTGAAGCTTGCCTTGTCCTTTGATGTTTTGCTTTCATGGGTGCTTGGGATGTACAGATTTCCAAAATATCCTGAATCTTTTGAAATATTTTTTATATTTAGCGTATAAATATTTTGAGTTGTCTTGCTCAAGAAAGACACCCGTAAATTATGTACCCAGGCTTTTTATGTTAGTGTCTGATCTTTGCCTACATGATCATGTTCATATACAGGTCAACTTTTTGAGCCAAATCCGTTTGAGCCACAGGGGCGATGGCCCAAAAGTCGCAAAGCGTATCATTGATGTATACTTTGCATTGTTTAAGGTATTTCTAGATGTTCCTTGGATTCTGCATTTTATCCTCAGCCCTATTGGATTTGAAAGTGACTTGTGGATGTATTTTTGTTTGATTAATTTCCCATGTCAGTTACTGATATCAAAAGTCAATGAAGGACGTGAAGTGGATAAAGAAGCTGATAGGAAACATGGGACTCTCCCCGCTTCCAAAAATGATCAAGTCAAAGCATCCTCCGAATCACATATTGGGATGGATTCCCGGTTATTAAGCGCTCTTCTCACTGTTAGTGAAAAGCAATTTATTACTATATCATGGCATTTCATATGCACTTTGCCTGCTCAATGTAAATCCTTCCCCCCCTCTTTATCTCTCTCTCAAAAAAAGGAAAAGGACTCAAATTACTCTGCAACTTTTCCTGGTTTCCCCTTATATACCATAGAATGGATACACATTTGTGTGCGAATTATATGGAATGGTATGCATGAGTTCGTGAAAGGCGATTGGTTAATGCTACAAATGTCCAGTATTGTTGTCGAGAGTTTGATGAGGAGTTTGCTCATGGAAGCGACATTCTAATTTTGTATCATGCAAGCGGAGAGGATGTAGTTTAGTGGTGTCGCTACATCTGAGTTCGCTGTAACTGGTTGTGCCACATGTCTGCTCTGACATTCCTTTACAATCAATACCTCATTGATGACGTAGTGAGCCTGCACTGGTCTTTACAATCCTTGTAAATATCCAGATGTGAGATGTTTTTGCCACAACCAACTCCTCCAAGCTTTCCCTTACAGCTACATCTTTTTCCCCCCTGATTTCTACAAGAAGTTTAATCGACATTAAGCAGTAGCTTAATTATGTGACGAAACCATCAAGAGTTGTGCAAGTATAAGAAGCATAAGCCTCTAGATATTAAAGCCCAGCTTTAATCGTGATATTAGTCAAAAGCTTAAATGAGAACATGGAGCAACAGAAATGTTCATCCTTCCTATGATGTATTAACATGTGATGCCTTATTGTGAGGATTTGGATGAGCCTTTTGCCCTTGATTCTTGATGTTTTCTTACATTTCTTTGATTATTCTCAATCCAGAGGATTATATGGTAGTATATTTTCTTGACTTCTCGCCAGAAATCTTTGTAAACTCAGACGTTTGTGTCTCTCTTCTTTGCAGGGTGTAAACAGAGCATTTCCTTTTGTCTCAAGTGAGGAATCTGATGAGATTATTGAAGCTCAGACGCCAATGCTTTTTAAGCTTGTAAGCTGAGACTTTTTTATAAGTTCTATGTTGGGGAGAACAATATATTTAAAGAAGAGCGCAGCATGTTTTGAAATATTGGCTTAGATATTAGTGTGAAGGGGTTTTGAGAATTTCTGTCATTACGTTTTATCAATTTTTAGGTGCATTCCAGGAGTTTTAATGTGGGACTTCAAGCGTTAATGCTTCTTGACAAAATCTCATCGAAAAATCAGATTGTAAATGATAGATTCTATCGTGCTTTATACTCAAAGCTGCTGGTACCATCTGCCATAAATTCTTCCAAGGTGAGCCGATTATTTTTGTTCTGCAAACTCACCTTTGATGTCTCATCATTGTATGTCTTAGAATGTTCATTTCTTCACACAGAGGTTTGGGGTTTTATGCATACTTTATTATTTTGTATCCTGTGAGATGAATAAATGATCTGTGGCATGTCAAGAGTCGTTAGACCAATACGGCTCTCTCGGGTGTATTTGAAGTACCATGTGATGTAAGTTTGCACAAATTAAATTTTCCATTCTTCTAAATTGAAAACTTAGTAGGAAATCAGACACACAACTTGGTTTTGTATGAGTAATTTGTCCTCAGTTGCATTGTGGCGGGTTAGGTTGGCTTATCTTGTTCTTCTGATCTCCGTCAGGCAGAGTTCTTGTACTAGGAATTGGAATTCAAATTGAATTTTGTGATGGGAAAGGAGGCATTTTTTTATTAAAAAAAATCAAAAGGGAAACTGGACTACTAAAAAGTTGTCCTATGGAGATAAACTCTAACCGATAAACTCAGTCTTAATGGCAGCATGTAGGTATTGGACAATATCATATTTTCTTTCTAGGAGACTAATCAGAGAAGTTGAAAAAATATTGAAATCATTTCTGTGGGGGTACTACAAGGAAAACATCGGTGAAATGATTGACTATCTCTCAACCTAAGGAGAGAGGAGATCTAAGTGTTTATGATTTGGGCCTAGTTAATGATGGTTATATTATGAAAAGCCTTTGGAGTGTATGTGAACATAAAGAGAGAATATGGGTCAAATGGGTCCACACTGATATTGAAGGGAAAGACACTTTGGGAAGTAAAGTCCAAGACCTCAGAATTGTCTTTGGAAGAAATTTCTAAGGATAAAGGGATAAGTTTGCACACTGTACTGGGAAGGAACTAGAGAATGGGAAAGATACTTCTTTTTTATTTGACCCGCTTTGATCCGCAGCACCCATAGGGTATCCTAAGCATCAACCGCCCTAAACTCATGAGAAAACTATCTATTAGTGTGAATGTTAAGGTCTAAATTGTTGTGCTTGGAGGAGCATGGAGGCTACCGTATGGAACAGGTTAGGACAACAATGTGGTTTTGTTCAATCAAGCCTGCAATGCAATTCAACTCAAACAGGAAGTAGACGCTTGGATTCGGAAACTGAATCCCTTTTATTCCAAAAAAAAAAAATGTTATGACTGCTCTCTAAAATATTTTGCCTCCAGTGGAATGGAGCAAAATTGTTTGGTGTAATCATTTTCTTCCACGCTATGCGATTACTGTATGGCTTGCTGGAAGAGAATGAATATATTAGATAAGCTCCTTGATTTAAGGTTGGTTCAATCTAATGTATTTATATTATGTGAAATGTTTAGAGAAGATCATGGCCACCTATTCGTTCGCTGCATCTATTCATCCACTGTGTGGAGTAAAACAATCAACCAGTCAAAGTGCAAAAGTTGGAGTTATGATTGACAACACACCGTTAAGGTGGTTCAACACAAATCATCCTTAAGGATAAAATTCCATGAGGATGTGGTACATTTTGGGTTTTCTGCCGTTATTTACCACATGTAGAGGGAAAGAAACAGGAAGGCTCCACAACAAAGTTCCCAAAGATCATGACACAGTCATCAAGGAGGTGTTGCTGAGCATCTCCTATTTTTTTGATTCCTGGAGAAGACACAATCCCTCAAAACTCAACTGGGAGTTGGCACTGAGTATTAAAACATCAATAGAAGTGTTCAATATTCCTGCCGCACTCTCATGTTAGCTGCTTGTGCTATGTTCAGGACATTAACTCATTCATACATATCCACCTTCTATGCTAAGAATTACGAATTGATGCTGGTGAATCATATGTCAAAGTCACCTCTTCGGTAACTTTGTCTTTTTATTGAATTGTTGTTGGCAGCTTCTTAGTGGGTTGGTCTGAGGTTTGGTCAAATATCACTAAAGTTTGGTCAAATATCATTTCTATATTCTGCTTACCTCTACTCTTTCTAGTCCTCAGTTCCCCTCTTTCCCTTTTGTTCTCTCTGCTTCTTTGTCTCTATTGGACTACAATGAATTTTGCTAAGAGGGAAATTACTACTGCTTTAGCTTTAGTTTTTGATTTAACTTGTTGTAAGCCATCTTTATTTTGCATAAGATATGCTTGTTGTTGCTCATATGATAACTATTTTATTTAGGTTGGCACTTAGTATTGTTTGCTTTTCTGCTATATTTGGACTGCGCTTGGATGATAATGCCATTTTTAGGCAACTTTATCTAATCGTTGGCATTAGATGTGTAATAAAATGTTTTAAGCCACCTGTATTAGTTGATAGCTGTTAACCTATAAGCAGCAATTTTTGTAAATTTGTCATTTGGCTTTCTGTAAAATTTACTTCAAATACCGAGAAAACACGGAGGAAACAAAGGACAGACTTCCATAATCCTGGATTTCTAAAGCATAACCAGAAGAGACTATGGAATACCGAGAAAACATTCCTGAGGAAAGGACAGACTTTCATAATCCTGGATTTCTAAAGTATGACCAGAAGAGACTACGCACGCATCTCTCTCGAAGTGTCTTCTATAGATCTATGCCCAAAAACCTGAGATATATGTATATGTGCACGCGCGTGTGTTATGTATAGATTTTATGCTCATGTCCATGTAATTGGTTATTCTTTTATAATTTTGTGATCCTCCTGTCCCCGTTGCCCCTTTATCTTCAAGTATTAAGTGTGTTCTTGGAATAATATCTAGGAGGAAATGTTTTTTGGGCTGTTGCTAAGGGCGATGAAAAATGACGTCAACCTAAAGAGGGTAGCTGCCTTCTCCAAGCGGTTGTTACAGGTTTGTGGACACGTGTAATTTTCTTTTACTCGTCAGCGCTGTAAGATATCTGTGTTGAGCTGGAGGTTCTGAACAAGTGTAGTTTTTAGCAATTTGTCGGGTTTAATGAGAAGAGAATGATCCATCATTTTCTTCTTCTTTTAATTTTACATTTTTTTTGGTCTTTTCTTTACTATCTTTGTTTTGGTTAGGTTGGACTTCAACAGCCTCCACAATATGCGTGCGGATGCCTTTTCCTCGTGTCCGAGATTCTCAAAGCTAGGCCACCTCTTTGGTAAGACTAATAAGATAATTCCAGTTTTATTTTGAGACTGACCTACTTGTTTTTGTCATCGACTATCTTCTTTTCGGTGCATATTGATGGCAATGACTCCACTATTTTTGCCAGGAACATGGTGCTTCAGAATGAGATGATCGATGACGAACTTGAGCATTTTGATGATGTGGTTGACATTGATGAAGGTGAACGCCATTCAGAAGAAAACGAGGCATGCATCGCAGACAGGGCTCAGAGTATCAATAACGTTGATAGCAACGGCAATTTCTCAGTCAGCAAACATGATCTTTCTTCTGATAGTGAAGGAGACGCTTCAAATGATGGTGATGATTTAAGTGATAGTGGTACCCTAAACAGCCTTCTGATAGACAAGGCAGGAACCAAACATAATGAACCTCCAGAAGCGACCATTTACAAGTCTGCATTGCCTGGAGGTTACAACCCAAGACACCGGGAGCCATCGTACTGGTACTTATGTAATCTTGCTTTCCTGGATACTTTTCCACAACTGCCATGTCCGTCTTCAGATTTGTGTGTTTGTTCTTTTTTCTTCGCTTGATTTCAAAAGTGTGATTTGTCCATTCATGGTTCAGTGCTGCATGTTAAGATTATTCTTTTTATTTTATTTTTTAAGGAACCTGTTGAGAATTGGACATGTAGGATCTCTCGCTCTTACTCTCTCCTATTGTTATTATGTTATTATTATTTGACTTTGTCCCTTGTGAATGACTGACAGCAACGCAGATAGGGCTAGCTGGTGGGAGCTATTGGTCCTGGCTTCACATGTGCATCCGTCCGTGGCTACCATGGCCAGAACACTCCTTTCCGGGGCCAACATTGTGTACAATGGCAACCCTTTGAATGATCTTTCACTTGTTGCTTTTCTGGACAAGTTCATGGAGAAGAAACCGAAACTAAGCACATGGCATGGTGCTTCTGAAATCAAGCCAGCAAAGAAGGTTAGCTTTTAGTTGGTACTTATAATTCACTAGTTTGAGGAATTGTTTTCTTTAAAGTTTCGTGCATCAGGTATCAGAATGTTCACATGTAGCCGGGTGGGTGCCTACTTATTTTGTCAAATTGGTTCTTTCATGTTAATTCTGTGTCAATAAATTGTCTTCACATATCTGTCGTGATCTATAGCCTTATTCACCGATTATTCTTCTTGCAGCTCGAGATGAACCACCAGTTGATTGGGCCTGAAATACTCTCCTTATCGGAGGCAGATGTACCCCCAGAAGATGTTGTCTTCCATAAATTCTATTCAAATAAAATGAATGCAGCTAAGAAACCAAAAAAGAAGAAGAAGAAGAAGGCTCCAGAAGATGAAGCAGCCGAAGAGCTATATCCAATTGGTAGCGAAGATGATGAAAGTGATAATGAAGAGATTGATACCATGATCAAGGAAGCCGGCGACTCTCCTCTGGATAGCGATGGGGAATATGATTACAGTGATTTAGACAAGGTTGCTAATGAAGATGATGAGTTGCTTGAGGATGGCAGTGAGGAAGAGATCATTTTACCGTCTGAGTTTTCTGATGGAGAATCAGAGGGTGATGAAGCATTTGATAATGATGCTGGTGACAACATAGCACTGGAAGATGACGAAGGAGCGGTGGAGAATAGAAAGAAAAGGAAGTCCAGCAAACGTTCTTCACGATCACCCTTTGCCAGCATTGAGGATTATGAGCATCTGATGAATGAAGATAACCCCAAAGCTAAAACGTCAACAGAAAAGAAACAACTAAAAGCCAAAAAGAGAAAGCATAAACACAATGGAAAATAGTTTAACTGTTAGCTATTTATTAGCGACATGCAGGTATGTTTGTTGTCTGTGAGAGAAAGAACAAGACTTCTCATTATCTGGGTCTAGCCACTACCTAGTCCGTTTGAGCTTTTCATTAAGATAATTTCAATTGGACTTCCTCTTTCTCGAGTTGCACAAGTACGTCTGGAGTCGCCTCATATATAGATGCTCCTGGAGGTCTGTCTATCAAAAGTGCTTCCATTAGAGAACCAAGGGATACAGAAAACCCACTCATGCTAAGATCGTAACTTGATTCATGACCTGTCGGCCCCAACTAGTCCCTTACCTCGACCTTTACATTGTCTCTTTTCTCAACCCTTGCACTATATATCACCATGTATTCTTGACGTTACCATATTTTCATCGTTTACGTACATAACATTGGATCCGCAGAGGATTTATTTGTCAAGTTAGAAACTGTATCATGCGAGAATTTTTCAAGTATTTTTAAAGTCAAGAACTTGATATTTTGTCTTTTACAAGCTAAGATAGAAACGCGATTGGATCAAAATGGTTCTAGCTGTCGTGAAAGACGTTGTCATATGAGAAAGACTGGTTGTGGAAGCCCCTAAGGTAAACTGGTTCTGATGACATTCTGAATAGTGAAACATCGACCATGCTAACTATCTGTTGTGCCACATTAGATTTGTTTCATCTTCTATGTTTAGGGAAGAGGAATCTACTTGTACACATGAGTATAGTTCTGTACATCCGATTCTTCCTCCATACTCCGTGCAGAAGATGTTTTTGACTCTACTTCTACAGTCGTAGGTATGTTCAATCTTACACGAGATCTGGCCAACAATCGAATTGACTCTTACTGTCGATACAAGACACACCATTGCAAACAAAATCCAGTGAAGCACAGAATCATTCAGAAGATCTTCAGATATTACATAGCCAAGGAAACAGAATTCACTAACTAGGCAACAAATCATAGCACAAGAGCAGTCCTAATTTTGCAGAAAGGTAACAAAAGCAACGGCTACATATAAATATATTCTCATTGCTCAAGAAATTGAAACTTCGACGGTCCTGGTCTTAGGCTTAGACGGAGGCGGCAATTTCTCCACGACAACAGTTAGCACCCCGTTCTCACATTTAGCTGTAATAGCAGACACTTTGCTATTATCTGGTAGCCTGAATTTCCTCATCAACTTTTGGGGCATCCTCCTCTCAAGTACCATGTACTTACACCCTTCATCTTCTCCTTCATCACGTTTTCTCTTGCCGTTGCTCTTAATCACCAACGTATTTTCATCTTCTATGCTCACCTATGAACCCCAACCGAACACCATATATCATAATTGCTCCAAATAAACGGAAAGAAATAAATGAATGACAGACTAGCAAGATACAAACGAAGAAAAACGAGTTGATTGAGTGCAGAATAAATACCTGGATGTCGGATTTGGATAAGCCAGGAACATCCATGTAAAAAACAAATTCATTGGGTGTGTCGAGAATGTCAACCGGAATACCATGGTCTCCGCTATGTTTTCCCAGTGCATCATGAAGATGCGAATTTGGAAAGTATTTCGATTTCCCTAGGGTTCCGTTGGGGATATCCAGTATTTGTCTAATTGCATCAACGATCGTAGTCATCTTCAACTAAAGCAAAACAACGCACGCTGATTCGAATATCTGTGGAAAATGATCGACGGAAATAATAAGGATAAGGAATCTTATCTTAATGTTTGAATGCTTGAAGACAAGCAGAGGCAGCAGAACCGGCATAAAAAGGGAAAGGAAGAAAGTTCCAGAAGAGGGTTATGAGAGAAGGAACAGTCTAGAACTCCCGCTCAAAAATCCAGAAAAGTCCTCATTTCGACGCAGTCGCAATCTTGCTCGTTGATGGACTTTATGAGAGAACGGTACTCAGGATATAGCCCAACTGGTTCCGGACATGAGTTTTCGAAAGGGATGTCAGGGGTTCAATTCTTACCAAAAGGAAGAGAGTCCCTTTCAGCAAGTGCATAGGGTATGAACTTCTTTTGTCTGTAGGCTTGACTTCAGTGCTAGAGGCTCCTTATGCAGACTACTGTGTATATGATCAAGCCCCTACTAGCAGACCGTTGGGTATATGATTTACATCTGTACACTAACTTTGAGACTGGATATAACAGGGACCCTTACTTGATGAAGTTAAACCTTATGAGGGAAACGACATAAGAGACACACGTCCATGTCGCATCTTGATTTCCCATAGGCTCCTGTATTGGATCGCTTCGAAATTTGAATTACGCAGTTTTACATATACTTTATGCAAGAAGTTGTTTTTTTGTTTCGAACACGTAGATACGCAGCTTTACCTGTATTTATGGAAGAAGCTGTTTTTGTAGTTCGAACACGTAACATGAAGGTCACAAAGCAACCTCACTAGCGGTTGCTGTAAGGTGCGCATTCAGAAAAGATAAAGAGGATATGATATATTTGTTCACACCTTTTCTCCATATGTAGTTTTATTAAAAAATTATATATTAGAAAGTATATTTTGTGTAAAGTACAAATAGTTTTAGTTTGGTTTAGAAACAAATATTGGAAAAATTATTGTGCACAATAAAACATATAGTGTTGTATATATATAGAAGGAACGCGTGGAGAATATCAATGGATAAGATAGATCAATTTTTGTTTTGAAGGCACGGAAATTCCAACGTTATTATACTATTAATATATCATAAACTATATTTTCAAGTTTTTTTTTCATTTTATATCTTTTTATTTCATTAAATTTATGCCAAAAAGTGTCCAGGGATTTGCTTCTAAAGAACAGATAGGATTATATATTTCTTTTAATTTTTTTTATAAAACTTGGAGGATCGAACTCGAGACCCAAAAATAAAATAAATGTTAATCAATCGCTAGACCTAAAGGTTTTTCGATAGTATTATATTTTAATAGAATTCTGTCTTAAAACAGATAGAGCTGTCGGCGCTCTTGCTTCGTGATAGGAGCGATGGAAATTCCACGGCCATGATAACGAAGTCTCCCCCAGAATAAGGCGGTAAACGAGCCGAACGAGCCGAGTATTGCATTGTTCAAGTTCTATTTATTTAACTTAGCGGACGAGCTGAGCTTGTTCGTTTATTTAAACGAACATATTTACTTGTTCAAGCTTGGTTCGTTTAACTCACGAACAACATTAACGAGCCGAACACCTTAAACGAATGGTGCCACTTACCGAGCTCGAACAAAAAAGGTGTTCAAACTCTGTTCATTAATCTTTTATCCGAGCCGAGCTCGAGCTCGAGCTCGAACAAACGAGCCGAACAACCGAACGGCTTGGTTCATTTACAGCCCTACTCAGAAACAACGTTACCCTATTGCCGTAGAGACTTCCGTCTATGACGGAGGATCGGATTTACGCAATCATACAGTGTTAGAAATACACAGAAGTTCTTTTTCGATGACCATAATAAACGTCAAGTTGTGTCAATCAGCTGCTACTTCACAATATAAGAAGTCGCAACCAATTTATTGATTTATTTTGTTTTATCCTATTATATTCCGAAAGAACCATTGAAAATAGAATTAGAAGTCTCTATGAGAAAAATAAACAATTTTCACAAGCACATATCATGTGTGTCGAAATTCAACAAGACACCCAAAAGGAGGAAAATATGATCTTCATTATTCACAGGGATCAGACATTCAGATTTCAGCACCTCCAACCTATAACTTTCTGGGTGTAAACGCTAAAGATTCACAAGTTGAGCCTTATGGAGGAACAACAATTTAAACTATGGACCAAAGCACAGTTATAACTGCACCCTAAAGATAGATTTACAGGGAATCGACACTAGGACAACACATGTCTAGTATATGTTGGAAGTTACATAGTAAATCCATTACCCAAGGATCACTTAAGAGAACACAAAAGCAAAGTAAATAAATGCGGAAGTGTACCTTGCTCCATTGGTTAACGCTGTATGGGTTCTGACACGCCCGACAACTGTGTCTTCCAAGGAATACACGAGTCCACCAGTTGTTGAGTTCACTAAAAAGTATCAACAACTACCACTACTATTCGGATGGTAAGAATATATAGTGTGTATTCTTCTGAAAAGTATTTGCTAAATATACATAAGTATGCGTGCCTTTAGTTGCACAAAACCAAACTACAAAACTTTAGCAAATAAGGCTTGCTTCAGCAAAATGTCGTTGCACCCTTTTCTTTTTTATGCACCGTCCTTTTTATATAGGAACCAAAATGCAATTGAATATTTAATATGCAATTCAACTTTACGTTTGTAAGAAATGAATTGCATTCAATGAATGAACGGTTGCTAAAACACGTTTCCTAAAATTAATGTAAACATTTTGTTTTGCAACGTTTTGTTTTGCAACGATCAGTTTTCACATTAATATATATAATAAATTATATATATTAAATAACAAACACTTCAAGAAGAATACTTGTGGACTCTTGTCCCTCGGGACCAGATGTCATTAATAATACGGTCTCGACTTTACGAGTCCTACCATCAAGGACTGTAACCGTATGACTGTCTACACATTTAGTGATCCATTCAGATTACACTGCGTATCCATTAATATACCGAAATGGTCACTTAACATGTGTGGATACGTACAAATAATACGTAACATTAGTAACATATAATATATAACATACATAAGTCCACATATATTTGATATGTAACTTTAGTCACACGTGTCGTGCACTACACGTATGAGCATATCAAATCCAACAGTATATTCTAATGACAACAAAAACTATCGTTAGAGTTTAAGAAAGATGAGAGGTATACAAACAATATGCCATCCAAAATGAATCTCAAATCTTAATTATCTTGGTGTTACGCATAAAACCTTTGCTTCTCATGCGCTCCTCAAAAGCTTTAACTTCATAAGGTATTCTGAGGACACCTTGATTCTTGAACCCATATTCCTCTGCTGACCTACTCAGCAACTCCCTGAAATTTGCATCCCCAAGATATTCTCTGTGCACCATGAATGTCTTTGTATCCTCAATGTTCACACCCACCGCCACCGGCACATATCCTCTCGGGGTGGTCGCACTTCCTTCCAGGCGTTTGTACCCCCCATCACCACCGCCAACCGCCCACCTCATCACCCTGCTCGTTCTTCCTCCCATGGCCGCCGTCTCCACCGTTTCCTGCTGCCGGCCTATCTGATAGCTACAACTGGCTAATAATACTGGAGTTAGAAGTTGTTTGAGCAGATAAATTGTAAGTATGTGGCATAAATATATATATCAGGGGAAGTTGCATTACTTTATCATTGTTGTCAATTCCATCATGCTATTACATGGAAGCCATTACGTAAAGTACTAGAATCATCATCCGATTACATATATACACACATATACACACACACATATACATATACATATATATATATATATATATATGTTAGCTAATGTATTTTGTCATTTGCTGCTAGGTTTGTGGTGTATTGACTTGTTCACATGTTCCGTTTGTTAAATCTTATATTTCAAATCTTAATCAATACTTTTTATGTCTTAAAAATGTGGTTCTGTAAAGTATGTACGTTACATATTTTAAAATAAAACAATTTTTTTTAAGAAAAAGTGTTGATTAAAATTTATAAATTACATATGTTGAGAAACTAAATTAAGCAAATTAAGCATTAGTTTTAGAAGATAGAGTAGTTAGGTTTTTGTGAGCAAAAGGCAAAATCTCTTGTCATCGGGTCCATAGCCCCAGTCCAATGAAACTTGTGGAGGATGTAAATCATGTGTTCAGTGTGCTTCTAGGTTGGTGAGACTACACACGAAGACAAGTGCCTCTTACAAACTAGTATAAGTGGAGCAATTGTTTCCTACATACTAGCACAAGTAGAGCACTCATAGTGCGAGTGTTTTCGGATTCGAACCCTTGCATTCTTGAGAATAATTTTCAACTTGAATACCAACTACACTACGTGCTGAGAGCAATTCTTAAACCGAATACCAACTGCACTATGTCATGAGAATAGAGTAGCTAGGTTCTGTAATTTATGTTTGTAGTGAAACGTCCAAATTTTTCTAGGGAATGCTTTTTTGGTTGGACGTTTTCTTTAGAGTGTCATTTTCATGATTTTCCGTGCAATTTCGTGTACGTCCATTAGTAGCTTGTTAATGACGGACGTGTGTCTCTTATGATCGATAATGTGAATATATTTTTCTTTAACCTACGTGAAAGTAGTGTGTTTGGATCGTTCTTATGTCCTTCCGGGAGATTGTACATACATATATATGTATGTATGTATGTATGTATGTATGTACGTACGTACGTACGTACGTATTTTGTTGGCAAATCCATCCCCTGTAAGTTGCATCTTTCCGCACGTTTTTCTTTTGCCAATAGACAAATCCATTTAGTTTAAACTCTATCTTCCTCACCCCAAGGACAAACCCATTTGAAAATTTCTATTGAAGTTGAGAGCTATTCTTATATAGGATGACTGATTGTGATATAATTGAAGTTTATAAACTCAAATGCAGAATGATTGAAATTCAAGATTGGTTATTCTATTCATATACAATTTCTTTAACAAGTTCATGTTTGAAACAAGATGGCACTAATCTCAGAAATAAACATGATCAACGATTATGACTCTGTAACACGAGTTCTATAATCTGCTCCTGGTGGCGAAGTAAGAGATTCAACTCAACTGCTAAAGGAAGTCATCGCCCTTTATTCATTATTTCGTTCGAGACAACTTTTATTGTGGTGTATTAGTGACTATTCTGAGTTATTAATCAATAACATCGAGAACAATTGACATATGTGTATGACAAATGATTAAAGAAAGTTCATTCATATTATTAATGATAAAGAATACTTAAAAAACAAAAAGAAAATACCTATCACCTGAGAAAGAACATAAAATATATGGCCTAGTATGTAGCTCAGTTGATATTCATTTGATAGATTATACTACAAGAGGTTACCGGTTCGACTCTTGGCAGCTACAGTGCGGGTGTTAGAGTCTTGTCGTCGGTTCTTTGTACCGTAACGGGCTTGAGCTTGGGTTTGAAACTTTGTGAGCCTCAAGTAAGGACATTCTACCTAAAAAACTGTCAATCTTTCTGATTTACATTCTTCACGAAATTTTTTGGAGCTAGTTCAGTAAAAGCATTCGAAGTCATAGTATCACGTTTTGTACTTAAAAAAACATACAATATACTTCTTTCACAAGTTGCAGTTTGTGACAGCTTATTTAAGTGTCGACGCCCAATACAGGGCCACTGAACCAAATCTCGCTTTTATCAGTTTTGACACACGTACTTGCTAGAAAGTTACACAATGTTTCAAGGATATAGCCTAACTGGTTCCAGGCAGGAGTTCTCGAAAGGGAGATCAGAGATTCAATTCTTGCCAAAGGCAGCAGAGCCACTTTCCAGCAAGTGCATTGTATGAGAGCTTTCTTGGCCTGTATGCTTGCCTGTAGTGTTGGGGGCTCCTAATGCAGGCTACTGTGTATATGACCAAGCTATCCTGCTAGCGGTCTGTTGGGTACTTGATTTACATCCCTACACTACTTTTAGGACTGGACGTAGCAAGGACCCTTACTGGTTGAGGTTCAATCGTTTTAGGAAGTTGCACAATTGTGCATATTATGTAATTAAATCAAAGCTCGCTCTACAAAGCCAATATTCAGACTTTATAAAATTTCAAATTAACCTACATTCAAACATATCAGTACTAATAAACAATTTCATTCACAAGTTAAAAACTTGAAAAAGTTAAAAGTCTCGTCAAATTTACAAGCCAATAGATCGAATCTCATTTTCTGAATCAGATTTTATCCCCTGTATACTTGCATTAACTTTTACAGTTAAACATAATTAGAATCGGTTATAAATCAAATTTGATATTAGTACTGTATTTTAAACCACAACAACATTAAAAAGAGATGAGAAGGCAAATAAAGAGGTTCATGTATCAGGTTACTACTCTCGAGAATAACAAAGGTAGGATGCGTAATGACGAAGAGTTCCCCAAACAGAGAAGCACGTAGACAACTAAAACATCATTACCTTATTATTTTAGAGACTTACGTCTATGATGAAGTCAAATATACATAATCATATCCATGTATTAAAGTGCATGTAGATTGATGAGACCAGAATTGCTTACCGGGTGGATCAGAGATGACCCGAGTTGTATGCTGTTAATCTTCCGTCTAAATCCGTCAATGGAACCTGAGAAAGAAGAGAAACGTTAGAGAACCCAGGACGCTGCTCCGGAAAAACCCTCCGACGCTTAAGTCAGTTATGGGTGTTTAGAGTAGGCAATTTATGCTGTTATAAGGTTTAGATGAAACCTGTAATCAGATCTCGCTGAGTATTTGGCTGTTTATGTATTGGCCGAGATGGAGTTCAGAGAAGAAAGCTTCAGAGGCTGTTCCAAAAGTCGGATCCTTTTTTCCGTCTGGATAGGGGTGTATTTATACTCAAGATTGAGGAGGCCTGACCCCCTGCCCAATGATGAGATAGCGATGTGTCTGAGATGGCGGTCTAGTCCACTGCAAAGCCGCAGTATGATGTGACAAGTGTCTCAGACCATAGCTGTGTCAGTGGCTGACTCTAGGATGTGTAGGTCGGCCTGTAATGATGACCTTGTACCGAACCAGTCGATGCTTGACACCTGGAAAGTGATCTGCAGAGATGCCTTGGTGGGTCCCAAATAGCAGTAGATAATATCTTCCTCTGATCTTAGCAGAGTTGATGAGGCCGAGGCTGGAACTTGGCCATCAATAATATAAATCGTGGATAATCATATGCCGAGCAGACTCTGCGTCTTTGGCATTGCTGATGATGTGTATAATTATTAGCTTAAGCCGAGGTGCAGTATGCCGAAGTGCCCTGTAGGACTTCATTTTAACCATTCCTGATCATGTATGAACAAGTGTCGACCTGACTCAGGCATGCGGCCGAGCTGACCAGATGTTATATTTGAATTTGCCTTAGCTGTTTTAATAAACTTTCTTCAGGTAAAGGCATAAAATGGCCGAGCAGAAGCACACTCCTGCCGAGCTCCAAGAATTGTCTCATACCTTGATGTGTCGTTGACTATTTGTTGACTAACTGACGGCGTTGTCTTTTCTGAGCAGGTCAGATTTTGGTTTATCAGAGGTTGTTTCCCAATGACCCATAATGAAAATTGCGTCAAACTGTATCGATCAACTGCTACTTCACAATATAAGAAACGCGCGCATCTAATTTAGTGAGTCATTTTAATTTATTCTATCACATTACAAAGTCAATAAAGGGTGTGTCTTTGACTCCCTTGGAAATAGAAACAAAGCACATCAAGAACTACTTACATATTAAAACCAAAAAAAAATACAATTTCTTTAACGAGCTTAAAGTCTCATCCAATATATGACTAGTGAATCGAATCATGCGCCAATTTTGACGCACTACTCAACAGAAAGATGCACAATTGTATATAATCTAACGAAATCGATATTCGATATACAAAGTTCAGAAGGCATATAACATACAATTTCAAAACTACTTCAAACATCACATCCACTAATATACACTTTATTTACAAAGTTAAAAGTCTCACTTAAATTACTGCCATTAAATTAAATCCTCTGGTGATCTGAGTTTACCGTACGAATACTGAAAAAGGTTCACAATTTTATCTATCGATGTATCATTCTTATCCTCTGGAGTACATTAGAACTGAAATATAACAATAAAACCTCATGTCTAACACAAAACGACTTATTGTGTTATCTATGTAGGTATATATAAAGTTGTATGTTTCACTAGAAATAAACTCTCTATCTCTTGGAATGGAAGTATTATTTGTCTGTCTTATACGCTTTCCAGACCTTCGCATAGCTTTTGATGACGTTAAGATATACTAGTTAAGGTTTTTGTTGTCTAACACAAAACGACATAATTTTGTTTTTAAAAAAGTTCATATTTACTGTGTGCATTATGTATTTTCTTAACAAAACTATCGTAATATATAGTAATTTTATACATTTCTTTTATAAACTAGGTTTTGTATGGAAGAAGGAATAGAAATATCCTCTCCCACGACATATCTCAGTTGATATTCGGGTTAATATTTATTTCAAGAAGTCAAGAGTTAGAATCAAGGGACGCGCACAGTGTGACTCTTCTGCTGCTGTCAGACTGAAGGCCTAGTTTGCAAGGAGACACTTTGTGTGAGTCACAGCGTAAGTTCTCACTCAACCTAAAAGACTGTTGGACTACTAATTTGCATTTTCGATAATGTTTTTTTAGAGCTGAGACATTAAAAACCTTTGATAGAATGATCTTTTGGTCTAGGAATAGAAATATCCGGTCTATGATCCAGACATCATGACTAAATGACTAGTCAAATTATCACAACAGCAAATAGACCCGCCAAGAAAAAAAGCGGTTGGGATCACAGGAGGTAAGAAATGAGGTAAAAAATGAGGTCTCCAATCACGCGCTGCCACGTGTACAAAAGTGGAAGAAATTTAATTTTTTTTTGTTTTTAAAAAATAGTTACTTGTACACGTGGCAGCGCGTGATTGGAGGCCTCATTTTTTACCTCATTTCTTACCTCCTGTGATCCCAACCGGAAAAAAAGCCGGCAAGGTGGGCACCAAGCCACAAGCCGGACCGGACCTTTTGCTTGAGATGCACGAAATTCAGGCTTCATTGTCATGTCACGTTATCCTCCGACGGATTTTCCGGTGACCCACCCGACAGGATCCGAACATTTACTCGGACCACTCCCCTTTACCCTCCTCCCCACGTGTCCCACCCCGTTGGCTCTATTCTCTCTGCTTACAGTTACGCCTACCTACCGACGCCGTCTTTCTCCTCCTTTTTCGGGTTTTTTCCCGTCCTCCGGTAATATTTTTTCCAATTACTAATTCTTACCTTAATTAACCCAGCTCCAGTTTTGTTCATTCGATTATTCATCATCATCGTACTGAAACCGTCAAAAACTATCGTTAAAATACGGCAGACAAAACATACTTCTGTCATAAAATACGGCCGTCTCATTTATTCGGCCGATGGACCTGAAAAGAAGGCCCAACTACCAAACCACCGTTTCTCGTCGTAGTAACCTCTCCACCCCTTTTTCCTTTCCCGATCCACTTTAGAATAGTTTGGTTGTCCAGATCGGGGTTACTTGCAGTCGCCGGAGGAGGAGATCTTGTCGATTATGGAGGACGACGAAGAAATTCAGTCACATCCTTCCGGAGAAAGCGGATCTCCGACGACTCCTTCTTCGAACGGTAGGATTGCTGTGACTGTTGCTGCCGTCCCGCCGCCTCAGGGTTCTTTAACTCTAGCCTTGCCTTTCCAGCAGCAGCAGGTGAGGCCCGGTGGGAAAAGTGGAGGGGGCGGTGGGGGCGGTGGTAGAGAGGACTGTTGGAGTGAAGGCGCTACGGCGGTGTTAATTGATGCCTGGGGGGAACGGTATCTTGAGCTGAGCCGTGGGAATCTGAAGCAGAATCACTGGAAGGACGTTGCTGAGATTGTTAATAGTCATCAAGATTACGCCAAAACCCCCAAGACCGATATCCAGTGCAAGAATCGAATCGACACTGTGAAGAAAAAGTACAAGACGGAGAAGGCCAAGATCGCTGCCGGCGGTGGGCCCAGCAGGTGGCAATTTTTTGACAAGCTTGACCGATTGATCGGCTCCGGAGCTAAGATTAGTCCGGCTGCCGGTGGAATCGGTGGGACCGGCACATCAGTAGGTGTGACACCATTTCAAGGAAGGCAAACAGTGCCGATGGGGATCCCTTTGGGTGTTAGAGCAGAGCCTAATTTCAGGCATCGACACCAGCAGCAGATGCCACCCATCCGGAAAAGAGCAGTGCTTTCTGACAACGAATCTGAACCGGAGCTTTCCCCTGAATCAGCTGATGATTTTCCTCCGGTGGCATATGACAGGAAGAGGCCTAGGAATCAGAATGATTTCGGAAGAGGAAAAGACATAAGAGAGAAAAGAGTTGGCAGGGAGAAGAATTGGCTGAACTCAGTTAGGGATCTGGCCGGGTCAATCTTGAAATTTGGTGAAGCTTATGAGCAAGCTGAGAGCTCCAAGCTCCAGCAGTTGGTGGATATGGAGAAGCAGAGAATGAAGTTCGCTAAAGAACTTGAATTGCAGAGAATGCAGTTCTTCATGAAAACACAGTTAGAGCTTTCCCAGCTAAACCATAAGGGGGCAGGGAACAGCCGCAATCATCGCACCAACACCAACACCAACACCAACACCGCCATCAACAATAATAACCTTAGTGATAGTAGTAGTTGAGTGTACTCTAGATTCAGATTAGAATTAGATTGTGCTAGTTCATGCTGTAAGATCCTATTTATTTCAAGAAAGTTGTTTAATGTGACTTGATTTAAGAACATTTAGGGTAATCCCAGAAGCATTAATCATGAGCTGATGATGCTCTGCTGTCACACTTGATCTTTCTGTTAGGTTGTTTGAAGGGGGGCTGGCTGTCTGTGTGCAAGTGTAACTATGTAGTCTACTTTTTAGCAACTAGGAACTTATGTTGTACTATAAAGCTGTGAACTTTCAAAAGTGTATGTTGCATGAATAAAACATGTTTCTGATGTTCCAGTTACTCCAAATGAACTTCCATCTCCTGGAAATACTGTAAACGTTGGACGCTTGTAGAACTATTCAGCTGGATCTGCAAGCCTCTAATTTAAAAAAGAAAAAGAAAATCTGTGTACGTGTACGTCTACCCCTAGTATCTTGCACAAAATGATCTGCAAATTCAAACAAAAAGAATTATCTAGGGGTGTATACTTTATCATGAATTTTAAAGAAAAATTGTCCAGTTTTCGCATTTTGAATACCTACAGACATGGAGGTGCAGAAGACAATCGCCAGTAGTTATGATAGGGATGCAAATCTATCCCCCTGAAGGTATAGTCCAGCCTATGAATGGTGTCCTCTTAGGGTTGCCTAAGCATGTCTCTGAAGCAGGACACAGGATTCACACTTCCCTGCAGCTTAGTCTCTCATATCCAACACATAAATAAGGAACAGCCATGTAAGTAAAAGTTCTGGTTACAGTAAAAAGGAAAGAGTAATTGGTCAACCTTTCTCAAGATTTAATATCGTCATCTGTAACTGTAAGGAACTAACCATGGATTCCATTTCTAGTGGAGTCAATGACACCCTATTCCTTGACTTTGAAATATAATGGAATAAAACAAAACGACTCACTAAATTGGTTGCGCTTCTTATATTGTGAAGTAGCAATTGATCGCAACGCAATTTTCATAATGGGTCATTGAGAAACAACCTCTATATAAATTTAACACATGGGTATGGTTGCGTACATCCGACCTCCATACCTCGCCATAGACGGGAGTTAATGTGTAATGATAATGATAATGATCTGTAAGGAACTAACCATAGGGATTTGAATCTTAGGCCTACATAAATAAGTATTGCCTCTCGTCCAAACTCACATAATGCAGATCAATCCAACATAAATATTGATCAGTACTTTATAAAAGTCAGATTCAAACAAAGCAGACACTCCGTGATCAGTGATCTCGGAGCTGTATCAGGTAACAAAGCAGACACTCCGTGATATATATGCCTTGCTTTACCACCAAAAATCAAGACATCCCTTGATTCAAGAACAATTTTCTCAACCTGGAACATATCCCTCTGATCACCCCTCTGATCACCATACAGAAATTCTGCAGAGTCACCAACAGAGAAAGAGACCACATGCAGTCCTTTAAGCAGGTTTCTGGCTTTCATCTTTGTCTCGATGGTTTCATTGTCTCAATCTAACTACATAGTGGAAGACCTAGAGATACAAGCAGTGCAACTAGTAGAGTACATGAGAACGAAGAGTAACAATTTCAGTAGAGCAGCCATATACTATAGTGACTCCTGGACTCTAATGAAGTATGTTAAGGGGATTGAGATCACCTCACCCACTTTCTCCTCATCCCACGCGTCAACGCGCGACACGTGGCAGCAGGGGTAGGTGGTGAGGCTAGATGAGGGTGACTCGCATCTAGCCTCACCACCCACTCCCTACTGCCACGTGTCGCGCGGTGACGCGTGGGGTGAGAAATTTGGGGTGAGGAGATCCTAAGCCAAGAGGAGTTATGCTCATATATATTTTTATAAGTTATGGTACTGTTAAGTTGTACCCATTCCATCAACAAAATATTGTTGTGGTTTGATTTAGACATGGTTAAAAAATAAACTTTGTTTAAATCAAACTAAATAGTCAATAGTTCCCCTACCACTTCGTGTGCTGACCGCAGGGACGGAGGATTAGTCTTCTGTCTTTCGGCTGGGAGGATACCTCAGGGCAACCCATTAAAAAAAACTAAATAGTCAATATTTTCTTGACACATAGTATAAAAATGACGTTTCCGGTGCACTATCCTCTTGCATTTGCACAGATTTTGGGGAGGGGCCGCGATGGGGCGGATCACTTTGCAATCTGATATACGAGACTTACCCTACTCTTCTGTATAAGAGGATGTTTCTGCGGTTCGAACCTGTGAGTCACAAAGCAGCAACCTTATCAGTTGCTTCAGCAACCGCCCTCCCTAAACACATGGTATATATTTTTAAATTTGGTTCAACCAAATCGTCTTTATTTTTTTCACAAATTTTTATATATCCTTCGTGTCCCATTAGTCTCGTATTATTTTTGTAATGTATTAATAAGTGATGAGGGTTATTACAATAATAGGAGGATGCATATAAAATAATTTAAATTTTGCATGTTAAACCACATCACCGGGAAGAAGAATCACATTACAACATCAATAAACCTAAATTAGAGTTCAAATTTGATGTCACAACTTTACATCACATTTCATTGTTTAAAATTTGACATTTTAATTAATTTTATTCATAAAATGAAACAAAAAAGTCACCGGTAATAAATTTGGGTTGGAAGCTGCTAATCTGTCCTTTAAAATTTAAATGATAATCAAGATGAGAAAAATGAGGCAGTGTATTTTTTTGGGTCGTAAATGGTAAAAATGAGGCAGCGTTGGTAAATTGGACAATAAACAGTGGCAGGTAAATGTTAATAACCCTGTAAAATTCTTTTTCGTACACCTGCTGGGGATGGGATTCCCTCACCGCAAGGGGTTGCGGTGATACGTGACCGCGCGACACGTGTCAGCAAGAGGGGTGGTGAGAAGGTGACCCTCATTTAGCCTCACCATCCTTTTTTACTGCCACGTGTCGCGTGGTCACAAAAGGGGTGATGAAAGTGGGGGTGAGGAGATCTCAACCCCACCTGCTGAGGAGGCAGCTAACAAATCTCAAGGTTTTTCTAGGGTTTTCTGGAGCTAATTTAGTACGCATTCTGAATCAATTGTGCTGCACTTTTCCTGCTACAAAAGCCTTGAAAAAGACCATCTGGGCGATTGCTGCTCGTCTCTGAGAAGAAGGTAGAAGAAGAGGCGGAATAGGAGAAAACGCCCGTAGATCTCGCGCATTATTTCAGGTAAGATGAATTATATCTATGTTTGCCTGTTACCTTGAAGACGATTTTTTTTGTTGAATCCTGTTTAAAAACGAGCTGCTGTCTGGTTAGAACACACCCAAACGAACTCCGTTAACATTGTTCCAGGGTTCTTGGATAGCAGCTTTTCCATAATACATGTTTGCATTTCACTTCCTATGTTTGTCTGTTAATACATGTTTGCATTTCACTTCCTATGTTTGTTTGTTGGACGAAATTTATACCTTCTGAATCATGTTTGCATATTGGAGAATGGTTGATACACTCTATGAGGCCTGAGGAGTGAAGTTGGTGCTCTTTTTTCATATTATTGACATCTTGATCTTCTAACAGAATAAATTGTTAATTGCTTTGCATTTCAGATATGTCTACCGGACTTGGGCTCGAGTCTCTTGTTGACCGTAAGTTCTTTACTCTGCCATGAGAATTATTTTATATTCTTGTTTCTTTGCAAAGCTGAATCCATGGAACCGTGTCTAATGAAGGCTCGACTTTTCTCCATCTTCTTGCCTGCAGAGTTGATTTCTGTTATCACAAACGATGGGCGTAATATAGTTGTGAGTGTCATATCTAATTATCTATCTCTGCTAGGTTTGACAAATTGCAATTTGTTTTTTTTACTCACTTCATCAATGCATTATCAGGGTGTGCTAAAAGGATTTGATCAAGCTACAAATATCATTCTTGATGAATCTCATGAGCGAGTATACTCCACTAAGGTGCGATTGGAATTTGATTCAGTTGACACATGATATATTGCTGCCTCCCATTTTCTTGGATTTGCGTTGAAGAGTGTCTCAAGTTAACTTGCCCCAAATAAATGTGTGAAATGTTTTATGTGTCAAGGAAAGCGTGCTTCTTTATCTACTTTCTCGCATTGCTTTTATGTTTTCCTTTTGCCTAGAGACCTTATTCTCAATTGCCGATCTTCCTCGTACTCATGTTGTAGGGGTGCACGTGAAAAATATTATGACACATGTTTTGTTATATTTACCTGCATTCTCTCATAAGTTGCTTTAGCTGTGACTGCTATTGGTATGAAATATATGTGTAGCTTCTCATATTTCTTGTACCTTGTTTTCTTGTATCTCCATGAACAAATAAACTGTTAATGGGATTGCCAGTTGTTTTGTCCTATGACCATCTGATGTACATTCCTTCTGTTCTTCTAGGAGTTGGAATGCTTGATTGCATTTTGTGCTTCTACTGGAGAAATCTGGATATGATTCTTATGGTTTTTGGTAGTGAGATGCATCCAATATGTTGATATAGCTGTGATTAATAGGTCTTCTGGTATAAAGTCCAGACTTTTTGAGAAGAAAGATCATGATGTTATGCATCTTTATTATCGTGTGCATTAGTTTCCATACCTTGCCTCTCCCTGTTTCAGTTTGGTAATTCTTTTTTCTAAGCTGCAGCAAGGTGTTCAACAACTTGTGCTAGGGCTTTACATCATCCGAGGCGACAACATGTAAGTTTCTCTATCTCCCTTCTAAAGGAAACTTTTTGCTGAGCAAAATGTATATGCTATACGCTCTATTCTTTGCTGATATTTTCTCGCTGCTGCAGCAGTGTTGTCGGTGAATTAGATGAAGATTTGGAGGCAAGTTTGGACTTGTCAAATCTGAAAGCTCATCCATTAAAACCTGTTATTCATTAGATTAGGGATATATATTGGATTGCATCCAAAAGAAAGGGATCCAGAAGAAAGGGATAGTTTGTAAAAGAACAGAATGCCTCTGGTGCTTGTCTACATGTTCAATTGAACAAACACGGAGAATGTTTGTCTTTTTGAGATGGAAACGTGAGTAAATCCGCTCATATGAGAGAGTCTTGAATGATCGATCACTAATTATCTTCAAAACCCTAAGCCCTTTGGGAAATTTTGCTGCATCTTTTAGATTGGTTTTCAAAGTGATCCCATGGAACTTGTTGCATGTGAATCATATATGTATACAGTGCTTTAAGTTTGTAGATTATATCACTGAAGCTGGATTGTTCACTTTAATTGAAGAGCAATAACTTTGAGATGAATCTGTCACAAGTTTATGTTGGTCTCGGACTCTGGGAGTAGTTGTACCAAGTACTCTTTCTTATACGAAGGCAAGCAATAGAACCACATGCCTTCATTTATCATGTTGAACATGATTTTTTCGTCATGCTTATAGCAGAAACGTTGTCAGATTACAGTCTGAGAGGTTAAACTCTTGACTGGTCAAGATCTTCTAGTACTTTATTCAGCCACATCCATTCACAAACTCCTAAAGGAAGAGTTCTAAGTTCAGCCTCTGCAGTGATTCTGGATACGGCGAACTGCTTTTTATTTTCTCTGTGACCAAGTTTCCCAGACAAAAGCATCATATCCTGTAACCCAACCAAGTTTCCCCGGACAAAAGCATCATATCCTGTAGGTGACCTCATGCCAGCCTTTAACCCAATCAAATCAGCATCTACGAGTAATTGGATACTTATATCTTGACTTTCTTGTATTGAACACTTGTCTTAGAACACTTTTTAGATACTTAAGAATTCTCATAGCAATTTGTAGCTGTTTATTAGTAGGATCATGTATAAATTGACTTACAAAAACTTACTACATAACAAGTGTTAGATGAATTATCCCATAAATTCTTAGGTTTATGTCTAGGTTCTACGGTGCAGGTGTTGGTTTACGTACCAACATTACATTTTTCTTTGATAAGTCAATTATGTATTTTCGTTGAGAGAGACTCATTTTCTTTTTTGTTTTGGCTACTTCCACGCCTAAAAATTACCTTAATCTTCTGAAGTCTTTAATTTTGAACTATGTAGAAAGTTGAGATTTAATCATCTGAATACCTGTATATCATCTCCTGTAATAATTATTTCATCAACATAAACAATCAATGTTGTAATCTTCATGTGAATAGATACTTCAGTAAATAAGGTATGATCGCTATTACTTTGAAAATTTTGTTGTTCTTTCATTACCTTAGCAAATTTCTTAAACCATGCTTTTGGTGATTGTATAAACTCATATTTATGATGCACTTTTACTTTTATCTCTCTCTTTACGCACACACTGGTGTCTGTGTGATATATTTAGGGGTGTGTATAATTTTATGCGTGTATGTATGCTCGTGCATATAACTGTATGCAAGGAACTTGAGCAACTGAATTATCACGTTCGTAGTCATATGTATGATGCATTCAACAAATTGAGTGGTATGTATCTCGAAAATATAGAGTACTGCATACCCAGAGGTGATATATTAACGAAATGCTGCTCCTTGTTATTAGAAGTTCCAACACCTTACACTAATAAAATAGACCATTTTAATCTAGTGAAAACTGCCATATAATTTGGAAGCAGTCGATTATCAAGGAACAAAAGTTTGATTGATGTAACTCGTCTTCTTGAGGACTTCCTGCACGACCCCAACAACCACTCACCCGTTCCACTCTTCTAGGCATCAAACACAATAAAAGGGCATTTCTGGTACATTAGTCTTCCGTGTTTGCGCAGGGTCTGAGGAGGGGTCAGATCGTGAATACGCAGTCTTACCTTACACTTTTGTGCAAGAGATTGTTTCTGCGGCTCGAACCCGTGACCTCAAGGTCACAAAACAACCACCTTACTAGTTGCTTCAAGTTCTGCCTCATCCATCAAACACAATGAATCTTCTATTTTCCTAAACCTTTTTCAGCTTAATCTGAACAGTTTGGCCATGGCTGCTTTCTGCTACTTCACTTGTCCATTTACCCTCTTCTCCTTCTGCTTTGCTGTCGCTCATGAAAAAGACCAGAAAAGAGTCATGAGGACCCTCTTATAAGCTTTTTCTTTCTCTATCTTGCGGTTAAGCTTATTGCTTTCTTTGACGAATCAATGATACACGCTTTTAGGCCGGTGTATCCTGGTGTAGCTGTCTACAACAACAACAATCATACTCAGTATATCCCAACGACCGTTAGGATCTGGGGAGGATGAGAGACAGACAAATAATACCTCCATCCCAAGAGATAGAGAGTTAGACGTCTGATGAATGAAAATGCATAAAGATTATACTATCACCTCCTATAGAGGATGGGGTACGATTTTGCATTGGACATCTTTAGCAAGTAATGTTTAGCTCAGAATCTCAGATAGGCATTTTAGCTTCTGGATATTGGATATGACTAAATGCATCTTTCTTAAAGTCTGAAGTGAATTTGACTACAATGATATGTTTCTGAACTATGCCACCTCTCTCTTAAAGAAGATAAGAGTCTGAATTAACTGAGTCTCTCTCTCAGAGAAGGAAGTGCTAATATTGCTGGAGAGGTAAGATTGCCTTCTTAGGAAATGTGTTCTAGGAGATTTCCACCTTATGATTGAACCCGAATTTGAAATAACCAATGCAATTTCTCCTTTTGTTTTTCTTTATGTTTTTACCTGTTTGTGTGTATGAACAAAAGTTTCATTGTTTTGTACAGATGACCGAGAGCAGCTATAAATGAGATAGTAACGCAGGGGATTTATTACACCAGCAAAAGTACACAAAAAGGCACATGGGAATATCACATATTTCTCATAATACTAGTAGGAGCCGTTCATTTGTCTACATAATCAATGAAAACCATACTTTTCCAACATGCAATACATCTATACAAGAAGGCCATAAATTTGAGACTCCAAAATTCATAAAATACTATGATGCGGGACCGATAAGGCAGATTGATAATAGCTTTGTACTAGTGGTAATACATAAGCTGCTGTGCAGCTGCTACATTTTGGAATCCACCATCATAGATGGCTTGGCTTGTTCCAGGAGCACGCATTCCCATAGTTGCCTGCTTGAACGCGTTCTGGCCTAGAGGATGTTTGACTATGGGAACACCACCCATCTTAGCTATTGCTAGTTGACGCTCAAAAGTGGCAATGTCACTTTCCAAAAGTCCAGGCAACAATGCAGGTGTAGGTGGGGGAAGAGGACTTGAGTTTGTTCCAGGTGGAGTTGGCTTGTTACCCCATGAGCACTAACAGAAGCAGCAGCTTATGCTTAGTTAAAGTGCAGAACCATATGACCCCTAACAGAAAATTTGTTTGTCATGAGTAAAATAAGGTTGACGTGTAAACCTTGATGTGTTTGCCAGAAAGAAATGGACGACTATTTCCCATTTGGATAGCCAAAATGGCTTCAGCATGAGTACTGTATCTGACAAATCCAAATCCTCTGTCATGCTGGACTCGGACTTCCTCAATCACACCAGCACCCAAAGAATGGAAGTGCCTGTGGAGGTCAAGTTGAGTCACCTGCATAAACAAAGCACTCTCTTGAAATAAACCCTTCAACTAAATGCTTTTAGCATCAAGAAACTTCAAAGAGAAAATCAAGGAAACAAGTCCAAGTTCAATGGAAAAACAATTTCTTTTATAAAGAAAACAAAATCTTAGCATTCTACAACCCGTAACAGTTACTGTTACATCTCTCCAATATCACTAAGACTTGTCGTCAAGAAAAGCAAAATGATATAAATCTACAGAAAAAGCGATTACTTCCTCTTCTAATCATCTCCATGAAGGAAGAGGTTAACAAGCCAGGGTCATGCCGATCTTCAATTGGGAAATCCCACAATCTCAACAATACTGAACAAACATCTTGAGAATTTTGTTTCTTCTGGTACCAGAATTTAGTAGGGCCCAGGGAGACTGCTTTCAGCCACAACGGAATTAGTTCTTACCTCCGGGCCAAGATTGCCAACATAGACAGTAGTATATTGGGGTTTGTTCTCAGGACCCTCATTATTTGTCGCTTCTTTGCCATCCTCCACAGGAACTAAAATACAGTCAATGGACAAGTCAATTTATAATTTATCTAGTTTCCATCAGTTATGATTACTCACCTGATTGGCCAGCTGTCAGTTCTACTACGCTCTTAGTATCAGAACTTAGCTTGTCATCGTTAGAACCGCCACCCTTGGTGGCCCAGTTGCAACGTATCTGTCTACTGCCAAGCCACTTTCCTGAAGCACAAACAATATGTGGTCAGGCAAGCAAAAAATTAGCGATCCAAAAAGAGCATTTCTTACCAAGAAATCATCATAAAAATTAACCAAACAGAAAGTTTTCTAGCCTTAGTGGCAGTTATCCGAAGTACCAACTCATCTGCTTCAACATATTTAAGTGAAAAGGGTCAGGTTTATTGAACTAATCTTCAATTACCTGTCAAATCGTTGATTGCACTCTGAGCATCCTGGAATGGGAGAAAATGTTAGGCATTCAACAAAGCATCTGGGAAACAGAAGCAAATACAACTCTCACATGGTAACAACATAAAATGGATACCTGTTGGTTCCGAAAAGACACAAACCCATACCCCCTCGACCGCCCAGTCTTCTGGTCCCACATCACCCTTGCATCGCTACAACCCACAACCGAAAACAAAAAGTCCCATGCTCTGTTAAGCACCATCAAGAACAAGATGCAATACGACAAATAAAAAGTGAGTTGAAAGATAAGGGTATCGAGTCGTACGAACAACTAGGGTAAACAGAGAAGCACGCAAACAACATGGCATCAGTAACCTCAGGACTGAGGTCGCCAACAAAAATGTGGAAATGACCTACATGAGAGAATATTATCATAATCTCATACTCAGATAAGAGCCCCTTGTATACTTTATAATGAAAAAAGATTACAATTTTGGATGAAGAAACAAGAAACATGAACACACTTGATGTGTCTTCTCTCTGACCGCTAACAAATGCCCAGTTAACTTTAATAGGCTGCCCAAACCTGCAAATTTATAGATTAGACATCATTGGATATTGATCAAGAAAAATAAAATTTAGATCAAGGTTTAAGTAATAACCAAACTTACAATTGTCTTCCATTTAGAGATAGTATAGCAAGTGCAGCCGAATTATGATCATAGTAATGCACAAAGCCATAAGATGACTGCAAGGAGTTTCAGGCAAAAAAAAAAAAAAAAACGTGAATGCCAACTGATATTCCAGGTTTGTGATGGGCAAAGAGAATGCGAAAACTGAAAAGACCTTGTCCCCAACAAAGATAAATAAGTCTGATGCCAAGAAAAATTTTCATTTGGGAGCTAGCTACCTTTTCTTTCCTTACAAGCTTACAGCCTTCTAAGGGACCAGTACTTGCAAAAACTTGCTGAAGAAGTGGTTCTGTAACCTGGGTGTGGATATTACCGACATACCTGCATTATCTCAAAAATGAAAAGAAAAAAAAAAACCTAAAGGTTTACAAAGAAAAAAGAAAACAAATAGTATATAAGAATCCACCACAATAATCTGAAAACAAAATGCAACTCAACCTACGAGAAATAAGTTGAGGTAACACTAAACCACAACCAACTCACCCCTCACCCAGAATAGCTTGAGAACACATTTGTTTGTTTTCCAAATGACCTACTAACTCAAACAAAAGGAAATATCAAGAAAAGGAAAAGATCATACATAACCTGATAGGAAAGTCTACGTATATTGAGTAGCATATCTTATAATCAATATACTGTCAACTAACATAGAGAGACAAGTAGTCAAAGAAACTCACACACTCCGGCACGTGCTTGGATCAAATCCAGGAGGTAGATTTCCACTCGGGATGGGTTCAATCTGCAAAATCCAAATTCTTTTCAGAAGACAGTTTTCACCTTTTCTTTCTTCCTCACCTTTTAGCAGTACAAATTTCCACCACCAGAACAATAAGCAGCAGTTGATTAATATAATTCAATATCCCAACAAAGGCAAATTACGAGTTTAGTATGATTATAAAAGATACACCTTGCTCCCATCAAAGAAGTCCAATACCAAAACCAGCACCAACAGCAGAAAGACGCGAAATTCTTAAAGGCAGAGAAAGGATCGATAATATAGATTCTCAGATTGGTTGATGCAATCATAATCACACAGCACTCTCAATTGGAATCTCATCATGAATACAGAACAAGCCACACAATATACACATAAGAAAATTTAAATGAAAAAAAGAAACAAAAAAGAGAAGATCAGCAGGGTCCTGCACAAACATGATACTAGCAAAATAAAAAATGGCAAAACTTTAAGTCATCTTTCACCCTATTCTTCTCATCAAAAAAATAAAAGCATTTCTAGTTAGTACGAAAATACAAGGTTAAGATTTGCAGTAGAACAGACAAATTGACAAAAAAGGGTGAGGCCTTTGCTAACAAAATCATGCAATAAAAATATTTGGACAAAGGGGACCTGTGTAGCAGCTAAGAGACCCGGGTGATAAAGGGAGTGTTGTTGAAGGAGGGCTTGTTGCATCAAAGCATGGTGTTGCTGCTGCTTAAACCTCTGGTGCTGCATTTTGCCCAATAATCGCTTTGATCCCTCGATGTCAAAACCAATTTCCGACGTCCCGACGGAAGGGATTCGAGTGAGAAGAACACAAAAAGTGAATGTCTTTAGGAAGAAGATGAAAAAAGAGAGTTAAGAAGAAGAAAAAAAAATAAAGAAAATAGAAAAAGAAAGAAAAGGAAGAAACTAGAAAAACAGAAGAAAACTAAGGAGAGGCGTATCTTAAATGGAGGAAACAATTACGGCTTTGTCAAAGTGTTCTTTCGTACGTCATGTTTTACCGCGTCGAACAGAGTAACGGACGCACTATTTTTTTTTTTTTTTTTACTTTTTTACATTTTTATGATTTCTCTTATGGAATTTGTCTAAAAATATTATGACAGTATTTTTTAGATTAGCTGATTTTATTTCTTCCTTCTGACATAATGAAATACTTACGATGTATGTTCACATATTATTTATTTCCAACTCCCAAGGTAGTTCAGAAAATATAGGTTATCTTCAAACAATTTGATATTTTTTACAATCCATTTGGAGAAAAGGCAAAAAAAAATTATAGTTTTAATAAGTAAACCTATTTTTATCGCTGTTTTGAAAGTAATTTCACATGTAGCGTAAGCTGTTTTGTCAAAAATGTGGTGTGACACACAAAAGAGCTTTAAAAAAAATCATAGTGTGCCACTTTGATTTTATGTTATACCATGGTTTTGACATAACCGTTATGCACAACTCGGTTCTGACAAAACCGTGGTGCATAATACGGTTCTAAAAAAAGGCAATGCACAACACAATTTTGTCAAAACCGAGTTGTGTCCACCCTTGTTTATTATAAAAACATCTCACTTTCTTAGCAACAAAATATTTTGCAGCCTATCCATCAGATAAAATGACATCTTCACATATTCAAATATCTGTGTTTCGGAGGTAAAGCTGTGCGATTACGCAATGGAGTCGGATATGATAGTAATCCAACCAAATTGATGAAGATTCCATGCACCATATCATACTCAGAATTTATCCAACGAGTTAAAACAAAGCTCGGGTTAGACGTAGATATGAAAGCGATAAATTTAGTGTGTTGTTTCCTTTCATCTACAAATGCAACTGGATTCTTTTACAGTGTTTTTTTATTTCAAATGATGAAGATCTTAGATCAGCTTTGAACATCCTGATACGTTGGCCAAGTATTATGTGTGAACAGATTTATGTGAAATCCACATGTTTCACACCCCTCTTTTTTTTTCCCGCATAGTGGTAAAACGCATCATGCCTCAGCAAGCTACTCTGCGCACCACTTCTTTTTTCCCTCCTGAACACACTCTGTGCACTCTCTAATACTCCATCTTGTTTGTTTTTTTAACCCTTCTACCACAGACGGACAAGCAGTTCACGCTAAGAGTTTTTTCCACGACTCAATAATCACTAATATTCTCCTCTAACGTTCATTCGTCCTTTTCAGTAATCAGAAAGTACAAATCTACATATCTAAAAGTTCTGTTACTCTTACAAATCACTGCATTTAGAAACACGACAGGGATGGCATAACACAATTTAACAGTACACAATCTGCCATCATGAAGAGCCAGATGCACAGACAACCAAAGTTCAGTTCTTCCACAATAAAGTAAAAAAAAGATGGAATGTCCCGATCCGCGACAAACGAATTTCCACACCACTCACTGCATTTTCTGCCCTTTGCTGCTAAGACAAGGCACGCTAGTTTTACATTAAATAACTACCACATTGTTCTTCTCCCTTCTTGTTTTAGGCTAATAATCTTCACGACTCCACTGGTGGTTTTTACACTTCCAGACTCCAGTCACCGCGATAATATTTGCAGGAGATATGGAATCAATATCAAGCATAATGCACCACTGGACATCATACAACAGACACCTCAATCCATGTCAAGGAACTCCATTCGCTTTCTCATCGTGCCTTTAAGATCTGTTGCTTCCCTTTCCACATTTTGTGCCTGGGGACAGAGAGCAAATACACCACAACAGAGAATTACACAGATGCAAGAAGGGACAAAAAAAAAACCAAATATTAAAGGGAGAGGGGATGAGGGATTACTGCAGGCATCATCAATGTTGCAAATGAAAAATAATTGACGCAACCAAGGCTCACGACAAGGAGCTCTAGAACTTCCAGTGACCCACTAAAGCACAAAAGAATCTTTTACAATATTGAATCAAATACACTTAACAAAGGAGGTCATGTGGTTATCATTCCTCTGCTCCCAAATGCCCTTTGACATATTGGCGATTTTCAGATTTCAAGTAGAAATTGCATGGTTTCACAATATAATTATTATGCATAAATGTCTGTATGTGTATTTGTATGTCTATGTGTGTGGTGTGTGTGTCGCTCTCTATGCATGAGCATTTGCAAAAAAAAGGAGACAAGAAGCAGGTTTAAGAAAAACAACAATACTCATGGAATGACAGCATCAGTAGTGCTTACCCTTCTTATCTCAGCTGCAGAGACACGAGTCATTTGTGCAGGCAGTTCCTCCTTTTCTAAGTCCTGATTATCAGATCAAATTCATCTTAGCAGATACTAAAAGGAAAAACAAAAGGCTTTAAGATAATAAGTCTGTATAAAGATCATCAAGAATAAGCACAATGTGTCTGAATTAAGTAGTGTACCAGTTCACCGATTAAAACAACATTCTCCCCACGAATAACATACAAGCCCAGTGGGATATCGCAGAAAAGATCCCCCACAATAACACGCTCGCATGCACCTTCAATAACAGCATTAGCTACAAATAGACATTCAGTTCATCAGCCAGGATACATGAAGTTCTTAGCCGCGGAACACCTTTGACACTCAAAAAGAGAATCGTACCAAACTGGTCAAAGGAACGAAGAATCCCTATTAATTTCCGCCCATCTCGCAGCAACACAAGGAGCTTCTCTGGTACAAAGTTAAAAATCATCTTAATCTGGTATACTTAGAGCAAGAACTGAGATGTGCTGATAATGTAAACACCAATCCTACATGTGGCAGTATCGCCAAATACTACCACATATAAATTTAATACAGCACAAAATGGATGGACAAAGAATTTAAACCCTGTAGTTCATGAGATTCAACACTAAAAGCGCAATTATACATTTCAGACTGATCACTGTAACAAGATTCATGGTGAATCAAGGAGAAAAGACGAAGTCTTAGTGGGAGTCCGACATTCGGGGAGGGAGGGGAAGGGGAGGCCTTTCCTCTAACATGTCATCCTACATCCAAAATTTAACGACGAAAAACTTTCTGTCACTTCATTGTCCAAATCACTTTCAACCAGAAGCACATATACACGCTTCACTACCACAAAAATCAAAAGCAGCACGCAACTGAACCCTATTACTGAAATTAGACAAACAGATAGAAATATGATATAAGCTTTTACTCCCCTGCATAATACATCAAACGATCAGCTTTATGTAAAAAAGACACAGTGGCTCCTCAAAGAAACAGTAAAAACCAAGAACTCAACCTTGAAACGAATTAATCCATATACAGCACCCAATTCAGAGATACATAAGACAAAACTTTCAGCATGGGCTAGTGAATCACTGTCACAGTGCTCAATTCAGTGATATATAAGACATATAACTTGCAAGGTTTGCCGTTTCAGAACATATAAAAATTGCACCCACAAAGGCAAAAGATCTCAAATGCAGAAAACAAGTTGACTATTTGGTAAAGGAGGAATAAAAACACAATCTTTAAAGACCCAACTGGAAGCACATGAGGCCAATAACCATTTACTTACTGTCAAGATAGCTAGCAAGAGATGTGGAGAGATACACATCTTCAGGGCCTGCCCAAGACATTGGTAAAGAACTGACAGCAGAAATTTTTCGGTATCCCAAAAATCGCCGAAAAATCCACCCAGATGGATTCTTTTTTTGTAAGTCACCCAGATGGATTCAAATTGCATTGGCAGGTCCTCTTGACCAATACTTGACTCCCCTCACGAATTCCCCAATAAACCACCTTGCAAAAACTTCCAAAACCTCGACTTTACTGGGACAAAAATCCAGTCATCTAAAGCTCCAATTCAAAATGAATGAAGTTGAAACAAACAGAATGGTTGACTTATACCGCCTAGGCTTCTTGGTAAATGTATCGGGAAAATGGAAAATGGTTTATCCAATACGGCGCCAATGGCAACAAAGTCAGATATGCGAGAGGAGGGCAGCCGGGGACGTCGATTGGGATCCCCTTGGCATTACCCTATTTCCTTATGCCGCTATGCTCTTGCTACTTTTCTCACTATTTGTAGCAACTCTTCCGAAAGTTCGATACTCTTCACACCTGGACGTCTAGGATCTCTCCAACTGCTTATCATCGCACCATTCTACTTTATTTTTTAATATAACTTTCGTCCTAAAATATGAGTAAATATTAATTATATTATGGAAATGAATTATATTTTATATTATGATTTATTCATTGTCCGTTCTTAACACAAATTTACTAAAAGAACACAAAATTATTGAACTTTCCCCCCTTTCTTACACATCTGATTGTACGGAAGATGGTTGATATCACACCCATAAAATAAAGGGAAATTTATTTTTTAAAAAAAAGTAATTATAGATTACAGAAGGCATTGCATAAGATAAAATAAATATCGTATTGCATATGTTATCATACCAACTTTATTGTGTGAGGCTGTATACAAGTTTAATCAAAACGTTACTTAAGAAAGAAATCTCATATATGATTATTCTGAAACAAATACGAATGCAATTTTTGGTTTGTGTCAATTCACAACAACAACAGCAACAATAACCATTGCTTTAGAGACTCCCGTCTATGGCAGTTATGGTGTTGGATATACGCAACCATACCCATGTGTTAAGAACACACGGAGGTTGTTTCCCCATGACCTATAATGATGCGTCAAGTTATATCGATAACTGCTACTTCACAATATAAGAAGTGCGAGTAATTTTGTTTTATTCCATCATATTTCAAAGTCAAGAAAGAATGTGTTTATAAGCAATTCATACTTGTTTAATTTATTACTTTGCTTACTCTGTAAATGCATTTAACTACAATAGCTAACTTTTAAGAAAAATATTTATAATAACCGTTTCAATACATACATAAACGTGTTATCAGTGATCTTCAGACAAAGTTGCTAAGCAATTTTGATATTGAAAATTTTTGGGAAGTTGTTGTCAATTATTTTACATCCATGATATTGAAAAATCAACAACGAAGGCCTAATTAAAAGGGTAACATATGTACATGTACAAATAGCACCTAATGCAAAGTTTAGATCTAGCATTGTAGCCGTTAGACATAGCTCAACTAAGGTTCAATGGTTAGATTGTATCTAATGTTGTACGTTTGAATCTTGAGAAACAATGTGCATGTTTGTACTTTTCCGTCACCTCTTTGTACCGAAAGATTAGATTAGACAATATCAGTCTACTATTGGACCAAAGACGAAATCTCTCGCCTTGGTGACTTCCAGTCTTAGTCCAAGGAGCAATGTGAAGGATGCAAATTAGGCCCAGCGGCCTCCTAAGTTGGTGAGGACTTTACGTAGTGACTCACACAAGGTGCATCCTGCAAATTAGGACTTCGGTCTAGCAGCAGTAAAACACACTGTACAAATCACTGGAATCGAACTCTTGACCTCTTAAAACAAATTCTAACCAGAATATCAACTGAACTATAACATCGGCAGTCCATATTATGCTGGTGGATATAAGGTCTATGGGCTCCACCACACAACATATACGGAGTCTTCAGGCTGATGCTTTTAAATAGCCGACGTGTCCACAGGTTTCTCTTCTCTTGAAACAGCAGGCTAGGCAGCTAGGGTTTTGTGATTGGCGAGCGCAGCAGCGAAGGAAGAAACAGAAGAAAATGGGTCATTCAAACATCTGGAACGCGCACCCCAAAACTTATGGTCCTGGATCACGCACCTGGTTAGATCTCTCTCTCTGTTTTATTTTGTGCCTGTTCCGGCAGTATTCTGTTTCTACTGAGCCGTTTTTTGATTCTTTTCGTATTTGATCTCGAAGGTTTTGAGTTCGGTTCTAATATTTTGCTTACCGGTATTTATTGGATCTGTTCAGCCGTGTTTGCGGGAACTCTCATGGCATTATTAGGAAGTATGGATTGATGTGTTGCAGACAGTGCTTCCGCAGCAACGCTAAGGAAATTGGTTTCGTCAAGGTTTTATTCCCCCCCCCCCTTCTCCTGTCTTCAAGATGATCGAAGTTTGTTTCTTTTTTCATTTCGTGCCTGTGTTATGAATTGTCTTCTGAAGTAGGGAAATTTATCGGCCAGTCTGTATTCCCTCTTTCTGTGATTAAACCTTACTTATCTGGAATTATATATGTATAGACCCCAGTCCATACATATTAGCATGATTAACATTTCTAGAGAGGCAAAATAGAGAAACAAAAGGCATCTAAAATGCAACCTAGCATCAGCTTATTAAATCATATTGGTCGACAGTGAGAAGTCCACCAATTTCACTTATCCTCTGTTTTAGCATTTGCTCAAGCAAAATGCCTGGCACAATAATCCACTGCATACCTAAACTAGCGAATACATAATACAATTTATGGAAAGGTATGAAAGTTTCATTAGGCAAGAGATATACCAAAAAAGACAGAAGAAAGAGCAAGAAAGGAGGAACGATTGGTTCCAGCCTCATGTTGGAGCCTTTATCGTCAAAACTGGCTTAATAGGTGGACAGACAGTTATTCGTGTACATTTATAAACAAAAATCACCCATCTTTATGTAGCCATCAAAACCTGTTTATTAAGCTTTACTAGGATGGATGTTGCGCTTCCCTAATCATGACCATCCATATGTTAGAACAACTCACTCCGCTGAAAGTTGAAACTTTGGGGTTGTAATTTTTATTTATATTTTCTCGCTCACCTGTATTCTGATTCTGAGAAGTGTATTAAACTCTGTGCTTGTAGTCTGTAATCCTTTTTCTTGTCCATTTGCAGAATGGAAGATAAGTTCTCTATCATTCTGAAATCACTTGTATTTCAGTAGCATTTGCTGTCATTATTTTTCTATTTGACAGTATAATCTATAATAGGTTGGTTTTTAATGCCAGAAAGCATCTCATATTTAGATGTATTTTAGCCATTTGCTGACTCCATTGGGTCAGTCGGAAAACAGGACATTTTTTTTTTTGTGAATTCTCTTGACAGCGTTTTGCCTCATACAGTCAAAAGGATAAAATGTGATATTGATTTGTATTGTGAAATTTGCATACAAGGTTATTTTGTTATGCATTTTGAGTATTCCTGAGTGTCATTGTCTGATGGTTTGATGGCTTCTTTAGTGATAGTTCTGTATCAGATTGAGCGTATCCTTTAGCGGCCACTGTAATGACTAGGGATGTTTGTGTGGATACATTTGAAAAGGGATAGGAAATGTGGAATTGGAAGGGAGAATTCTAGAATGGTACTCCTTTGGAATGAGGGTTAATGTTTTTTATGCTTTGGGTGGATTCAACCCTTTCCGTAATATACAATAGGCTGAATGGGCTGTGGCACTTAATCCTTTCTGTAGCATACGTAGGCTGATATAGATTTAAGCTCATTGTTTACCTCGGTAGTGTGATTAAAAGTTGAAAAGATTGGTTTCCTAGCATATGACCTTCTGAATTGAATGAGGATTACATTGCTTATCTTTTTAGGAGATTGTGTAAAACTGCTATTAAATATCATGTTTCTGCCTTTGTCTTTGTTTTCCTGTTGTGTTTTGCGTAACCTGTTTTTCCTACAATGTTTTCAGTATCGTTGAGGAGAGTTCCTGCTGCTTGTTCTATGGCTTCCAGTGGAGGTGATGAAACCTAGGCGGCTTTATTTGTTGCAAAGGATAGGTCTTGTGTTTTTTTTTTTCTCTTTGGAGATGTTTTAACTTAACCTTTTAGCAGAAAGTTGTGAAATCTGGCTCTTTTGCCGAGCTGAAGCAGTATCTTGATTGTCGTTTTCTCTTTAGTTCAAATAAAATTTTGAGCCAATGGATTTTTAAGTTCATGCCGTGGTGAGACGTTGCCTAACTTTAGTGTCTATATATATATATATATATATATATATATATAGATATATATATATATATATATATATATATATATATATATATAGATATATATATATATATATATATATATTGCACTTCGTTTGTTCGTTAACTGCCGCACAAGGGAAACTTAAGTAATCTATTTCTATATTTTTCACATACGTGGCGAGACAATTTAGGGGGAGCACTGTTGGTATACAACCTGTCACAAGTGTTTGTTAGACGAGTTATGCTGAATGATTGGTTTATCAGCCACTCTATACTTCTAGTGGAGGCATCTACCAATCCTTACGACCAATAATTTTAGGCAAGTTTAAGTAGATATTAAACTTATAATTGTCGTTTGGAGTAATTCATCTACCGGAGCACTTGACAGTTGACAGTTTGCACCTATTAAAGTTAGAAAAGTTGGAAGAAATTATGATAAGTTCCCCGTTGTTTCCATTCGGAAATTTTCAGACGACCTCGGAGGCTCTATCCCCATCTGTTAGGAGGTAATCCTCTTAACAAACAGGAAAGTGGGGTAATACTCTTTTCCATTTTCGTCACTTCCTCCCATCATGTAGAAGTACTTACCCTCTATGGTCGATGATAGTTTCTCGGTGGAAGGAAAAATGAAATCGGAAAGAAATAGTTACTTAAGTATTCTTTAAATATCTTAGTATGGGGTGATTCTCCACTTGGATGTGATATCAGATCAAGAATGTTGAGATTTTCAGTCAACATGCCTTTTCTGGGAGAAGCATGCACGCAGAACCTCAATCATCTGGAAGCTATTGGTAGAAAAATAGCAAACAAATGCAAGGGTTGACCTCTTGCAGCAAAGGCAATAGGGAGTTTGATGCGCTTTAAAGACACTGTCGAAGAGTGACAGCATGTGTTGAGTAGTGACATGTGGGAGCTGGAAAAAGAAGAAAAGTCGGGTATTTTTCCTCTATTGCTGCTAAGTTGCTACGCTCTACGTCCTGCTCTCAGGAGGCGCTTCTCATACCGTGCCATCTTTCCCAAGGATAGTAAGATTTTGGCTCATGACTTGATCCATTTGTGGATGGCACAGGGTTATCTTAGCCCCAAGCAAGACGCAAATATGGATGTCATAGGCAGGCAATACTTGAAAGAACTAGTGTCAAGATGTTTCTTTCAAGAGTTGTCTAGGTATTATGTCACCAATGAAATCAAGGAATTTAAGATGCACCACATGGTTCATGATCATTTTTCTATTTCAGTAAATGACATACTCTTCCTTGACTTTGGAATATAATGGAATAAAACAAAATGACTCACTAAATTGGCTGCGCTTCTTATATTGCGAAGTAGCATTTGATCGACATATTTTGACGCAATTTTTATTATGAGTCATCAGAAACAACCTCTCTCTGTTTCTTGTGAAGTAGCATTTGATCGACACATTTTGACGCAATTTTCATTATGGGTCATCAGGAAACAACCTCTCTCTGTTTCTAACACATAGGTATGATTGTGCACATCCGATTTTTTATATATATAATAGATGGGAGCTTTTAAGGCAAGTTGTTGTTGTTGATATGGTTCATGATCTCACGCTGTACTTTCACTCGGAATGGATGTAGTATGCTGAGGTGGATAGTGAAATGGGACTAAAGAGGAATCCATCATTCGGTGTAGTATTTATAAATTTTTTAATTAAAACTAAATTATTTTTTGAAATTTCTCTCTACTTCACTGTTGTATTTCTCAAGTAGAGAAAAAAAAACATTTACATAGAATGAGAATTATATTAAAATGAACATTTTATATCATTATCAATATGTTAAATTAATTTTATCAAAGTTACTGTGTCAAATGATCTAAACAAATTAGTCTTATAACTAAAAGCACTTTACTGAAACAAGTATGATATGCAATATTTCACACTCGCTATATTGATAAGTCAAAAATAAAAAGAAAATCAAGTATTTGTTTATATCATCCTAATAAAATATACAAAATACAAACTATAACAAGTTTACAAAATATACCCAAAATAAAAACAACAAAAAGGTACCTTTTAGACTTTTAGTCCATAAAAATAAGAGTTAATCATATTGTCTATTCAAATATTTTTAACTACTTAGGTAAAAAATTTAAAATTTCTGAAATTATAATTTTTATCTAAATTTTATTAATTTGTTGTACTAAATGTGTATTTTGCTTTTCAAATTATTATTAACTTGAATGCTAAATCATCATTAATTATACAAAATAAACATTAATGTAACGAATAGATAAATTCAGACAAGAACTGGTATAATTTAAGAAGTTTTGCACTCCATATTTTATGGAATAACTTAAAAACATTTAGAGGAAAAAACTGATTTAGCTAATTTCAACAGTGTTCCGGGGCCAAAGCAAATGGGCAGAAGAAACTTCAACGAGAAACTTGAAAGAGGAACCTAATCCCACAGGGCGCTACCTTTCGATTTTTCATTCCGCAACTTAGTTTTGGTTGTGATCCTGTTTTTTTCCTTCTTCCTGTGAGGTTTTCACCATCCACTTGAATTCACCGGTAAGACAATTTCTCAGTACAGTGTTGATAAGTTTCGTAATTGAACATCGTCTTGCAGAATTGCAGCTAGGTTTCTCGTTTTAGTCAGGAAGCCGATTCTTGAGCATTATTTTATTCTTATTCTAGGTTTACTATTTGTATTTTTTCGTGTCATAGAAATCTAGTTGTAAACACAAAAGATGGGGCTTTTCCCCCGGGTTTTCAGCAGAAAGAGACATCGATTTCGCGCTTTTCTTAATGGGTTCAGTGTGGTTGTTTTAGTTTTCCTTTTCTACCGTCGGCAAGATGATAGTAACATGAAATTCCATCTCTTGAGGAGCTCATCAATTTTGGCTTCCGATTCTCAATGGAGCATGACAAGAAGATCTAATGGTCATGGGCTAATTAACCGCCGGCGAATGGTTGAATCAAGTATTCAATTTCTGCCCAGTGTTAACGGCTCTGATCCTAATGTATTAGCTTTAAAACACCCTGAGTTCTGTTGGGGATTGCTTGAGCATAAGGGCTTTGATAGCAGCTGTGAATTCTTGAAATCTAACTCACAATGCACCTCCGGTGGCTTCTTCGATTATTTACAGTTTTACTACTGCATTTGCAATGGAAGCTCTTGGGCTTTCCTGGTTTTGGCTGTTTGGCTTTTCGCATTGTTCTATCTATTAGGTAATACTGCTGCTGATTACTTTTGTCCTGCTCTGGAAAGGCTATCTTTCCTGCTGAAGCTGTCTCCCTCTGTTGCCGGGGTCACTCTGCTTCCACTTGGGAACGGTGCTCCAGATGTCTTTGCTAGTATTGCTGCATTTGCCGGAACTGGCACTGGGGAAGTGGGTCTTAATAGCGTGCTGGGTGGTGCGGTATTTGTGACTTGCGTTGTGGTTGGTGTGGTGTCCATTTGTGTTGCTGATCAAGTTGTTCAAATCGATAAGAAATGCTTTATTAGGGATATAGTTTTCTTTATTGTCATTCTTGCGTCCTTGTTGGTGATCTTGATTGTGGGTAGAGTTAGTGTTTTTGGAGCCATTATCTTCTTATCGATTTATGCAGCTTATGGCTTTGTTGTAGCTGCAAATGAGATTTTGAGGAAACAGATACAGAGATTGAATTTGGATGTTGTCACCCCCTTGCTTCCTGTAAGAGGAAGTATATTCTCTCAGGAAGTCCAGGTAGATGAGTCTATCTACAGCCCTTTGTTGGACCTTGAGTCGGAAAATGACGAACTGCAGCCGCATGGTTCCTTGCCGCAGTGGATGTGGGCCTCAAATGTAGCTATTTATTCAAACCAGGCGAACAAAGTTCCAGACGGTGACAAGATCTTTCGAGTGTGGGATGATGAGAGTACTGAAAGTGGACGATCATCTCTCACATGCTCAAAATTATGTATACTTCTTGAGTGGCCTTTGACAGTACCAAGACGTCTAACAATCCCCATAGTCGAGGAAAAATCTTGGTCAAAATTCTATGCTGTCAGCAGTGCCTCATTGGCTCCAGTTCTTCTGGCTTTCCTGTGGAGCACCCAGGACGACATAAGTGATGGGAGAAAAAGAGATGGGGGGTTTCTTTGTGTTTTGCTTGGTTTTGTATTCGGCATTCTTGCTCATTTGTATACAAAGTCTGATGGTCCGCCTAGGAGATGTTTATTTCCTTGGGTCTTGGGGGGTTTCTTAATGAGTATAGTATGGTTTTATCTGATTGCCAATGAGCTTGTTGCTTTGTTGGTTGGTATGGGGGTTGTCCTAGGAGTGAATCCTTCAATTCTTGGTTTAACTGTATTAGCATGGGGTAACTCAATGGGTGATTTAGTGTCAAATACTGCCTTGGCTATGAATGGGGGTGATGGGGTGCAGATTGCTATGTCTGGATGTTATGCTGGTCCTTTGTTTAATATTCTAATTGGACTTGGGGCTTCCTTGTTATTGGGAGCATGGTCATCCAAATCTGGATCTTTCGCCATTCCACAAGACAATAGCCTGTACTGCACCATGGGGTTCCTTTTGGCCGGAATTCTTTGGGCACTCGTTATTTTACCCAAACATGACATGCGGCCTAATAGGATGCTTGGAGTAGGCCTTATTTTCCTTTATTTGTTGTTTCTCTGTGTAAGAATTAGCAGTGCAGTGGGATTCCTCTCATTGGCAGGACTAAGCTGACAGTAAGCTTATCCTGACCCAGATTGTTATGTTCAGATGGAAGTAGAGATGTTTAGTGTACTTTGTACTTTTGAATCAACTGCTCACTAAACCATCACTCTGAATTTTCACTTGCACTTGCAATTATACTGTTATTTCTTTCAGTTTGAGTTCAAAAGCAATAAAGTCATTTTGTGCCTCAGTCATGATTGTTTGGAGAGAGCCATATTGTGTAGAGCTGTTCTAACATTAGTTACCGTTGCACGTGTTGGTTGTCTATGTCGGTTATGTGAGGAAGTACATGCAATCGTGTAATATTCACTACAAGGGTCGAGTAATAGAAACATGGGAATCTAGTCTCATTTGAGACCAAGGAGTACATCTTTGTTGGTTTAACTTCAGTATGATATCAAGATCATACCAAAACATTACATGAACAATAACCTGGTTGAAGGGCCTTGGAGCAACTGGTAAGTTTGTTGCTTTGTGACCTTAAGGTCAGTCATGGGTTCGAGCCGCGAAAATAGCTTCTTGCACAAAGTGTATGATAAAGTTGTGTGCATCAGTCTTTTACTCTTGTAACCTGGCTGTTGCAAATAATTTGTCTTTCTAATCCATTGGATATTATCAACACAACTAGAAAATCTTATGTGCACTTTACTCACTGTTGCATGAAGTTACTTTCTTGGCACTATAATTTTTGAGATCACATCCGGACAAATAGAATGGAGTGGCGGGAAAAATAGAGTTTTATTAGCGAATGAATCAATATTTTTATATCAGACAATGGGCTGTCTTTTTTTTGTTGTTGTTTTGCAACAATAGAAAAAAGAAAGAAAACGAGCAAGCTGGATTTCATGCAACAGTGATGTTTTAGAAAGTAATTTTTAAAAATATGTCATTCCATGTTCGGTTCAGATAAGGAGAAGTAGAAAGTGAGAGAAAATATGAGGTATCCAATCAGGCGATGTCACGTGTACAAGCAACTCTTTTTTTTAAAAAAAAAACAAATTAAACCTCTTCCCTTTTGTATATGTAGCAGCGCGTAATTGTAGACCTCATATTTTACATTACTTTCTGTCGGATATGAACCCCATGTTTTATCTTGTTTTTGGCCCCGTACATCTAGTTCATTAATCACTTGATACTACTTTTTAATGGTTGTGTCATGAGGAAAACGAGGTCATTGCAAGAGTTGATCAATTTAGAACAAACATTAATCTAGTAACGTAATATCGAGTCATTTGCTTGACTCGACATAAATTTTACAAAAATTCAATAGTACAGCCGTTATATCAAATAATAATGTTCTCATGAATAAGAACTATGTGACTTTCTAGTTAACCGCGCTACAGCCTACATGGTTGTGATTGAACTTTAAAAAACAAAACATGAAAAATAAAAAAAAAAAGAAATGCTAAACCATATAAAATAAGCTTCTAACAAAAGAAGCAACTCTTCTAATTCAATTTTTTAATTTATGATTATTATTCTCATAATGTTCACACAAGTCGAACATTTAACTATTATGTTACACTAATTAGAAAACATACATTGTTAGGAACTTAGGATGGTCATACGTTATGCTTCTCTTGTCTAATAGCCACTCTAGTGTATTCCCCTGAGTTAAGGTAATACAAGCAAAATCTGGGAACAAAATCTTATGGTACCTAATTCAAAAATGAATTTAGAGAGATACCAATATTGTCATCTTTGACTTTTCAATATAATAATTTATACATGTTAAAAAACAAAAGGAACAATATTTGCCACGTGTCGCGCGGTCACGCACGCGGTGAGGGAGTAGCGGTGAGGGGATCCTATCCCAAGATATGGTCCCAAATATTGTGTTTTGGTTTTCTTATAAAATAATCGGTTCCACGTGCAGGACCAAATGTACTATGACAACAACTAAAATAGATCATTTTTTTGGCAGTAAATAACTATCAAACAATTATTAATAAATAAAATAAAGAATAATTGACATATGATACCGTATTGTCTTAGAAGCTCTCAGCTGTGGCGGGGTATGAGGGGGTCACATGTATGCAACCATACACATGTGTTAGAAACATAGAGATTGTTTTCTGATGACTCATAATAAAAATTACGTCAAGGTGTGTCGATCAGTTTATAATATAAAGGGTCCGCTTCCATTATTATACTTTATATTGGTTGGTTGATATGTAATTTCTAGAATTTACTCGTTAAACACTATAAAAATTGTTTTTAAAAGAAAAGATTGCCGACAAACGATACAAGTATATTTATAATGATATGGAAATAAATATTAAAGTTACTCTGGGCTATTTTAAAGGGGGTGGGATCTCTGCACCCCACTTTTCCTCACCCCACTCATGACCGCGCGACACGTGACAGCAGGATGAGGTGGTGAGACTAGATGCAGTTGATCCTTATCTAGCCTCATCACCCTTCTTTGCTGCCACGTGTTGTGCAGTGACGTATGCGGTGAGGAAAATTGGGGAAGGATCCTATTAAAGATGGCCAATATAAAGATCTCCTCTTGCTTAGTTAACCATCCATCTTTCTCTCCCTGTAGCACAGAAAACCCCAAAATCTAAAGCCGGCCGTTTCCTCCTCCCTCCATCACTTCCTATGGCTTCCGATGCCGATACTACACCTCTAACATGGCTCCTTGAGCCACCTAGCTACGGTCTCAGGCCACGGTGGCGACACAAAAAAGTGCTTCGAAGGCGGAGAATCTCCATTCTCCGCCTGGGAGGAAAAAAGCCTCGAAAAGCGGTGTTTCTGGTGAGACTTTTCCGGCCAAACAAGTTGAGGTCGGTGAGGATGAAATGTATGTCCATGGTTAAGAAGATAAAGTCATACTACAGGTGTTTGGTGAAAGAAATGGGCAAAGGCGGCGGAAGCGAGGAGTCTTACCAGCAGAGAGTCATGAAGGCCTCTATTGTCATCCCTGTTATGGGATTCAACTTCACCACCCCGTCACCACCTCCGTACTATTATGCATCATGATTGAAACCCCTGTTTAAACGAACACAAATTTTACCATGGTCAATGACCAAGTATGATGAAATGTGTAGAAAATTTATAGGCCTCTTGTTTTGAGCAATCATCCCTTTGTTTACATGTAGATAAAACTTATTTGTCATCATTTTATTGTGTTTGATCAATGATCACAATAAAAATTTCTGTTAAACGAATTTTCTTCCTTCAGTCAGTTTTAAAATTTAATTTTAACAATAGTTTTTTGAAACGAGTAAAGTAACTTTTACACTACCACTGTGTAAAAGCTTGGAGCAAAAAGTCATTATCTGGTCGTGAGTACCTACCGCCGCGTCCCAAATAGTATTGTGAAGGATGCAAATCAGAAGACAGTGACCTATTTTAGTTGGATGAGGACTTATGCATTGATCCACACAAGGTGTCCTCCGCAAACCAGTAGAACAACTACACTGTGCGAGTCTCTAGATTTGAACTTTTTAACTTTTGGAACAAATCTAAACTCGAACGCCAAATGAACTATGCCCTGCGGACACCACTGTCGAAAAGCTAACTGAACCGTTGGCTGACTTCAAGATACTCATATATATATATATATATATATATATATATATATATATATATATATATATATATATATAATATTAAATCCTTAGTTTTATTTTAATTCCATATCTTGATAAATAGTCACATTTAGTTGTCTTCTATGAAATCTGTCTCCCAATTTGCTTCTGTGTGTTTGTTTTTCTGCATCTTTGCTATGGAATCAAAAACAGCACCATTTTAGAAGAGGGCTTTTGACAACGGGAAAGAAGAGACGTTCAGAATCTCTCATTTTTCACTTTTGTTTCCCATTTCTGGGAACAAAAGTTGAAATCCCTCACCCTAGAGCCCCCTACTGCTTCAGCCCCAAGGAGCTGCGTGGAGGATGTAAATCAAGAGTCCAGCGGCTTCCTAGATTGAGTGAGATCTTACGCAGTTACCCATACAAGGTGTCCCCCACAATTGTTTCCCATTTCTTACCTGTCATCAATTAATTCACTTATAAGTAAAATTTTGTTGTTTTCTATTTCCAATAGAGTCAAGGACATTTTTTTACTGTAGAATATGATATAATAAAACAAAATGTCTCACTAAATTGGCTGCTCTTCTTGCTTTGTGAAGTAGTAGACGTTCAATACAATACTTGACCATTATGGGTCATCCATAAACATCTGTGTGTTTCTGCATATGAATAAAGTTGCGCAGCTCCGACACTTCCTTACCCTGTTATAGGTGGGATAAATGGTATAATGATGATGATAAGTAAAACTTTATTGCGGTGAATGTATAAATCTTAATAGTATAATGATGATGATAGGTCGACTATATATATATATATTACACATATAGTTCAGATATTAAACAGTTTTCTCTTTCAGAACACAATTCACAAGCTTTCACAAAGACAACTTGACACTTGTCAAATTCTATATGCAAAATAGATCACTATTCTTATAAAAGGACTCAATAACACACATTTGAAAGAAAATACATCTTCATAACATAGACTATGCTTTTACACAACATAGATTCTCAATTTTAGAACTAGGATCTGTAAAATGACTTGAGTATTGAAACGTTTTTCTAAAGAACACAACTCCGAAACTTCTAATGTGTTTTTGTTTTACAGATTACACACCAGATTCAAGATCAACATATCCATCAAATCAGGTCAAATATTTAGATGATTTATGTTTCGTCAATTGACGATCGAGGAAGGGCTCAAAATTTCTTTCATCTATTTTTTGTCTAGCGTTTTTTCGCTGTTATGTACCCCATAAATTTTTGCAAAGTTTTGATCGAGAAAGAGATAAATTTGTTCAAGGACAGATTCGGTTATGCTTCAATACCAAACATCGTGGCCGGAAAAATAGTACCCTCCTGTTAGCATGCTTGACCCACAAGTACATGGCCCGTTGATTCTGCACTCCCTGAAGAACATATCGTCGGACATCTCAACGGACAAGTGCTATATCTTTTTATTCTTTTTAAGTCCTAGGTTTATGCACTATCTGACAATTATTTGTAGTACTTGAATTTGGGGCAAAAGGCATATATGAGGGATGAGATCACCTCACTCATTTTCCTCTCACTTCATGTGTCAACGTGCGACACGTGGCAGCAGGGATCTAGCCTCACCACCTATCCCTCTGTCAGGTGTCTCGCGGTGACGCATGGGGTGAAGGATTTGGACTGAGGGGATCCTAACTCATATCTGAGGGCTATTATTGTCCCCCAGTTTCAAGAAACATTATAGAGGATGCAAATTACGATCTCACCGGTCTCCTAGGTTGGGTGAGTACTTACGGAATGACCCACACAAGGTGTTCTTCTACTAGGTCTTCGGCCTAGCAGCGGTCGAATACCCACAATCTGCGTGTCTATGAAATCGAACTTTTGACATTTTGAAACAAATACTAACCTAAGTACCAAGTGAGCTATGCCGTGGGATCGTAGTTGAATTTGTTCAAACAAGACAAGGCTTTTTGCCAGGCGCAAAGAACGTTAAGAATATTTGGAGTACTCTTCATTCGTTCAATATCTTTCACCAAATAAAAATACTAATTGTTTCAGTTGTAATTCTATTTAACTTAGATTCTTATCTCAAAACTTCAATGTAGATTTATATTAATTTATACGTTAAACTAAGACGGCATATAAGCTGCTAATAGAATAGAAGATTACATAAAGGCATAATAAAGCCAAAGTTGCAGATTACAGTCTCCAAAACAAGTGGCGTAGCGATGATTGCCATGACAAAACACACAAAAGCACAATCAACACTCCAGCAAGTCTCCAAGATGAACTCCCAATCTTAAGAACAGCAGAAGAAGACCTCTGGATTGAGCTTGAAGGTGAAGAAGTTGTTTTAATAGCAATAATAAGCCCAGCAACAAAAACTGGCAAAACAAAGCCACAACTCCATCCTGCTTCGTAGCGATTTTCATGTCTTGAATCCACATACAATGGGGAAAGCACCACTGCAGACACCAAAGCTAGCACCATCCCAGTTGCTCTGTTATGTGCATGGGATGATTGTTGCATGGTATCATATGCATGGGTGTCCATTTGATGAGCCCCAGAGGCTTAAATTCTTGATGTAATGCAAGAGGGTTAATACATAGAATGAATCGTTATATTTATGGTGTGTAAAGGAATATGTGGAGGTGGAAAAGCTTAAGCGTGTCGTGGAAAGAGGTAAAGAGTTGCCGTCCAAAAAGAGAAAAGGGGATACAAGTGAATCATAGGGTGGCTTTGTGATCATGAAATAATTGGAAAAAGCAAGCATCTTCACTCGTCAAGTAAAGAATATCTTCTCTTTTACACATCTCTTCGTCAAGCTTTGTTTTAGATATATAAAAAAAGGTCCCCTCTTCGATTCTATTCTATTAATTGGTACTGTTTGCTCGAATGAATCAAAAAATTTCTTTTTCAAACGGATAGAATAGATTCGGTTAAACGCTCATTTAAACTATCAGGTCTGCTCTCGTCCATTCCACATGTTGCCTAGTAGAGTTGTGGTTATTTGAATCACAACTTTTTATTATCAAAATGATTTGAACTGTTTCACCATCATTTCAAGTCTTCACTTGATCATTTCTCATATAATTCACTGATTGAAGTTATTTCTACTTGTTCATTTCATATTTAATCGATAGAGACGTTCATATACTGCGTATATTTATGATTTAATCATTCGTTTTAGTTATACTACAAGTATTTCTTTTAGCCACATTGAATTGTATTTGAAAAACACAAACAAAATCGAATGGTTTAATAATTCGGTTTTGTTTGTTCACTTTAAACTTTCTCCATTTTTATATAGGATAACAGGCTAGCTTCCAGCTAATGAAATATATAACATATTTATAAGTATATTTTAATGAACAAACAGCACCAGTTGCTACTTGACATTTTCTTCTTATCAACATCATGTTATCGTACTATACTTGTCAATCTTGCAGCAAACAAAACGTATAAGATTATACAATAGCAATCATTTACCAATTCATATACTAAAATTATAAGGAAGAAAATGAAATGGTGTAATCTAGATTCCTTATTTATTATATTTATATTCATTGTTATATAAATGACACTAGTATCCCACTTATGTGGAGTATTATCCAAACCAAACAAGCAATCATATTTTATGTATTCCTTTAGGTTCCCCCGCCAAGCTCAGTGCCCCAAGCGGCGCCGGCCGGTGCTTGCCGTCCCGATGGAGAATCTCCGAAAGTGTTGAACCAGTTCATCTCCTTCTACCTGTCCATCACCACCACCGTTCTAAAGTTCATGCCCCAAATCTTCCGCTTATCAATCTTTGTCTTCCTCATGGACGTCATGATTCCCTTTGTTATCGCTTCTGCGTCCTCGCCTCGTGCACCGTCGAAATCGACGATCAAACCTCCATTCATTTCTGGGTCCCACTTCACCCCAAACTCAATAAGTCCAATCTCATCATGATACACGGTTACGGATCCGATTCCAAATGGCAAATGTCGCGTCTAGTCGGTCCATTAGCTAAGCGATTCAATCTCTACTCACCGGACTTGCTTTTCTTCGGGAAATCGTACACCCGAAAGCCCGATAGGTCGGAGGCGTTTCAGGCGAAGTGCGTGGGAAGGGATGATGAAGTACTCGGTGTTTGGAATTAGTTGCGGTGGATTTGTGACGTACTGGATGGCGGAGATGAATCCGGGAGCGGTGGAGAAGATCGTGATCGTGAGTAGCGGAATAGGGTGTACGGAGGAGCAGAAGGTTAGGAAGGTCTGAAAACATATGGCGGATTTGCTGTTGCTGGAAAAGGCGGAGGATTTATGGCTGTTACGATGGCTTTCACTGACCCTTCCAAATGGTACAGTTGGGTTCAGTTGGGATCACTCTAACCACAAATCCCTCACCCTTCTTTCCAATCGTGTCATTTACCCTTCATACATCCATTGCTGTCATCTCTTCATCTAGTCTCATCATCTTCTACACGTTATGAAAGGGTGAGGGAATATCAACCCCTATTGGGGTTGGGATTACTTGCATTGACTTTCACACCACATCCGACCTTCAAATCTTTGAATGTCATTGAATAAAAAGACAGTAATGACAATCATAAAAATCAGGTTATAATCAAAAAAGCCAGATTATAGTTCTAACATAAAATTTGCTTTAAAATAAATATAATTCAAATACGATTCAATTAATAAATAAACTCAAATTATTCAAATAATGACATTCTTTGATGGAAGTTAGTGCTATATTATAGTAACAATGTACATACATTATATTGAATGTAACAATATATACATTCAATCTCAAATGTCACAATGTATTAATCTTTTAGTTATTCTTATTCATTATTAAAAAGTTTGAACCCCATCCAATAATGGTCTCTGCCATCTCTGGTCTCGCAGGGTGTGTAAGGATGTAACTCAGATTTTCACGATCCACTAGTAGAAGTTTGTCATAGCACATGGACATCACAAGGAGCTTAGTGACACCGAAGGAACAACCAACGAACTGGTCTGTCAGCCTATCAGGTCATTCCACGGGCCAATAGTGCTCCCACACTATGCAACTCCACGGGCCAATAGTGCTCCCACACTATGCAACTAGCCTGGAGAAGTTAAAACATTTTTGTCTTCGGCAAGGTTCGAAGGCTTGACGTTCCTCTTAAAACCTCCTATCTGGAACCACTGAGATATACCGTCTATCTGGAACCACTGATATGTCTTGGGACTATTCTTATTCATTATTACTTTTACAAACGCATAGGTCAACAAAGGTTATTCTCCATGGGAATGTATTCATTTAAAGCATGGTCTCTAATTTTACACATTGTGAATCTTTTCATTATAAAATTAATCATTCTGATTTATTAAGAGTTATATCTAACCTTTTAGTACAACTGCATCCATTCTTACTTTTTGTTTTTCTTTTAATGTTATCAACCGTATAAAGTATATCTACGGCTCATATTAAGGTTTAAAGAAGAAAACACTGATGTGGCGTTTTGTTGAATAAAAAAGTTATTGCTTTTTGTCTTAAAAATTTTTGTTTTACTTGATTTTTAAATATGATGTAATTTTATTCTAATTAAAAATCAACATGATAATATTTTTTTAAGTATGGAAAGAGCAATAAAATCTAAATATACTAATGCCAAGGGTTTTTCCGCCCTAAAACTTTTCACCTGAGCCACGATCTCCTCATTCTCTTCTGTCGTTATTTTCTGTTAATTTTTGCAAGAAGAAAGCTATAAAACCGAACTTAGTACAATTGCAATAGAAAAGATTGCGCGGGTCTGATCGTTACCTCCATGTCAGTTCACGACCAAGCGGCTGCGGCGGTTCTATCGCAGCTAGCATTCGCGGCGGACGGGGCTGTGCTTGGCCTAGCCCTAGCTTACGTGGCGGTGCGTAGCATCCTCAAATTCACTAATTGTTCCTCTGCCCTTCGTAAAATTGAGCAGGCACCTTCACTCCGCGTTTCTGATCTACGTTCCGTCATCTCTTCTTCCTCTGATAAGGATAATAGTCCGGAAACAGATGCTTCTAATGGCCAATTGGATGCCGGAAAGCTCGTGATCGTGCGCGGTGTTGTGGAAGCGAAATCGGCTGTGGATGGGCATTTGAAAAGCCTTAGGCCGCCGAATATTCTCGTTTCTCAGCATTCTGGTGATAAAGGCGTCATTTTGCAGCGGACTCAAACGGTGTGTTTCTGTATCCCTTCGCGCAATTAGGCTTAGTATTTTGAATTTAAGCCCATCTAACTTTTTCATTGACAGGTTACGGTTCACTTTGTGCTTATCTGTTACTTTTAGATTCGATTAGTGACATTCACTTGTGGTCCTAGGTGTAGCTAATTTGATTATATTCAAAAGGAGACGAATTGATGATGTTTGCATTTTCCTAGTAGTTCAAACCAAGTTCACATTGAATGTTAATGCATCTCACTGTAGTGCATATAAATTGATCGGCTGGGAAATCTTGTTCCTGAGTTTTCTGTTGCTGTTTCTCCCGTGTCATTTTTTAGCCATGTTTTTTGATTTGTGCTTTCTATAGTGCATATACAATGAATGGAGGGGATTCTTTGGATGGACCTATGATGTGCGCTCCCTATTTGCGAGACCTTGGAAAGAACAAGAATCGTCCTCAATAAGAATGGTAAGTTGAATTACCATTCTACTTTCTGAGCTCTGGTTTTAATTTATGTGTTTTTTGCTCCTGTTTGTTTAGGGCTTAATAGTTTCTCGATCTACTAAGTCTATGCAACAGTTTGTGAACGCTATCCTTGACTACTGTTAAGATACACCCCTTTATTAATGATGCAAGCTAGCACGGTAAGGATCCACTCTTCCACCTTCAATAATCTTGCTTTCCACAAGGGTTTAGGCACAAAAAAAGGTATCTTCTCCTTCTGTTGTGTAGAAATCGCCGGTTTAAGCAACACCTAAGAGTCATGCGTACGTTTATAAGCAAACCTTAGACGGCACTTTAATCCTTGGCAATCACCTCAATTTGCTCAAGATTGAGAGATATTAGCCTTGATTTTTGATGCAAAATCAAGAAACCAAAGTTTACTCTTTTTGGAGAGAAAAACAAAAATCAATTTTATTGCTGTAATGTGTCTAATGGCCGGCGGCCCTAGGCCTAAATAAAGCTGAGATTTTCGGCCTAAAACAATCCAAAGAAAAGATAAACTCTATCCTAAAAATCTATCAAAAATTTGAAATGAGATAAATTACAATGTGACTAAAAAACTATTTTTTCAAGTTATCTTGTTCTTCCCTTGTGCATCCGATTTTTGCTTCCCTTTGGAGATCAATTTTGTTGGTTGGATAAGCTTGAGTTAATCTTCAAAAAGTTGGTTGAAATTTCATCTTGATCGGACTTGGAATTGAACTCAAACTCTTCATTTTTATCCTCAATTGGCCGTATCAATTAATTTGGATTACGTAAGTGTAAGATGAGAATCATATTGAGCTCCAGATTATATTAAAAGGAAAGTTTCAGCACTAAGATGAGCCAACTACTTATTATAAATACAAGCTTCTGTTTCATGTTTTTGTGCGTACCTTTGTATTGTGAAGTTTTCATCTGGAAATCTGGAGAGCACATACTTCCGGTTATGCACTTTCGTTTGCTTTACACTTGGAGTCGTTTTGTATATTTCCATTTACGGTCAAGTGCTTTTTCACCTAGTGAATGTAGGTCAGATTCGCTAAACTACTCAATATATTAACTTTAGTGCCTTGTGTTATTTTATTCCTTGGTGTTTCTTTCTGAAAGCATTTATATAAGCTACTGTTTCTTTAGAACTATTTTCTATTGTTTGTTCTTTTACGATTGCCGAAACATCTTTGGTTTTATGAGAATTTGTTTTAGCGTTCCATAGTTTGCTTTCTTGTGCACAGTCATAAGTTTCTTTGTCTTGCACTATCAGTTGTAAAATGTTTGTGTTTGTTTTCCGCCTTTTATTCTTTCGTAGGTGCCATTTGTCCTTGTTGATGCTGGAGGCTGGACACGCTCAGATTCTCTCCTGGTAAACATGGAAGGGTCAAAGCATCAACTGCCTCTAACAACCATTTATCATCACCTGCAGCCTATTAGTGCATCGCCTTATACTTTTCTCCAGGCACTGTTTGGTCATGAATACCCTGTAAGCTCAAAATGTTATGCACTAAAGATCCTTGAACAGGAAAGGAGCATATATGTTTTATTCCTTTCTTTTTTTTAACCTATCTAAGTGCAGTTTATTTAATTTTAAGGTTGGATTGCTTGATGAAGAGAAAATTCTTCCTCTCGGAAAAGAAATAACTGCTTTTGGCATTTGCAATTTGAGAAATGATGCTCTTGAGCTGAAGTCATGCAAAGATCTCCCTTATTTCTTGTAAGCATTTTTTGCTTTAAAAGGAAAAAATTTTGTACGAACTTATATCCTCTTCAGTCACCTGTTTTGGTTGAACCAAGACCAGCATAGTTCTTCATTTCTTGCAAAGTTTGTTTTGCATTACATGCCAGGACTTTCCCCTCTACCAAGATGAGTTTCCTTACGAATGTATATTCCTTTACCGCATATATTCTTGTCAAAAACCAGGCTCGATGTAGTAGTTCTTTGTTTCTAACAGGTTTGTTACATTATATGTCAGACAGTATGATGTTCTTCTTTTACGTTGTCATATCCCCTAAGGGAGATGCTGTTTGCCCTAATAAGTTTTAAGTGCAGCATGCCATTAGACGTGCTCAGAGAGACACTCTTTAGGACACGAGCTTCATGAAATTTTAAGGTTTCGGAAGATGAAGTGTTTGGTATCGGAATTTCCTTTGTTTGCTGCAAGTTTTATCTTTTTCTTAGCAAATAATATTTTTGAATCCCGTCTAACATCATTGCCTGTCTAAGACTTTTTTCCTGAGCCTTTGTGATTTGATGGGATTTCTTGGGCGCAGCAGTATTCTCTGATTGCTTCTTCTAGCTGTCAGATATAATGTATACTTTGCAGGTCCGACATGACAAAGGATCAAATGCTGGTGGATCTTGCCTTCAAAACCAAAGTCCTACTCTGGAGTGGAGTCGTACTTGGCTCGGTGGCTTTTGGAATTCTTGGATATGCTGCTGTAAGGTACAGGATCTTGGATATCGAAATATCAACTGCTTGTATTTAGCGGAAGCTAAGTGAAAATTCAATCCATCTTCCCTTCCCCTTGCTTTTACTTTTATGTCCCTTTTACCGTTTGAGCATAGTTTACACAGAGATATAAAGCGGCTATAGTGTTATTCAACATTATCCATATTAACTCAAGTATGGTTATATTTTTCAGGAACTGGAACAGATGGAAAGAGTGGCGGCAGAACAGACGGGACCAGCATCAGAGCTCATCTAGTAGCAATGAGACCGATCATCAGGGTGCACCCGAAGAGGAGAATGGAGATGTTCCAGACGGAGAGCTATGTGTGATATGCCTCACGAGAAGGAGGCGATCTGCTTTCATTCCATGTGGGCATCTTGTCTGTTGCCAAAGCTGTGCTCTATCAGTTGAACGTGACATGTCACCAAAGTGCCCTGTATGTCGGCAGCCAATCCGGAGTTCGGTTAGAATATATGATTCATGATCAAACTGAACAAGTTGTTGGACCTATATTGCACATAGTGACTGAAGGATCTCTGTTGACAGCATCTTTCCTAGTTGATGTTGGTCCGGCTTTGAGCAAGTCCTGATAACGTAGAGGCCTGTGATTTGAAGCTTTGTATTTGACAGGGTTTTGCTGTGTGTTGTAGCACATCTACATGATCTGAAAGAAATAGGCGTAAAGAGGTACTTGATATCGATGATTTCATTGTGTACATATTGGTTAACAGCCAGTTTTCTCTTCTTTTTTGCCTTCTTTTTGTATCGTGTGTGTGTGTATACTCTACTCTATCCAGTTTCTAGCGGGTAAAGATCACCTGGCCCTTTTCCATCCCATTTTCTAACCCTCTTTATGAGATCATGCCACATACATTACGAAGTGGAGTAGGGGCTAGGAGATGTGACAGAAAATGGTTCAGGGGATCCAAATTTGTTTCTAGCATAACTTGGAGCAAAGTCCATTTCCTGGCTCTGAGGGTCCCACCGCTTTAGCCTCAAGTAGCATTGTGGAGGATGCAAAACAGGAGTCCAGTGTAACTTGGATACGCTGAATCATCACCTACTTTCAGTTTACCTTTTGTTCTGTTGCTCTTGTTGTATTGCTTTTATTGTTGGGTACAAGAATACCGTGGAAGAAAACATAATTTGATAGGTTTATTATGTATCGTTGCGGAATGTATCGAAAAGGAATTTAGACTATGGGAGTAGGACAAAGAGATTACGTGTTTTCTAATTTTGAAACAATGGTGGGGCAATGCTTTCTCTTGGTTTATGACCGGAAACTCCAACCGGACTCCTATCAGGCTGTCCCACGGCGCCATAGGGATGAAAATCAGACGTCCAAGGCATGGTATGACATAGTTTGAACTGCTCAGGCAGTCACACAAAAAGACCACTGCAAATAATGAAGCTCCAATACCATACGTTTACTTATCTTGGTTCATTCTCAACAACTTGAGTTGGCGGTAGGTCAATTGGTGTAAGTATCGATTGATGAAAAATATCGTAGCAGCAGGTGGTCAATGTCACTACTCTAAGAATGACATCCTTGTTACTTTTCTCTATTTTGTTTTTATTTTTATTTTTATCTTATGAGAATACGAGTGTCATTTTTTTTCCCACATAGAGTACAAGCGAATAACTTTTGATGCCCAAATTTTCAAGTAGGTTTTAGGGCATGGAAATCACTCATTAATAACCACAGAGATGTCCCCTACACCAAACCACATGAGATCTGTCTTCTCAATTTCTCTCACTCAATCTCCTTTCTTAATGTATTTTTACATTACACCACCGTGTTATGTGTAAGACAGGGTAATAAGAAGATGGATAGAATCACAAGGAAAGCAAGCTATATTGCGCATTACTTAACAAATTGAGTTACAAATATGAATTGAACTTGAATGACAAAAGAAAAGATTGCATATAACAATGAGGATAATAAACTTATTAGAGGAATTAAGTAAACAACATGGAGATATACATCAGATTAGCCGGTGCCCCCAAGGACAGATTTGAGCGTCTCTATTTCAGCTTTATCAAGAAAAGTTGTCTTCTCCACTAGCGTAGTGTTCAAGTCGTTTGCAAAAAGTGCAAAATCAAGAATCTGAAGCCCAGGCTCTGGGCTGCTGAAACTTACAAAAGCAATGGCAGGTATACCTCTAGCATTTATTTGGAAATGCAATAGCCCTCTTGGGTATATCATTATTTCACCTTTTTTTACTGTTTTCAAGTAAACTTTATTACTTGATGAAGAGATAAAAGCCGTTGTAATAGAACCTTGGACTACAAGCAAAAGCTCGGTAGCCTCTGGGTGCGTGTGCATTGGTACTACGCCTCCAGGGGCTAAGTCTAACCGGGCAATAGACAATCCCAGACCGTTGAGGCCTGGAAATTGTTCTACGAAGGCGGGACTCACTGCTGCTTTTATGATGTTTGTGGTGTTTCCGGCCACCTTTAGGCCGGTAAACACGAAATCATCGACGGTGACATCCATCGGCTTCTTGCAGGGGTAGCCTGCTGGGGTGGCTGGGCTTTTTATGTCCGCCACGCAGAAGTCTGCGGCATCACTAGAGAGGATGAGCAAAGAGAATGCAAGGAAAAGGCTAAGCATATTCATGTTTGAAGTGTTACTGTTTGTGATGGAGCTTGGAATGTCCATCTATGTGGAGTGTGTATTTATAGATGCACAAAGGAAACACTTGATCTTGAGGGCAAGGAGGGCAAGGAGAACCACAGCCATGCAATTATTTTACCTCACCTAGGAGAATCAAGGAGCCCCCTCCATTATGATTACAAACTCCACTTTTTTGATGCAAATGATTGAGCAATCGAGCACTCTTTTAAGTGGTAATAATTTCACATATGCATATGTAACTTCAATATATGTTTTTTGTCTCGGTTTTATAGTCCAGGTTTCCATTTCCAATGGAGTTAAGAGCATACTCTTTTCTAACACATGAGTATGGTTACGTGCATCCGATCCCTCATACCCCGCCATAGACAGAAGTCTTTAAGACAATAAGGTAATGTTGTTGTTGTTTTATAATTCTGCTTAAGAAATACATGGTATAAAGATACACCATTGATATATAGTTTAGTCATAAAATTATACACTTGTTATATCCTGGGTTTGTTAAAAAAAACAAGAAGAAGAAAGAAAAGAATTTAATTAAGAAATGTTTTAATTAAAAAAAAGGTGTAATAATAATAAAAATAAATAAATAAATAGTTTAAATGTAAAACAAAAAGAAGATAACGTGGGGGTTATTCAACCCCCATTAATTACATTAATTCCATTCAATCCCATTAATCCCATTAATTCTATTTAATCCCATTAATTCCATTAATCCCATTCCTTAACTGCAGCTAAAGTCTCTCCAATATCATACTGCACGTTTCATGATATAAAGAAAGTGGAAAAAACACCATGGCATTCTCTGCAGCCGAAAGAAAAAAAAAATACCACCATAATATGAAAAGAAAATTGGGCTAAACTTGTTGGCTCACAACCGAGGCTAGCATTTGGGTGAAAAAGGAAAATATTGTCTTCGCATGTTGCAATTTCATTTGTATACGGTATAGTATATCCGAATCAATGTAAGTAACCTTGATATATTTAGTATGATTTTTCTTTGGCAAATTATATGTATCTTCGGTTTTAATTTGGATCATACTTTTAAATTTTATAGATGAATTTAATATATGTTTGTACTAATTGCATATGTGCAAAAATATGAATTATGTATAAGTGTGTATTTAATTTTTTTAGGGGATGCCGCCACTGTCCATCAGTGGAAAATGGCTAATTTTTGCTTTAGTCCAAATATGGTAGATGTAGGAGAAGTACTGTTGGGGGATATAACAATTATTATAAAATAGAATAAAATATTTTGTCAATGTTCATTTCATAATCATATTCAAAATGATCATGTTTGAATTCATGCCAATTCTCAGAAAGCATGGTAAATTAATGGGGCAGGCGATGTGGTACATTTTGAATTGAGTTTTCTGCATATTGGATGCATGTGCGGTATACATATGCGATGTATCATCTAATGTATATTCGATGCTATGTTTCAATTAATCTTTTTGGTATGTTTTATGTTATATATTGTGAAAATCTATACGTTATTTTGGTATTAATTTCGGATCACGTATTCGTATATGTGTTTGAATAGACGAATACATATACATGTGTTGATGATTGATTGTATATATGAGTTTATATATAAGTAGTTATAAAAGTTGAAATAGGTAATTTTGTTAATAAGGGCCAAAAATACTTGAACAAAATTCATGGTGCCCGATTTCTTTTAGGACCAATATTTGAAGAATGTTAATCATTGGAATATCACAGTAAGTTTGTTGTGCATTTATAGTTATGTGTATATCTTTGCACCGTAGGATATTAAGGCCGGATCTTTATGTACACATAATGTTTGCACAAGGTCTAATGGAATGAGTATTTTGAAATGAGTATTCATAGGATTTTTTTAGGCATATTATTTACAGTAAGCGAATATAAATATATATGCATAAGTGAAAAGAAACCGATGTATATATGTATATGTTAGAATTTAATACAACAAATTGAATGCAGATGAACAAGAAAAAAACAGAAATTTGGATAAGGAAGAATTACATCAAATAAGAAAGCTAAGTGACCGACAAGAGGTAAGTGGTCTACCTGTGCTCGTTATGTTGTCATGCATCAGAGGTAAATGGTCTATCTATGCTCGTTATACTGTCATGCATCAGAGGTAAATAGTCTATTTGTGTTCGTCATGTTGTCATGCATCAAATGCAAGTGGTCTATTTATGCTCGTTATGTTTATCATGCATCAGTGTGTTATTGTTGCATATCTGTAATTGAATTTCCTCTATATGTGAATTGTGTGCATATGTGATATATGTATTTACATGTGAACTGTGTGTATGTATGAGTGTGGATACACTAGATTAAATGAAGATGAGAAGAACAAAAATGAGAATGAAAATGAAAGTGAGATGAAAGAAAAGAGAGTCGGGCCAGGCAGGCCGTCGAGCCGGGTCGATTGGCCAACGGGCCGGTTGCAGTGGCAGGCCTCGACCCAGAACAGGATATAAATGTAACTTAATTAATAGTAATAATTATAGAAAAATATAAATAAATATCAGAAAATTAGAAATAAATTCCAGAAATAACTGAACCTAGATTCGAGTGCCGGAGGATGGTGAGGATGGGCCAGGGGCCTCAGGCGATTGTGTTATTTGCATTTATGGCACGTGCATTTGCATGATGGTGGGTCGTGACGTACGGGTCACGGGCGCTCAGGATGGTGTACGGTGGCGGGGCCAAGTACACTCAGGATGGTGACTGTGGGTGGGTACGACCCACAGCCACTCAGTTAGGACCCGGGTTCATGCATTGCATGGTGGAGATATCGGCATTCCGTGTGACATGACTTCGTTGCGTGTGACATGCATAATAGGACATGCATCATGAAGTTGCGCATTATTATGTGGAGTGACTTACTTTCTGCGGCTTATCTATTTCGTTTGTATACATTGTCTTTTTCTTTGTTTATGTGATTATTTGTTTGTTGTGTATGTCATACTTGAGAAGAGCATGCATCACGGTAAGATAGTTTGGGCTGATGAGTTATTTATTTTGTATTTATTTTCGAAGTCTTAACTGTTAAAGATAATCGAGCGAAATTATTGTGGACTAAGGACATCTATGTTAATTGTAAATGTTATTTGTATTTGCTTCTGCATGTATGATTCCTATAACAAGTATAAGTAGGTTGCTTACTGAGCCCGTTGATTTTGGCTCACACCACCACTCACCAGTTTTGCAGGCATGAGAAATTAGGATATACTTACACAGGAGTTGGTATACCGTAGAAGATCGAGACGAGAGGTTTCGAAACTAAGGATGTTCAGAAAAGACTTTCGAGAATTGGATGAGACAGTTATTTCGATATCCGAGGTTATGTATTTTCGAGATTAGAGGTTACATACATTTGACTATTGTATTGATTAGAAATTCTTAGACATTGTATTAATGATGATGATCATTTTATCGAGAATTTTAGCAATGACTTCCGCTGACATCAATTTGCGTTATTATGATGACGTGTAGTTGATTTGTATCGACGCCTTGTATTCTCCTTAGTGAGATACGGCGGGTGAGTCGTTTCGAGTACTAAGGCTCGGGACGGGTCGCCACAGTTGGTATCAGAGCATGGCTCTAGATCCACGGCGGAAACGTAGATTCAGGCCATGATCTTAGAAATTAAGTTATGATTTTGCCTCATGGTTTTAGACTTAAGAACCATGATACTAAGCATCGATTTTAGAAGTAAGTTTTGACGTTATGTCATAAGTGACGATTTTGAATAAGAGTTGATCTGAACATTAGACAATGATTTGAACCTAAGTAATTATCTTAGTCGTAAGCGATGATTATATTCTAAGCATGACCTTAGAATTAAGAAATGACTTAGATTTAAGTGACGATCGGTTTAGGGATACACATACCAAGAACGATATTATATCCGTGTGAGTTCGGGTAAATATATTATCTAAGCTTGATCATAACCTTTGCACATTCCCTTAGACGTGATCTTAGACTTAAAAAAATAATTATGCTAAGAACAACTCTAGAAATGAGTTAAGACCCTACACTTAAGGGGACGATCGGTTAAAGGACACGTATACCTAAGGTATACCATACGGTTCTACTTACTGGCCTAATTTAAGTTTTGATCATAAACTTAATATAATCAGCAGTGATTAGTAATCCTAAGTGAATAGTGTATAACTAAATTACACAAATTGCAATGTCAACCAGGACGTCTTACCGCAGGCGCTGGTTGATGCATAAATTTAGATATGCCCAGCAATTACTAGGGCTGCATTCCCCTAGCAGTAGCATGAGGCCGAAATCATTAAAGTAACTGAAGTGGGTTCATGCCACTACTTCGCAGCAGTGACAGAACACGACTAATTCTAAGTTGCATCGAAGCTACTAAGGAATGATGTATAGTAAAATGATAGAAGCTAAGTAACGAATTATAAACTTTATGATCAGCGGATTTCAGTGAAAAATATGGTACCAAGGAATTTATAATTTATGATTAAGATGTTGAATTTAGCGTTATCAAAATAGGTTGACGATGTCAGTCTGATTAGAGATAGTGATCCATAGCGATACATTAGGATTGACTATAATTAGAGCATTGGAATGATAAATTGTCACAAAATCCTTAATTAAGTTATGATCCCCAGAAGCATTTAGTTACTTGGCTTGAAACTAGAAGGCTTGAATTGTGATAGTGTAAGTATGAACAAGTGGTGGTTGCTATACATGTGGGATTTAACCATGTTAAGTTTGTAGTTGAAATAACCAAGAAAAGGAGAACGGTTGACCAGTGTGGCGCACGAAAGCATGGCGAATTAGAATAACTTAAGTCGATCAATATTTAGTGTGACATGCTAAGATTGGACAATCTAATTTAATTATTTTATCATAATAGATGAAGGTTAGACTTATAAGAAATGGTACGTAGGTGAATTTTCATTTGACAGTAAGGATGACTTAGAAGAATATACGAAGTATTGGACTGTAAATTTCCAAGTAGCTCACTGTTTTCATATAAGCACATACACCTTCTATATTTTAAAGGTACTTCAAATATTTTGCTTCAAAGTATTTTAACTAGTTCATCTATTTACATAGTCCATTAACTTTACAAGACTATATTGTCTTTCCATACTTGTATATCAAGCCAATGGAATTTCGATTACCCCTGACAACTCTAAAAAAAATATATATAGATATATTTTTAATGACAATGTGTTCGAAAAGTGATATGTTTACATATTTCTTGTGCAATATTTTCAATTATGCTTTCAGTTACAATAATTTTATCGAAATGAATTTGATTTGTTGACGATCAATATTGGAAGCATTTTATTCATTAAATATTTTAAAGTTATTTATCCGCTTGCGATGGAATCACTTAATTTTTGCGAAACAAAACATAGCTTTCAAAATATATTTTGTCTAGAAAAGAGAAGACACTGTATTTAAATCGCTTTATAGTAAGAAATTTTTACGATTGTTGTGTCTCAATTGTTTCAAAATGGTTTACTCGAAATACTTTTACAAACAAGTATAACAACATTTTAATAAGTAGTTTCAAAATATACTTACTTCTTTTAGAACAAGAGAGATATCGTATTCAACTTGTTTTATAAAATGTAATATTGTTGAGTTTTAACTATTTTAATGCGATTTCACCGTGATACTTTTTGCGAACTAGTTATGTCATTGTTTTATAAGAAGTCACGTGATACATCGCTTTGTGAAAACAAATGTATAATCTTTTTTGTTCTCGTGTTTACAAAAATGGGAAAGAATGACATATTTTCAAATAATTAAAACTACATGAATTTTTTTTTTTTCTGTTTGCAACTTAACGAAAAACAGGTCCATACACATATTTCGTATACTAGGTTGTGATGATATCTCCGAAAAAGTAAGGGTATGATCATAAGGTGAGTTTGTGAGTATAAAAGAATTGATTTCGAGGACTTGATTCGGTGTCAAGGAAGAGTGATGGCTAGTTTAATGATTAACCTATTGGAGAACTCAATGGATGTTTAGTTTAGTTATGTATTAAGGAGATGAATCGTATATGATAAGTATAAGAATTCGGAATTGTAGATTACCGTTATATAAGTTGAATGATACTCGTTAACTAGTGTAAATGGATTTAAGGGCTTAAGCAACCAAGAAGTGAGGTTGATTCGATGATATTCGTGTTGTATACTAGGTGAATGATTAAGTAGGAATACACTAAGCTATGAACCACGTAATACGCAAGTTTCGAGGACGAAACTTATTGTAAGGGGAGAGGTATGTTATATCCTGGGTTTGTTAAAAAAAAACAAGAAGAAGAAAGAAAAGAATTTAATTAAGAAATGTTTTAATTAAAAAAAAGGTGTAATAATAATAAAAATAAATAAATAAATAGTTTAAATGTAAAACAAAAAGAAGATAACGTGGGGGTTATTCAACCCCCATTAATTACATTAATTCCATTCAATCCCATTAATCCCATTAATTCTATTTAATCCCATTAATTCCATTAATCCCATTCCTTAACTGCAGCTAAAGTCTCTCCAATATCATACTGCACGTTTCATGATATAAAGAAAGTGGAAAAAACACCATGGCATTCTCTGCAGCCGAAAGAAAAAAAAATACCACCATAATATGAAAAGAAAATTGGGCTAAACTTGTTGGCTCACAACCGAGGCTAGCATTTGGGTGAAAAAGGAAAATATTGTCTTCGCATGTTGCAATTTCATTTGTATACGGTATAGTATATCCGAATCAATGTAAGTAACCTTGATATATTTAGTATGATTTTTCTTTGGCAAATTATATGTATCTTCGGTTTTAATTTGGATCATACTTTTAAATTTTATAGATGAATTTAATATATGTTTGTACTAATTGCATATGTGCAAAAATATGAATTATGTATAAGTGTGTATTTAATTTTTTTAGGGGATGCCGCCACTGTCCATCAGTGGAAAATGGCTAATTTTTGCTTTAGTCCAAATATGGTAGATGTAGGAGAAGTACTGTTGGGGGATATAACAATTATTATAAAATAGAATAAAATATTTTGTCAATGTTCATTTCATAATCATATTCAAAATGATCATGTTTGAATTCATGCCAATTCTCAGAAAGCATGGTAAATTAATGGGGCAGGCGATGTGGTACATTTTGAATTGAGTTTTCTGCATATTGGATGCATGTGCGGTATACATATGCGATGTATCATCTAATGTATATTCGATGCTATGTTTCAATTAATCTTTTTGGTATGTTTTATGTTATATATTGTGAAAATCTATACGTTATTTTGGTATTAATTTCGGATCACGTATTCGTATATGTGTTTGAATAGACGAATACATATACATGTGTTGATGATTGATTGTATATATGAGTTTATATATAAGTAGTTATAAAAGTTGAAATAGGTAATTTTGTTAATAAGGGCCAAAAATACTTGAACAAAATTCATGGTGCCCGATTTCTTTTAGGACCAATATTTGAAGAATGTTAATCATTGGAATATCACAGTAAGTTTGTTGTGCATTTATAGTTATGTGTATATCTTTGCACCGTAGGATATTAAGGCCGGATCTTTATGTACACATAATGTTTGCACAAGGTCTAATGGAATGAGTATTTTGAAATGAGTATTCATAGGATTTTTTTAGGCATATTATTTACAGTAAGCGAATATAAATATATATGCATAAGTGAAAAGAAACCGATGTATATATGTATATGTTAGAATTTAATACAACAAATTGAATGCAGATGAACAAGAAAAAAACAGAAATTTGGATAAGGAAGAATTACATCAAATAAGAAAGCTAAGTGACCGACAAGAGGTAAGTGGTCTACCTGTGCTCGTTATGTTGTCATGCATCAGAGGTAAATGGTCTATCTATGCTCGTTATACTGTCATGCATCAGAGGTAAATAGTCTATTTGTGTTCGTCATGTTGTCATGCATCAAATGCAAGTGGTCTATTTATGCTCGTTATGTTTATCATGCATCAGTGTGTTATTGTTGCATATCTGTAATTGAATTTCCTCTATATGTGAATTGTGTGCATATGTGATATATGTATTTACATGTGAACTGTGTGTATGTATGAGTGTGGATACACTAGATTAAATGAAGATGAGAAGAACAAAAATGAGAATGAAAATGAAAGTGAGATGAAAGAAAAGAGAGTCGGGCCAGGCAGGCCGTCGAGCCGGGTCGATTGGCCAACGGGCCGGTTGCAGTGGCAGGCCTCGACCCAGAACAGGATATAAATGTAACTTAATTAATAGTAATAATTATAGAAAAATATAAATAAATATCAGAAAATTAGAAATAAATTCCAGAAATAACTGAACCTAGATTCGAGTGCCGGAGGATGGTGAGGATGGGCCAGGGGCCTCAGGCGATTGTGTTATTTGCATTCATGGCACGTGCATTTGCATGATGGTGGGTCGTGACGTACGGGTCACGGGCGCTCAGGATGGTGTACGGTGGCGGGGCCAAGTACACTCAGGATGGTGACTGTGGGTGGGTACGACCCACAGCCACTCAGTTAGGACCCGGGTTCATGCATTGCATGGTGGAGATATCGGCATTCCGTGTGACATGACTTCGTTGCGTGTGACATGCATAATAGGACATGCATCATGAAGTTGCGCATTATTATGTGGAGTGACTTACTTTCTGCGGCTTATCTATTTCGTTTGTATACATTGTCTTTTTCTTTGTTTATGTGATTATTTGTTTGTTGTGTATGTCATACTTGAGAAGAGCATGCATCACGGTAAGATAGTTTGGGCTGATGAGTTATTTATTTTGTATTTATTTTCGAAGTCTTAACTGTTAAAGATAATCGAGCGAAATTATTGTGGACTAAGGACATCTATGTTAATTGTAAATGTTATTTGTATTTGCTTCTGCATGTATGATTCCTATAACAAGTATAAGTAGGTTGCTTACTGAGCCCGTTGATTTTGGCTCACACCACCACTCACCAGTTTTGCAGGCATGAGAAATTAGGATATACTTACACAGGAGTTGGTATACCGTAGAAGATCGAGACGAGAGGTTTCGAAACTAAGGATGTTCAGAAAAGACTTTCGAGAATTGGATGAGACAGTTATTTCGATATCCGAGGTTATGTATTTTCGAGATTAGAGGTTACATACATTTGACTATTGTATTGATTAGAAATTCTTAGACATTGTATTAATGATGATGATCATTTTATCGAGAATTTTAGCAATGACTTCCGCTGACATCAATTTGCGTTATTATGATGACGTGTAGTTGATTTGTATCGACGCCTTGTATTCTCCTTAGTGAGATACGGCGGGTGAGTCGTTTCGAGTACTAAGGCTCGGGACGGGTCGCCACAACACTTTGATGCAGCATTTGTTTACCACTAATGTATTGTCTTTATTGGTTGTTTATGATGGTGATTTTGAAACCAAACGTAAGCTAATAGATTTACTATGAAAATTTAAGAATATTGTAAGAAATCTTGAACGAGAATATTAAAGAAAAGAACTAAGACGGAGGAAGTAAGAAATTGTTATATTTGATCATGAGTGGTGATGATAATCAATTGATGGAATTTGTGTGTAGAGCCTTGCGTCTCACCTACATGAATATATAACAATTTGGGGGGGGGGGGGGGGGGGGGCGCATTGTCTAGTACGGGGAATTACTTTCTTTGAACGTATTGAATTTGCTTCTGAATTTCAGCATGGGTAGAAGAAGAGAGGAGAGAGATGGGGTACATATAATTACCCACCATACCCCACTATAGACGAAAGCTTCTAATACAATAGGATAATGTTGTTATTGTTCTTTATTTTGAAAATTTGAAGTTCTGTTCGTTGTATTTCTATTTCCAATAGAGGCATGACACACTGTTAACTTTGGAATATGATGTAATAAAGTAAAATGACTCATTAAATTGGATGTGGTTTTTATATTGTGAAGTAGCAGTTGATCGACACAGTAACACAATTTTCATTATGGATCATCGGGAAACAATCTCTGTGTATTTCTAATACATGAGTATAGTTGCGTACATCCGACCCATCATATCCCACCATAAGCGGGATTCTGTAATGGGATAATGTTGTTGTTGAAGAGAAGAAAATCTCATGTATTTGTTTGTCCTGCGAATATTCCTTTTCAGTCTCATCCTAAATGGAAAATTTTTCTTCCCGTTCCACTTTCGACACTGTCCTATGTGCCCCATTTTCCCGTCTAGTGCGGGTATTTTGTCCGATCTTTATTTTTGTTATTCTATAACTACAATTGTCCAATATATATGTGCACAAACTCTAAAAAAAAAAAAAAAATAGTGCCTAGTAAAATATCCCAATACATAAGCATATACATCAGTGACGTGCACATCAAATATGGAGCTTTTGAGATTTTCCTTTTGTGTGTGTGTGGAGTTTGTTGTATCGAACATATTCAATAAGATTTCACGCCAAAGTAGTGTCATTTAAATTCAATAAATGAGATTATAATAAAAATAAGTACAAACAAACACGTGTGTGTTTCGTACATATATAAAACAACAACAAATAAATGGGTGCAGCCACTAGGACATATCTCAATAGTTTCAGATAAAAGGTTTCGAATTTTGATGAAGGTAAAAATATTTGAACCCCTTCTAGGCTAGCTGCATAGTGTAAGAGTACTATTGACCCGTGGAATGACCTGATAGGCTGATAGCTTAGCCCGTCAGTTGTTCCTTTCGGTACCAATGGGCTCCTTGAGTTATCCATGTGCTATGACAAATTTCTAATAGTAGACCTTGGGAACCTGATTTATATCTCTACACACCATGTGGGACCGGGATGGCAGGTACACATACTAATTGGAATTCAACCGATAAATAAATGGGTGCATGGCAAGTAAGAAAAAAGGAAGTAGGCGTCCCCATTCGAGGCGGGCTATGGAGAATGAAAAGGCATATCGGGACCCAGAAACGCAAGTTGAAGGAGAAAAAGGTAGTGGTCCAAAGGCCAACGAAGCAGCACATGCAGAGATTACAAGAAGGCATCCATACCACCAATTCTTCACAAGAGGATATAGGTCTCCTTACAAATGGATTGTGTGGCATCCATTCCTTCCTTTGGGCTCATGATTCCTGCTGCCGCAAGGTTGAAGATGTGGTTGAACCCAAAGCATCTTTTTTCTTTTTTTTTTTTCTTTTTTTGGTGGCTTTTTTTTTTTTTTTTTTTTTTGGGGGGGGGGGGGGGGGGCAAGGAGTAGACAAATTATGAGTTGAACCCATACAAGTACCAAATACCAAATATGTCAGTAGTTGATCCATACATATTACAAAAGAAAGTGAAATAAATTGCATTTGGGAGAGTTTAACTTAAATCATAAATGATGAGCCAAAAATAAACATCTGTTAGTCAACGATGGTCAACGGCAAAACTTGTGCATAAAGGGTACAACTCTTGCAGTTCGGCACAAAATATCGCTGCTCGGCCATGTTCTTCTTCCCGAGGCAGCGCCCTGGGACCTCTAACGTTCTTCTTCCTTCTCAGGTTCCGTTGAAGGATTTGGACGGAAGATTAGCGGCACACAACTCGGGTCATCTCTGATCCACCCGGTGAGCAATTATGGTCTCATCAATAAACAACCTGGTTATTTGTAATCTTTTTTGTTTGCTAGAAATACCCACCATACGTATAGCTCTTCAGTCCAAAGATTTTGTATTTGACCATCAAATAAATGGGATATGGCGCAGGCATTCGATAGATGGTGTTTAAGAAATAGTCCAGCTGGGTTCCATTTAACACGTCAATCTCGGCTTCCAAAAATTCAATATAGACTAAGTGGAAATAAAACCATTTTTAGTCATGCCTAGTTGAACCATAGTTATAAATATGGTTTCAAATGAAAGTCGTCCTACATGGGAAAAAAATATACACATGGTATAATATCAGTATTGTCTCGGTTACTGAAAAAATTAACTAATATAGATTTAAATATTAGTTAGATGAAATTCTGTAATTAACAATTGGAATCATATTACAAATTACTGCCCGCAAAGTTAATAGGTACAAAATATAATTATTGTCCTGTAATGAAAATGAAAGCATACATAATAATCCAACATGGTCTGAGTGGAGAAAAGCCCACGTCTTGATCTTAAACTCATCTTCTTCCATTTACTTCCTCATTCACAAAGCAACTACATTTCTTACTATCTATCCATTAGTATATAGAGCCAGATATTTTAGTAGAATCAAACTCTTTATCCTTTAGAATTGAGTTATGGTTTGTCTGCTTCTCATCCTTCTCGGACTTTAACGGTAGCTTTTATTGTCATTGGATATACTAGGTATAATCGTTGTTTCTTACTATCTACCATTCTACATGTTTCAAACTTTCAATCACATCACTCTTCTCATAGAAAAGCAAAATCAAGGCAAAGGTCTTGAAAGAACTACTTCAGCTATTAGATATCGTCGCTGTAGTGAGATTGAGGGGTGGACTATCTAGAGTACATATGCATGCCCAAGTATACATCTTAGCATTTGAAGAAATTTTGGCCCAGATGTTTCTATTGCCAATGTCGTTCCCTGATATAGTCCCAAAAGCTTACCTGTAGAAAATTACTGATGAAGTGCATTAGACAACAACATTACCCATTACTTTAGAGGCTTCCGTCTATGACGAAGTATTAGGGGTCAGATGTACACAACCATCCCATGTGTTAGAAAACAGAGGGCTCGTAATTATGCCTCTGTACTACTCATAGAAACAACTGGTTGTTTCTTGCTTCTTCAGGTAACTAGATTACCCCATAAGTATGTTCCAGTCTGCATCAGTAAAGATATTAATGGCTGTCTTTTGTTCTTTTGAGATATAGTCCTTGTCCTGAAGCATTCTTTCAGTACTTAAGAAATCTCAAAGCAGCTTACAAGTTTTCATGAGCAAGATCATGCATGAATCGACTAACAAAGTTCACAGCATAGCATATATCAGGCCTAGTGTATGCTAAGTAGATTAGTTTACCAATAAATTTCTGATACCTTAGCATGTTAGTGGGTGTATTGTCGCATAACTCCCTAGTTTATGTCCAGGTTCAACTAGAGTACTAGATGGCATACATCCTAACACTATAGGCTCAGTTAAGAAATCTATACATAATTTTTTACTGAAATACTTATACCATCTTTGTTTCTAGCTATTTTTATCCATAGGAAGTATCTGAGTTTTCTTAAATCTTTTATCTCAAACTACTTTGAAAGCTGACATTTAATAGTTTGAATAGTTGATGAGTCATTTCCTGTCAAAATAATATCAATATATACTATCAATGTTGTGTCAATCCTTCTTCTGAAACTCGAGTAAATAAAGTATGATTTCTATGACTTAGATTAAACTTGAGTTCTTATACTGTTTTTGAAAATTTTCTAAACCAAGCTCTTAGAGACTGTTTCAATCCATATAAAGATTTTTCAATTTGAAAACATGATTTTGATCATTAAAACCTGGTGGCATATGCATATATATTTTTTCTTGTAACTTTCCATTTTAAAAACTTTTTTAACATCAAATTGACTTTTCTATTGCTTTTAATCATGATTAAAAGCAATAGAAAAGATTACTCTAACTGTGCTTAATTTAGCTACAGGTGCAAAATTTTCATAATAATCAATCCCATACATATGTGGAAAACCTTTAGCCACTAACCTTGTCTTATGCCTGCTTATAGTCCTATTTGTATGTTTTGATGGTAAATATCCATCTATATCCTACTGACTTAATACTTTTTATAATAGGTACAACTTCTCATGTGTCATTCTGGACTAAAGCTCTAATTTCTTCATTCACAACGTCCTGTACCTATTTCTCAAGTGTCATTCTGGACTAAAACTCTAATTTCTTCATTCACAGCATCCTTCCAATAGCATCCTTCCAATAATGTATATTCACAACGTCTTCTATATCTTTAGGAATAGTATTTGAGTCTGAGGTACAAGTGAAACCTTCAAGCTGTGGGTCCAGACATTCATATGAGAGAAACAATTACTGGTTTTTAGACTTTTATAGCCTGTATTTAGGATCATTTTCACTAGAAACAGTTATTGTTCCAAATAAGTAAACTTCATTGCCTTTACATGTCACAAACATTTTCACTTCTCTAGACCAAGCGAGATATTTATCTCCATTGAGATTGTGACTTATAATAACAATGGAAGAGCCATCAAACACAATAGTGCCATTAGACTTTTCTCCTGACATTTGTTCAGGAGTGAAGATGACATCTGTTTGTTCAACAGAAGAAGAAGATGAAGGTATTGTCATTTAAACTTAATTGTCTAAGAATCCATCCTATGCTACCATATAGAAATGTAAAAAAATTGAGAAAAATGAATGTTGTATTCAACTTAATCAAAGAATACAAAGTGCAAGTCTTTAAATAGACTGAAGGGCCTTCTATTCTATTCCTAATGGCTACAGCCCCAACGGGCCTTTAAATAGACTGAAGGGCCTTCTATTCCTGTCGGCTACAGCCCCAACGGTAACATTCAAGTGGCCATAACGGCTACTTTGCTATCTATACTCTATATACCTTTAAACTATTCTTCTAAAATGTTTTATACTACAAATATGTGTATGACGTATCTGTACAAGTGTGTGTATGTTTACTGTGTGTATTTATACTGTATGTACGCAGTATTTTATACAGTATTTATACAGAAATACCCTTCCGCAGTAACATCTCCATGGAAACCAAGTTTCAACTGGCAACGTTGGTGTAATCTTATGCCACCCAACTCGCTTCTCAAATTCTCAACTAGATCCTAAATTTCAACATTGAATCCTGTCATTGCTGACTAACATCTGCAGCATCGCTGTTATACTACAGACACCAGGGATCCTCTTTTATGAACAAGAATCCCTTCCCGGCGACTCTAAAATGACAGATATCACCTACAATGACCTAGTCTCATAATCAAACTTCTGGTGATCAGCCTAAACTTGTCTTTAGTGTTCTTCCATGAAAGTAATCAGAATAGGACCCATGGAAAAGAAGTTGAGCACTACTCATACAACAAGTCAACAAGATCTATTAAGAGAATGACATAAGCAGTAATACATAAACGGAGATATATAATACATACATACATATATATGTATGTATCAAATATCAAGTTCAATTCGATCAAATGATAAACAGGCTAAGTCCAGCTTATACAAGACAGGCACGCCCTCGAGCACAAATGGCTCAATTCGGTTAATTGGTCTAAAACTCAAGGCCAGACATGAATTACCATTACGTTTGATGTGGTATCATTTCTTTATTGAAAGCCAACTGCTTTGTTTTAACTTCGGCAGATTTCTCTTGAATGCAAAATTCTTACTCCCTCAAGGGATCAGCACATAAAAGATAGAGAAAGGAACAGGAGTCTAACTACTTGTATAACATAGATAATCTCATAGAAAGTCCAAGGACTAGTTAACTTGAGTGTCCAGATTCAAAGTAATATTTTAAGACCAGATCAACAGTTCTAAAATTAGATGCAAATTGGAGTAGGATAATGAATGAAAAGAAAATGAAGCATTCTTTATTCTTCCATTGAGCTAGTTGGGCCATGTAAACACGTATTTTATAACGAGCTACAAATTTTCAGTATACGGATGTAGGATGTGCAAGTAGAGGTGCGCGCAAAATCATTTACCCTGTTCAACAACAAAAGGGAGCAACTCTTTTGCAACAACATTTCATTATCTGAGCTCTTTCTTAACTTAAGGTGTGCATCCATTCTCATAGAAACTTTAAGAATCTCATTCCTTTTCTTTGTTTGCAACTCAAGTTGCTCAAGCGCATTAAAGCAGCAATAGAACAAGGACCTCAAATGACACTTAAGCAAGAACTTAAGAAGAGACAAAGAAGAAACACGTTGCCAGAACAACTGACTTGCAAATGAAGCCCCCCCCCCACCCACCCACCCACCCACCCACAAGTTAGCCAAGTCAGGGACAAAAATTTTTCCATAAGGCCACTATATTCACATTGAGGCAAAATAAGGAATCCATAAGTCAAGAAGACAATTCTAAGAATAATGACATTATAACTTAAACAAATGAATTAGGAAAGAATGTATGCCAATAGTTACCAATATACAGGAGCAACACCAAACGCATATAAAGAGAACATCTCAAATCATTCTTCATTGATTACCTTTTGTCAGCGTACAACAGGACCATCCTCTAGCCAATCAAGCAGAACTAAAAAATATTCTGCGTCAGTACTGCATGCTCGGTTGAATCAAATGTGAAAATATTAGCTGATTAGTTAAATCCTAACTAAAGGTTCTTTAAAGTTCGTATCCTGCCTTTATCAATTGTCTTCTCTTGACAAACAAGAATGTCCCCACACAGACCTGCAAGATCGCGGCAATACCGATAAGAAACAACCCAATTTTCTTCCCAAAATTAAGCTTTTTATCTTCCATTGACGGCGGCGGGGGCCTTAATCTCCCATGTGCGTGTGGCTCGACGTTGTTTGGTGGAGCAAGAGGAAGGCCTTTCCGTGGAGGTGGGGGCGGCTGATGTACGCTTGATGGAGGTGAGGAAGGCGGATAAGGAGATGAGGGTGGAGGTGGTGGCGGAGGAGGAGGGGGTGGTGGGGAAACCGGTGGCGGGGGCGGAGGAGGAGGTGGTGATTGAGGCGGCGGGGGAGGTGGTGAGTGATGCGGCGGCGGGGGAGGTGGTGACTCCGGCTGCCGAGGAAGCCATGAGTATGATTGTGGAGGTGGCGAAGAATCAACGTTTTGTTGCGATTCCACAACGGTGGCTAAAAATCCAAAGCAGAACCCTAACCCGATGATGAGCAAAGTCCATAACCGTGAACCCATTCCAGATAATTTGCTCCTCCAACCCCTCCTAGCATCTGATCCTCTCTACAATTCCTCAATTACGTGCACCAAAACACACAAAATCAAACGTATTTTCCACAGAAAAGCAGGGTAGAGTTGAGCTTTATTGGCAGGAGGTTCCCAAACCTGGTATCTTCCAAAATTCAAAATAAAAAGAAACCGTGCAAGTTGGGGCATCAAAAAACAGTAGGTGGTGGAGACAGAAATGCACGATTTCTATGAGGATCCATGAGAGAATGGTTCTTCTTTCTCCTTGAAGCTTCGATTTGATCCCCCAAGACTCGAGATGGAAATGCAGATGGCGAGAAGATAGAGATGGGGGACAACGAAGGAGGGAGTCTAAAGCGGTCAATAATATCAAAATCCTCTTCTATCAATAACCATAGAGAGAGAGGAGATAATTAGAGGAAGAAAAAAGAGAGAGTCGCCGTGGGTTTATCATCCTAACGACATCAAAAGCCAACAGGGTTCAACACTGCTAGATTGGGTTGACAAGGTGTTCCCCACAAGCCGTTGGCCTGACAGTAGAGAAACAACTACACTGCGCACGTCATTGGATTCAAACTCATGGTCTCTTATTAGCAATCCACAACTCAAGTACTAACTGGACTATACCCTAGAGGCTGACAGGTAAAGATCTGAATAGACTAAATGTGAGTTAAATTATGAATTCTCCAACCACTCGTCGTTACGTGTATAAAATCAGTTTTTTAAATAAGGGGATGCTTCTCTCTCTTTAAAAAAACTGCTTTTATACACGCGGCGACACATTTTGATGCTTTATATTTTGCCTCAACTTTATCCTATCAATATCTGAACCGAATATTAACTCGCTGTATTGTGCTTTTCCTCTGTCATTCACTCTTAATCGGTTGTATCCTTTTGTGCTTTCTTTTTCCTCACAGGGTACTTCAAGCGACAAATTATAAATGCTATGCCCATAGTTTAGTTTTAGAGCCTTTCAATTTGTCGGTTTTTATTTTTTCCATACTTTGCCGCCAATAACATAATTTAGTTGTTACATCTGAAATACATATGTTTTTTTTTTCTCGAAAACATACGGGTTTCGTTTTGAGTCTCAAGTTTAGATAAGTTTTTTCATGAAAAAACGGAGTTTGCCGGAGAAAGAAAGTAGTTGAAATCGATGACTACGTAATTTTTCCCCAATTGAAGGGTACTTTTGAGACTTCATTAAAAAATTTGGTTTAAAATGGTGTATAAGAACATTTAGGAATGGAAATAGCCTCTCCTTTTCGGTCAAAACTAGTATTCAAAAATAAGATAATAGCAACTATAAGTCTACTGCTAGTGTCTATACGTCTGGACATTAATAGTATATATAATATGTACATATAGATATTTTATCGACATAATGATCCATTCGGGAATTCAATGAAATAAGCCCTTTTACTCAGTGGTAGAGTAACGCCATGGTAAGGCGTAAGTCATCGGTTCAAATCCGATAAGGGGTTTGGATTTTTTCATAAAACTCCAGACGTAGTATTCATATTTAACGGGAGAATAGAAATCCAAAAAAATTAATATTTCTAGTAAAAAGTCATTAAGAGGATAATAAATTACTACATTATATTATACTGAATATTGAGTTTGAATTGGCGTATAAAAATTACCAAGTTAATCATTTGTTCAAAAAATTTGAATTTTTATGAATAATGATTAAGTTACATCTGAATGAACAAACTACATAGTTCTATTTTTCAGTGTATCAATCAAATCTACGAAAAAGATTAGAAATCAACAAAAGAAAAAGTAAGTGGACTTGACCCGTTGAACCATGACTATATCTGGTATTCTGATATTAAAATTCGATAGAGATGAAATTGGAACCATTTATTTTTTTTTCATTTCTTTAACTCCGCACGAATTTATCGACATTTCTCTTTGTTCCTATATTTTATGTATATAGATATAGTAGTTAAAGTATGAATAAATTGCTATTCTGTTCCTAAAAAGAGAAGGGTTTCCTTAAAGTCACAACATACAGATCCATATTCCTTTCCAGCGATATTAAGTCTATTTAGATATGTATCTATCAAATCACGGCTTCATATTCAACATCCGGTATTTTTGTTCTGAAAGTGCGGTAGATACGGCGGGGAAACTGAGATATTATATAAATTAGAGGATGTGATATAAATGACAGAGAATGAAAGCATAGCTGAAGGGAAACCATTCAAGAATCACGCCATATAAGAGAAATTATGAAATTTGAACTTTATACTTATAAAAAGACTATTAACATGTTTATACACGGGTTTGACTGAGGTATCTGGATATTATTTAACATTACATTATTGGGTTAATTGCACCTGTTATCCATTCTTTTCCACAAAGTTTTAAATAGCATCTAATGTTTCATGAAACACACTTGTCATCCATACTTATAGGGTTAATAGACATCTGCCATCATGTAACCGGGAAAGCACCTCCTATAGGCGGTTTTTAGCATTTTTCCTTTTAATTTTAATCTTTAAGTCATTGGCGGCAAACTGTTTTCAACCATGGTTAAAGCCTCATTCTCTCCTTTATACCAACCGAATCCTCCCTCCAAAATTGACCTCCTCCTCCACCACTTCCTCCTTTAATAACCTAGACGTCAACCTCTCCTTACTCAAAGCACCCTTCTTTCTTTGCTTTTTCTTCTCAGCAGCAGCTGCAGCAGCCTTCGCCACCGGGTTCAAAGAATGCGATAATTCGGAAAAGAGTTCAGATTATGGGGAAGAAAGACTGCGGGGAGGGGAGAAATTGAATGTGGTAAAAGTTGGGATTTTGTTAATAGGATAACGTGCTCGATATATTCGTACTAAATGAGGGTATTTTGTTGTTAGAGAAAACACAGGAAGAGAAATAGTGAGCTACGAAACACCAAAGCCAGTGATAGGGATCCACAGGTATGTGTTCATCCTTTTCAAGCAGAAATCTCGACGCATTGTGAAGCCACCAGCTTCCAGAGACTACTTTAACACTAGAAACTTTGCTGAAGAAAATGGCCTGGGATTACCAGTCGCCGCTGTGTACTTCAATGCCCAAAGAGAAACTGCTGCAAGAAGAAGATGAGATGTTGACTACTCATCATCATCTATTGAAAATAATATGAAAAGCGAAAAAAAATGCGATAATTCGGAAAAGAGTTCAGATTATGGGGAAGAAAGACTGCGGGGAGGGGAGAAATTGAATGTGGTAAAAGTTAGGATTTTGTTAATAGTGAATCTTGGTGATCATAATCGAATCCCTCTGGGACCTTGATTGATCTTGATGGATCACCATCTTGTACAATGATGAGATGATAAGGCTGGAAAAAGGGCCTCCACATCTCCAAGAAATCCAGATTTCTGATGGTGGGAATAACAATATCCAGCTCATCTTTCAACAATGGAGTTGCAGAAACAGAGGAAGAATCTGATGAAGCCATCTTTGGTAACCCTTTTTTGGTATTTGTTGAAAAAGGATCTTTCTGAAGAAGGAAAGAAAGATTCGAGATCTGAGGGAAATTTGGAGCGGAGTGCGGAATTTATAAGCTTATGTTTATGTGGGTCGATTAATATACACATCCATTTGCCTTTACGTTGCACCATGAATTTATAGGCTTATGTTTATGTGGGTCGAAGTCATCTGGACTAATAAACGTCGCAACCAGCTGGAGCGAAGTTGCTTTATTACGTGCAATTGATTAGTTATGAAGATGAAGATGAAAGATGAAGATAAAGAATGGAAACAAAACTCAGATTGTGAAGAGATGGAGAAGATGAAAATGAAGATGGAGGATGAAGATGAAGATGGAAGAGGATGGGGAGGGAGGTCGATTATGGGGGGTGGGGTGGGGTAGGGGGTGTGGTGGGATGGAGGGTGGGGTTTTACTTTATCATGAGCAGTCAACGGGAAAATGCAGGGGCTGGGGTTTTTTGATTTTGTTTTTTACTTTAATTTTGAAGATAAAATAGTCAACCTTGGTTAAAGTAGGGTTAAAAGTATGGTTAAGTCCGGTCAAAGGTTGATTTCAGCGGTCAACGGTCGACCAGCAGGTCATCCGGATGTCAGGTGTCTATTAACCCTATAAGTCTGGATGGCAAGTGTGTTTCATGATACATTGGATGCTACTTAAAACTTGGTGGAAAAGAATGGATACCAGGTGCAATTAACTCTTACATTATTGGACAATGTAATGAATATTACCAAATACGGAAAAACAAAAAAGGCAAATCAGAAAGGGAAAACGTTTGTCTTTCGACTTATGAAGAATAAAAATAGAAGAGAGATATAAAAAAAGCTTTAATTAATTAAAGAAAGAAGGAAGGAAAAGAAAAGGATCCGAACCCGTTATTAAGATCCGAAACTTTTTGCCCCGGAAGCTCGAAAACCCTAACAACGGCCCTATATATCACGAGCTTGTAACTCTCCATCGTTATCTTCAATTTTTGGCCGATTTCATCTTCTGATCAGATCAGTGGGCGGCAGACCTTACCACGACATGGCAACCCAAATGAGCAAAAAGCGAAAGGTTTTTTGTTATTCAAGTTTAAATTCATAATTCTTCTTTGTTGTTTCATCGAATTAACGTGAACTTGGGCGTTCTCATGTTCAGTTCGTCGCTGATGGTGTGTTTTTCGCGGAGTTGAACGAGGTCCTCACTCGAGAGCTTGCCGAGGATGGCTACTCCGGGGTTGAGGTTAGGGTCACCCCTATGCGCACTGAGATCATCATCAGGGCGACCCGCACCCAAAATGTTCTCGGTAAGTTGTCCTTATTGATGGATGTTTGTCCTCGTTGATTTTTGCATAGTCTAAAGATCAAATTTACCATTTCATTTCTGTTTGATGAAAAAACCAAGTTAAACCGTCCTCAGTGGATACTTTGTACCAATCCAGGATTAGTGTTGTGTGGATCCTTTACATATGTAGTGTTTGTCGGGAATGTGATGTATGTAGAGACAAATGGTTGCTTGGTTTTATCTTTAGTTGTTAGTTGTCTTAGTTCCATGCTGACTTAATTTTGATATGGTTGAATCACTAAATTAGGTGGGAAGCAAAGGAAAAAGTACACGCATGATGATTGTTTCTTACAGAAGAAAGATATTAATTAGTTAGAAGCTTGTATTGTCCTTTTTAAGAAATATATGAATTGGGGACCTATAGTATCAAAGTCATTTACTGTTATTGTTTCATGACAATGAAGGTGAGAAGGGGAGGAGAATCAGGGAGCTGACATCTGTTGTTCAGAAGAGATTTAAGTTCCCAGAGAACAGTGTGGAGCTTTATGCTGAGCGAGTGAACAACAGAGGGCTCTGTGCTGTTGCACAGGCTGAGTCACTGCGTTACAAGCTGCTTGGTGGTCTTGCTGTCCGAAGGTTGGTCTGCTTCTGCTCTCTTGTTTAATTCTCTGTCTTATGATCTAGAAAGGTGTCTCTTGTTCTCATCCAATACTTCGCTCTTTAGTTTTCATGATAACCCTGGTAACCCGTTCTTTTTAATCTGGAGAAGTGTACATTGGTTATCTGCTGTAACCTGTTGTTTTAGCTTATTACTGCACTGAATAGTTGACTAAGCAGAACGCTACGCTAACCTGTGTGCAAATTTTGTTGGCCACCTATTTGTGGTATGGTTTGCTTTTGTGGTCTTCTTGTCAGTGAAATAGGTAGGTTCTCATGGATAAGGTATTATAATTGAAGAGATACATGATGGTTAAGCTACATGTGCTTGCTTTATGCTTGTGCTCTGACTGTGCATTGATTTGTATGTATCTCCTTCTACATCCCTATTTAAAAGGAGATTTTTTTTTCAATGCATATATTGTAATGGAGTTTGGTTGGCCCCTTTACTTGTTTCCACGGATTGGGGTTTTTTTCATAATTTTCCAACATGATCTAAGATTTATACATCAACCTTGGCCAGTTTTAAGCTTAGTCTTTGTGTTTGGCTCTTAGGAAGTCTAATTGATGTATGGACATATGCTATTGATATTTATCTGATGCTTCTGTTCATGTGGTGCCATCTATCTAGTTGTGTGCTTTACACGGAACATTTTTGGTTTAAGTAAAATATTATTTCTGTTCTTCGAAATGATTGAAGTGGTCACCTCAATCCTGATAGTATCTGTTAGTGTTTGTGGCTGTTTTACTTGCCCCTCTTGTGCTTTTGATTCTGACATGTATAAGAAGACAATTTAAATGAACTATGTAATTTTTTTCTTCATTGCGCTGAACTCAAGTCTTCCTGTGTTATTGGATTTCTGTGACTTGTGTCTCTGGGCCATTTAATCTATCTCTTTGATGTGTAACCTTTGTTCTTATATTTGTTGTTTTTTCTTAGGGCATGCTATGGTGTTCTAAGATTCGTTATGGAGCAGGGTGCTAAGGGTTGTGAGGTATGCAGAATCGTATCGGACTTGTCTGATTATGGGTTTTAAGGATAAACATTTGGATGAAGAAATGCATATGCATATACAGGTGATTGTGAGCGGGAAACTTAGGGCTCAGCGTGCAAAATCAATGAAGTTCAAGGATGGCTACATGATATCCTCAGGCCAACCTGTCAAAGAATATATTGACTCTGCAGTGAGGCATGTGCTTCTTCGTCAGGTTAGAGACTTTTCTATTCATAGTAAACTGATTTCTCTAGTCTCTAATAATGAAAATGTAGAGAAGTTCTCTTCTAATTTACGTTGGATACTATGGTGGTGCAGGGTGTACTTGGTATTAAGGTGAAGATCATGCTTGCTTGGGATCCAAAGGGTAAGACAGGTCCTAAGACACCATTGCCTGATCTTGTAACGATCCATGAGCCTAAGGAGGAGGAGGAGTATGTTAGGCCACCTCCCATGGCTATCCCCGATATTGTTGATGCTGTGCCAGTGCCAGTGCCAGTGCCAGTATGAGAAAGTTGCGTACTCAGGAGGATCGTGAGATGCAAATTTTCATATTGGATGAGAGGTCCTCTTATGGGCAGAGTTGTAGTGGGGATAACTTGTCATTTTCCTTTTCAGATTGAATGTTATCTTTTTAAATTGAATTTTGTCTGGAGGTTTTGGCTAGGCTCGTTCTTTTGGCAAGTGCATACAAATATTTTTGCTGATAAAATTATGAAGGCGAACTACTCTTTTTTTCCACCAACAAAAAGCGCGAACACTAAATTTTTGGTCTTTTATTTCAGTTGTTTTCTATTGGCAACTTCTTTTGACTTTAAATAATTGATTTATGATGTACCTTTTAAGAATATGGAGGACGCTACAGACCATCTAAGTGGCGTTTGCTGTGTAGCTTTTGGAAGCTGTTTAGTTGTTTTCCTTGGGGTTTTCTTTTTGAGAAATTTTTTTTTTGTCCTCCTGAACTGAAAGGGAGTGGAAAATCCACTCAGTATACTTACAGTACCCTACTTTTCAATTTTGAGGGCAATTTTGGAAAACTGCAGGAACCATTCGTTTCCTTCAGTTCCTTTGTCACAAATTACCAAGTTTTGAGAAATTCTTCGTTTTTAAGAAATTATCGGCCACGAAAAGCCTTACGGGAATGACTCTGACGTTGACCACTGCGAGGGAAATTAGGAGATGTAGATGTATTGTCTGTCTACTATTTATCTTTTCTAGATCCTAATGATAGCTTTTGCTTTTGCTGTCATACTGGGTGCGGATGATGATATGATCTACCTTCTGCAACAAGAAGAAAATCATATACAGAGCGCCGTTTCATAGGTTCCCTCCCGGTCTGTCACGGTAGACAATCTAATGGTCGGTCGCAATGGGTCCCACATGTGGCGGTGATCGTTCTAGAGTTTTTCTATACCAGACTGTTTTTGCAGTTCGAACATATGACACATATGACTTCAATAAAACAAAAGTAGTTTCATTAAAGTACACATTTAATTCTCATAAAAGTTTTTTCTTTTGAAATAGTTACATTCGGCTTAAGAACGGCCATGAGAAAGCTGCAGAGGAAGAAGATGACAAAACTGTTTGTTTGGCATTGCAATCTCGTTTATAGCCTCAATATATTTGGAAGGAAGAAAGTAACCTTTATTCTACTATAACATTAATATATATGCGAGCTTATCTATCTACCTATATCTATACCTGCATACACACATATATATGTAAATATATATGTCTCAATCATCCATTTGCATGTACATGCTTATCGTGATCACCATTTTTATTGTGGTCAGAAAACGAACTCAGAATTCATCGCTAAACGTTCGGTCTTTGACACTGAACTGATAATTTAGAATATGGACACATATCGAATTTAGAATTTAGAGTATGCTGACAGACTGAAGCAGAATTTAGAATATAGTCATAAATGATCTAATTCAAGTTTAATTCATTTTTCCAATCAACTTTTTTATATGATTTTTATATAAATTTAGATTATTTTCTAAAGATTTCGACACAAGAGAATTCGGATGTTGCACTAGCTGTCAACCCTGATTAGCCAACATGGCAAGATACAAACCACGAATATCTCGAAAGCCCACACCACGCCCGATTAACCCCAAATAGTGTCCAGCGTTGGCCCCTTGTTGAACACCAATGCAATCACGCAAACTTTGGCAATCACCTCGCAACATTCTTTTAGAAAAGAAAACTTGAGATTTGTCTAAATTAACACATTGACCAGAAGATGCACAATAATCAAGCAGAACAGTTCGAGCTTTAATAGCCATGTCCCCCAAAGCCTCAAGACTATGAGAAATATCAGGCCCATGACGACCAAAGTTTTTGTGATGATTGCGTCGTATGAAATGCCTCTATTGCAATAATAGTACTTTTGGATTCATCTACAATTGTTCCAAAAACAGTCTTCAAACGATTCGCTAGAACTTTAGAAATTACTTTATAGTGTGTTACATGGACCAATTTGGCCGAAACTCGGAGACTATGTCAGGGTGTTTAGTTTTAAGACAAATACAAGTACTATTTAAAGATTCCACACTTGCACTCCCATTTTGAAAAGAGATGCTCTTATCTTCTATAACTTTAAAATCACGGATTCGAGTCATAGAAATGGTCTATTACATAAAGTATAGGATAAAACTACCTACATCAGATTCGAGTCATAGAAATAGTCTATTACACAAAATATAAGATAAAACTACATACACCAAATCACAAAGCAATCTAGTCATTTCTCGAACTGTATACAAAAAGATCGTTTGCATTCCATCCGGTCCCGGTGTCTCTGTGCCTCTCAATTGTTTCACAGCCTCATGTTCACTGAATGGCGTATCCAAAAAATCAGTTTAAGAGTGTAAAGATGGGCTCTGATAATAATGTACCCTACCGTGTCACATTATTAATGTGATGTGAACTTAATATAAAACAGAGTAACTAAATTGTATCGGACGTAAAAAAAAATGTTTATAAATCTCAATAATAGAGAATAAAGAATTTTTTTTCCAAAAAGGGAACGGACAAAAAAGAGAACCTCGTCCCTTTAAATAAAAAACTGGGAGCAGCCGATTTAACGTTATGGCGAACCATATAACTAACGTCAGCCGTTATGCAGTGCTGAGCCACGTCACCAGTGGGTCCCACCTTTGCCTCCTTACCACCAATCATTTTTTTCGCTAATTTCTCCAAAGCCTCCATCCACTCCTTCCTTCTCCGCCAGTCATCTTTATCTTCCAGCCTCCTGCCACCGTCGCCGCCGCCGCAGAAAATGTCACTTCTGCGGAGGAGGAAACCATCAGAAAATGAAAAACCGTCGGCCTCAGATACACAGACGGAAATCGAAGACGACGAAAAGAAAGACCACAGAAAAGACAGTGACAAAACATTGAAACCGAAGGCGGGGAAGACATCGAGCTGGTCATGCGTGGATAATTGCTGCTGGTTTATTGGGTGTATTTGCATGATATGGTGGACTTTACTGTTTTTATACAATGCGATGCCGGCGTCATTTCCACAGTATGTGACTGAGGCAATAACTGGACCTTTGCCGGATCCTCCTGGCATAAAATTAAAGAAGGAAGGATTAAAAGCGAAGCATCCTGTGGTTTTTGTTCCCGGAATTGTTACAGGAGGACTGGAGCTTTGGGAGGGACATCAATGTGCTGATGGATTATTCCGGAAACGCCTTTGGGGAGGCACCTTTGGGGAAGTCTACAAAAGGTATTGAGGATATTCATTAATCACTATTGATTTGCAATATTTCTTTTGTGCATTTTCTGTAATTAATAAATTGTTAGCATCGAGATATCATATTGATCTATTTCTGGAAAGTTACAGACTATTTAATTTTCTCCTTCGGCATTAAACATGTAATTATCCTGTTGCTCGGAGACATTATGGAACTAAAAACCGCGTCATTGATTGACAACCAATGAAGGAAAGAAATAGCAGTCCGATTAAGCTGAATCAGTTTTCCGCTTGAAATTATCTTGCTGAGCTTTTTAATACGCCTGACCATCATTGAAACCATCAGGCCACAAGACAGCTACCTTTGTAATTGCTATTCTACATACAATTAATATTTTTCTATCACAACCGGGGGAGCCTGATTTTAATTTTTCCAGGAAAAGATAAAATTTTACAATAGTCAAACTCTTGTTGCTTGTCAGTATTTCTTTTTCAAGATTTCAGTGTGTACAAAACTAGAACTATGTTTTTTGAAGCATGAACATCCGTCTTAGTTTCTTCCATGAAAGTATGGAACACATATTGTTAGTTAAGATGTTTTGAGCCAACCGCGATTGTAGTCATCAGAAGTGCTAAGCCAAGTGTGGTAATACTTAATTGCATAAGGTACGCACTTTAAAAATTCTTTTAGCTCCCTGTTAGACGAATACCCAGAAGAAAATTATTGAATTGAATGACATTGTCTAACAAATTTTTTTTGTCGCCTTAAGAAGATATAGATATCTCGAAGCCACACCAATTTCTGTTGTGTTTCCCGAATTTTTAACCAGGAAGTAATCTTTTGTGTTTTCTAGACCTTTGTGCTGGGTGGAGCATATGTCACTGGACAATGAAACTGGTCTGGATCCTGAGGGCATAAGGGTCAGGCCTGTCAATGGACTTGTTGCTGCAGATTACTTTATTCCTGGATACTTTGTCTGGGCAGTTTTGATTGCTAATTTGGCTCGAATTGGTTATGAAGAAAAGACAATGTATATGGCTGCATATGATTGGAGACTCTCTTTTCAGAACACCGAGGTACATATCAATGCTATGCTTATGAGTTATAAACTCTATTGCAGACTTGGGGTTCAAGTGAAAATTTGATCTCTATTGGCGTCATCTGAACTATTAAGTTTACAGGTGCGAGATCAAACTCTGAGCCGGATAAAAAGCAATATAGAACTGATGGTGGCGGCAAATGGTGGCAAAAAAGCAGTGATAGTTCCTCACTCCATGGGAGTCCTGTACTTCCTGCATTTTATGAAGTGGGTGGAGGCACCAGCTCCAATGGGTGGAGGTGGTGGATCAAACTGGTGTGCCAAGCATATAAAAGTTGTGATGAATATTGGTGGACCGTTTCTAGGTGTTCCAAAAGCTGTATCCGGTTTGTTCTCAGCGGAAGCCAAGGATATTGCTGTTGCCAGGTATAGCGAAAGACTTGATTTGGGCTGAAAACCCAATTAATTTTCTTTTTTCCTTTTCTTTTTGCCCTCCTTTGGTGATTTTGGTGGTTGAGAATTTGATTTGTTGACATGTGTTAAATTTCCATCTCATTTAAAAACTTGCGCTATTGGAGAGTGTAGTAGTTATCTATAATGTATATGTCCTGCGTGTTTCAGTTGACTGATTAAAGATGATAGCAGCACCTGCATTCTATAGGAGTGTCAGGTTTCATGATTCTTCAACATATTTACGTGTGACTCTACTCACAGGGCAATTGCTCCTGGTGCTTTGGACAAGGAGCTATTTCATATCCAGACCTTACAGCACCTAATGAAGATGACCCGCACGTGGGACTCCACAATGTCAATGATTCCAAAAGGTGGAGACACTATATGGGGTGGTCTGGACTGGTCACCTGAAGAAGGCTACTTTCCTACAAAGAAGAGAAAGGAACTCAATGATACTCAGATTTCTGACCAAAATGAGAATGGAGATGAGGAAACTAAAGTAAAATTACACTATTATGGTAGATTAATATCATTCGGGCAAGATGTGGCAGAAGCACAGTCTTCAGAGGTCAAGAGAGTGGAATTTAGGGTAATTATTTCAGATTTGTGCATGTAGATCACTGATATCCTTATAGATTTTCTATGCATTTCTTCCCCCCAATTTGTTTCTTTTTTCTTTTTCCCTATACTTATTTGTGAGTTGCAGACAATCGTGTCTGCCCCTTTTTTTTTCTTGTTATAAGGTGGAGTACATGGTTCTATCTTGAAAAAGAATGAAAATGATAATAGGGACCCATAATTTAGTTAATGTATTCATATAACTGAAGATGTGGGATCAATTTGGGATACACTAAGGCTTCTATGGTAATACTAAAGGGTGAAGGAGACTCAGTAGAAGAAAAAGCAAGAGGCAGTTGGTAATCAAATATTGGTTGTTAGTTGCCCTTTTGTATCAATCGCAGTGTTATATGATAACATCATTTTACGGACAACAAGAGTAGCTAGGTACTTTTGATTGGTGCTGCAGATTTGACAAAATTGTTTGTGGGAGTGATTAAGCTTGTCAAGATGTTTGTTATTACCATCCTATGTCCCATACAGAATTTTTGCTAAATATTTCAAGCCTGTCTCAAATTCTCAATTTAGTTTATTTCATTTAATTGCTAAACTTAGTTCTATGCAGGATGCAGTTAAGGGAAGCAATGTTGCAAATAGTACCTGTCGTGATGTTTGGACAGAGTATCATGACATGGGTGTCAGTGGTACCAAAGCCGTTGCAGAATACAAGGCTTATACAGCTGGAGATATTTTAGATTTGCTACATTTTATTGCCCCCAAAATGATGGCACGTGGCAGTTCACACTTTTCTTATGGAATAGCTGATAATTTGGATAATCCTGAGTACTCCCATTACAGATATTGGTCAAATCCATTGGAAACAAAGTAAGAACCCGAGTAGTTTTTATGAAAAATGATGTATAGTCTTAGTTGTTTTCTAGAGTAAAGTTTCTGCTGTTTTATATCCAGTAAGGTTATCAGACCAAGGCCTACACAAAAGCATTTATCATTTCCAAAGTTATGTTCCTCTTGATTTGTTTGTGAGTTGCATCTTTTCGGTCTTTCAGGTTACCTGATGCTCCTGAAATGGAAATCTACTCAATGTATGGAGTTGGCATACCTACCGAGAGAGCCTATGTCTATAAGGTTGTTCCTTCAGCAGAATGCTACATTCCTTTCGAGATTGACACTTCAGCATCTGAGGAAGGGGACAAGAGCTGTTTGAAAGACGGTGTATTTACTGTTGATGGGGATGAGACTGTGCCTGTTTTAAGTTCTGGTTTCATGTGTGCAAAAGGATGGCGTGGTAAAACTAGATTCAACCCTTCAGGAATCAGAACTTATGTGAGGGAGTATGATCATGCTCCACCTTCAAATCTTTTTCTCGAAGGTCGTGGCACCCAGAGTGGGGCCCATGTTGACATTATGGGTAACTTTGCTCTAATTGAGGATGTTATGCGGGTCGCTGCTGGGGCCACTGGAGAAGAGTTGGGTGGTGATCAGGTGTACTCAGACATCTTTAAGTGGTCTGAGAAAATCAACCTGCCTCTCTAATCCAGCAAACTGATTGGGTTAACCATGAAAATTTTGCTGCCTGGTGAAATCAGAATCAAGAAATCATGGAAATTGCAGTTGGCTAACACTTGACACACAAAATTGCAGCAGTCTTTCCTATGTTATGAGAGTCTTCTGGGCTATTAACATGTTCTGAAATCCGAAAACAAGAAACCTGCTCAAGACTTCTCCGTCTTTCGCAATTTCTGTGACTGCCTTTGCTGGATGGTGGCTGTTGTAACAACTTGTCTATACTAGAAGGGTTTCATTTATCAGCTCATCTCTGCCATATCAAGAAATTTACCTCGCTTCATACATTTCAAGGACCCTCCCACGTCATCATGTTCAGTAAGAACAAAAATTGTCAAGGCCTGGAAGGATTGATCCTCCAATTTTTCCTTTGCATTTCATAATGTATTTGCTCTGAATGATTTTGTTTGTGAATCATATAGCTTGGTAATATTGTTCTGTAACGTAAGGTCCAATTCAGAGGACAAACTTCTAAGTGCTTCCCATTTCAAGGGTCATGTAGGTTGGTGTTAGACATAGTATATCTATTATCATCAAGAAATTGTGTTAGGTTGATAGCCGAATGCAATGATAATTAAGCTAGGGTTGTTGCATCTCCTAGAGTACTCGGATGCAGAGAAAAATAAACAAGAAATCCCATGATGTGTCATATATGGTTAAATACACGTGATGGCAGAGATTGTGAGGCTAGATGATGTGTGGGAAAGAAAGGTAAATGAAAGGGTTGGCGCCACATGACGAGCGGTAGGAATGAGGATGGGGAGTTTGAGAGTGACGAGATCCCATCTTGACAAAATAATGAACGGACACATTGTTGCTGTTGTCTTTCAACAATATTTTTGTCACGAGATCACCAATCTTACAAATGAGTAAAAACCCAATAAAATCTATGCATCAATATTTTATACCATCTTTTTCCCAAAAGAATCTTGTCATATATGGTTAAATACATGGTTAAATATATGATTTAGACAACAACATTTAACTTAAGTATTGTAGAATATTTTCTTTGAAATTTAGTTTTAAATTCTATGATAACTAGTTTGAGAAAAATAATGTGTTAAATGCGTTGATAATTTAATAATAAATAGACGATTTTTAAAGTATATATTTGATTACCTACAATAATATTTCCGGAATAAAAAATAGCATAAATATATTTTATAGTAAACAGAAGAAAGTGCATTAATTTGATTGGAATGTTTAAACGATTTAAATAAAAGAGCGCGCGTGGGCGACATATACCGAGAGTGGGGAACATGTCGTGGGCGGCTCAACTGTAAATAGTGGGCCAAAATCCAGTTGGACTTTCTTCATATCCTCCAATTAAATACTCCTTGGGACCCACATCACACAACACGACAAAAGACCTTTAAGCTAAGAAACCTTAAAAATATTGAGACCAATATTCAGCTCCTGACTATGTTAATAGGAATACTAATGAGTGCTTTGAAATAAGGAAGATGGTTTGCAGTTTTGCTTCTCTCAGGCACACTCTTAATGAAGATGGTTTGCAGTTTTAATACGCTTCTCCCGACCAGATCTGTGTACGTTGAGCTGTGCTGCAAAGACTGCAAGATAGCAGAAGAGAAAGAAGGCATTTTTCTTGGGTTTCAAAGAAGGAGACATGCCCGCAGCAAATATATTTTCATCTTCACCAACAAATTCCAAAAGTTTTTTTTTTATCTGTTATCAGGTCATACTCTAGCTACATCTCTTTTTCCCTCTATATGTCGAACACTATTTATGGGGCATTTTCTTCTCTCTTTCAAATGGGATTTTCTTGATTGTAAGAATTGTATGGGGATTTTTGTTTACTTTCGGTTTTGTTGCTTGAAAGGTGATATCTTTGTTATACGATGAACTTGGTTTCTTTAATTATGTTGTGGTTGTTGAAGTTTGTGGGCTCAAATTAGGTACTGGCTTGGAGCTGCATGTTGGTTGCCTGGGGTTTGGAAGTTATGTTGTCTATATCATTCGTGTTTTCACTTACTTTCTGCGCATGTTTTTCATTTCTGCCTACTGCTTTTATGTAAAAATGTTTCCCCCCCTATGAATTTAGGCATAATCTTGTTACCCCAAAGCTTTGAGGATCGGAAACTGAGTTTTTGAGGTTGGTTCTATGTAGGCTTAACCTGAAGTTTTGACCATGGTTTATGCTTAAATTTGGAACTTCAACTTCTGAAGAATTAGGGACGATCTTGAAAGCGACTGATATCTTGATACTGATCGAATGGCCCCTCCTATGGATGCTGGCTCTCCTTGGTGGATTACCTCCGGACAAAAACTGCAACAACCAAATATGTTGGGAGATTTAAGCTTCAAGGGTGAGTGTGCTCCAGCTGAAGGCTTTCAAATTACCAAGCAAATGGGCTTCCACTTTCAAGAGAAAGAGTCAACTTCAACTCAGTCGACTAGTCAATCTTATTCTGATGCAGCTAGTGTGGAGACCAACAAATTTGGCAAGAATTCTTTATCTGTTCGATCTGGTAACTACCTGAAGTTTTTACTGAAAAGGTTTACCTTTTCTTCATATGACCTGTAGAGCACATTCAATATTTGGGAAGAATAAATTGAACTTCTTGGCGGCTCCCTAGTTACGCATTTTAGGGGTCTAATTTGTTGGTGTTTTTGTTTCTAAATGGTATTTTGTGATTGAAATTTTATTGATGTATATAGTCAGAAAAGATACAAGATACACAAAAAAGATGGTATCATATCTGCTCTGCTATCATCCTGAAACTAGTTGGCTTCTATACATATATGAACAACTACCGCCCATTCCTATTTTTTGGCCACTCCCCTCCTTGAGTTCAGAAGAAGTTCGATACTTTCTTGAATTTCTTGGACTTTGATGATTGGTCCTTTATTGATATGCCAGTAAAGCCTCTGGTTTCTTTCTGCCCACATATCAAAGGCTCAAGCAGCTAGGCTTGGTGTCAATTACTTTTGGAATTTGAACTTCAAAAAGTCCCCTGCAATTCACTTAAGAACGTCCTGCAACTGAGTTTATTCTTTTGGCAGCACCTAGCTTTGAGAACTTGAGCTTAAATTCTTCTAGAATAGGAGCTGGAGAAGAAGAGGTGGTCTTGGTTCTCCTCACAGTTCTCACAAAGGGTAAATCTGTTTCTTGGACCAATCCCACTCTAATAACTTGTCCCGTGTTGTCAATCTAATCTAGGATGGCATCCTCATGGTCGTGACATATCTCGGTAAACGACCTTCTGGGAGATTTGAGCCTGCCCTGTAATGACACTTTTTTCTGAAAATGTGGGAGCTGAAAGCCAGTGCCAGTAATCCTGCTCGTGAACACTAGGCAGGCTTCTCTGTGTGTGCGCGCGCGCGTATGTGGGTTTAGGACATCTGGTGGTTGGGGGCAGGAATGAGGGACTGGTAGGATGGTTAAGAGAGTAGATCGAATTTACAACTCCCTCCTCTTGCTCAAATTCTTTTTGATCAGGCAACTTTCCTATTTTTATTTATCCCTTATATGGAGTTTCTCAAGTACTGTGCAGTTTCATCTTGTTTTTCCTTTATCATGATTAATTTGGTTTAGTCTTTGGCAAAAGGAAACATTTGTTGTATTTTCCTTCCTGGTGGTTAATCACAAGCATATGTCAGTGGGGGCGTTTGATAATCAAATCAAATACTAGAAGTTAATCAGTATTAGCAGTGTTTGATGATCAACACGTGATCACATCTTCTGACAGGAGGTGCTGAGAAACATTAACATAAGGTTTATGGTATTTGCTTACGCTGAATTTGTACTTGCTTAGCAATTATTATGCGAACCTGTATTGTTAAGAAACTTATGGAAACAAAACTACGCAATAACACTATACCTAATTTTAAGTATCAGTGCACTCTCAATACTTCCTTCAAATGTCAATATCTGAGTCTAACTATTAAAAAGAAAAAAGATAAAAAGCAAAATAGAGGATACTTATTTCCTTCTAGCAGTTTTTTGGAGTTTTTGATCTGTGGGAATTTATGTTTGTGCTTCTTCAGGCTTGTATGGTTTGCATGAAGAGGAGCAGAGTAAATCTACTGTATCATTTCAGGATTATGTCTTTCCTCATCAACCCATTGATTATAAGCAATCTGTAAGTAAAGTTATTTCTTGAATGTTGCTTGATTGCTTGTTAGCAAGCTTAAGCAGGTAATTTAATTTATTATTCTTTTTAGGCTTTCTTTCCACACAATGATCCATATGGCCATGGTTTGGTGACTCCTTATGGCCCTTTTCCTGGAGTAAGTACAACGACAAAAATAATTTTAGTTCCTTTTAGTTCTTGTTTGTCAAGTTCCTTCTTCTTTTCTTCACCACAGAAAGGGAGACATTCTCCCTCCTAAATTTTGTAAACATTCTTTGCTAATGTCTTGGACACTGTGGAGATGATGGCCCTCATAGTATGTCAGATTAATTATATTAGTTGAAATGAAACCTTCTAGCTTGCCACTTGTTCTCTTCAAATGTCTCTGTGCTATGTAACATTTGGATTTGGTTCAGGTACATGCCCAGATCTTGGGAACTCGAGTGCCACTTCCTTTTAATCCTCAACAGAATGAGCCTATCTATGTTAATGCAAAACAGTACAAGGCTATTCTGAGGCGAAGAGAGTCCCGTGCAAAGCTAGATGCTCAAAACAAACTCCCTAAGGCTCGAAAGGTTTGTTTTTTAGCTGCCATGCAACCTTTTTGTTTTATCTCCAATAATAGAAAGTTTCTATGACAAAGCAGCATTGCTTTTCTAGTTATGACACAATGATGCTGGTATCCTCTTAATGTCTGTCTTGATAATTGTCTTCAGCCTTATCTGCATGAGTCTCGCCACCGCCATGCCATAAACAGGGCACGTGGAACTGGTGGCCGCTTCATGAATGCAAAGAAGCCTCACGATTCGAAAGCTAACACAGAGAGTGGTGGCACAGAGTTAGATATCCCAGGCTCCATGCAGGTAAAGTTGAATGTCAAAGGAATGAATTGTGATTTTCATGAGCTTGATAGCAAGAATGAAAATACAATGATGGTCAACTGCACTGACATCAAAAGAGAATCCTCCAATAGCTTCCACCCGCAAGAGAAGGCTCTCCATGCATAACTCACACTTAGGTGGAGGCCGTTGGATTGGAGGTTGAGCAGTTCATTTCTGTCCTCCCAGAGCATAATGGAGCAGAGCGGCCGAACCGACTGGAGTTGCTCATGTTTTGCTTTTGATGGAGGATATGCCTGCTGGCAAAGAGGGAAGTCATCCTTGGCTTGTTAGTTGTTGTTAGGCATTGCACTACAACTGTGCCTACAACTTAGTTTTCTGTTGCTGCTTTTCACATTATTGGAGTGTTGGTTGTAATTTTTTCTTAGTTAGTCCTGCCCTAGTGGGAAGGTGGAAGACCCCTTTAAGAGTATTGACATAGAAAACACATTTGCATGTGATGTTTTGTTATCAAATAAGAAATGGTTAAGGAAAGATGTTGAGCTGATGGGAAAATGTGCAATCATGATGAAACCATTCCTCACAATTTGGAAACTCAAACTAAATCGCTCAGCCTTTCTGAAACTCTTGGGAAAAGATTTTCTATCACATCACAATGCTTTGTGAAAACCTGGAGTTAAACAGGTCCCCGTGTCAAAATAGGGCCACCACAAAGATTCAAGTTCTCACAATGTCTATGAACTTCTGTTGAAACTTGGCTTACATGTGAGGTCCATATCCAGTCAAAACTTTAAACCAATAGGTGGTGGTACATCATCCTCTTATAGCCCATGTATTTTTTTCTTAAATTGGCCGATATGGAATAATATTCTCTACACCCGCTCTCATGTAGTAACGTGGCTTGACATATACACGCGCCTTAGAACTCATCCTCAATCACAAACAACAAATCAGGCCTAAACTTCTGGACTTGTGTGAGGGAAGACAATAAATGGCCAACTATAGGTCAGGCAAGGTGTGAGTCCACATTTTTAAACTGGCTCTGATACCATGTTGAAACTTGGGCTTACATGAGGTGAGATCCTTATCCACTCAAAACATTGAGGCAATGGGTGGTGGTATCTCATTCTCATATAATCCATGTATTTTTTTGTTCAAATTGACCGACATGGAACAATATTCTTATCAACTTCCTTTTCATTTGCCACCTTTTTTCTTCTTAGTGAGACCTGTGAGAGATCTGCCAAGATTGAATATTATACACAACCACCTCTATTCAGGTCATATGCTTCTCACTTCATCACACAGCAACTGCGGTTGATCCGAGTCCTTAGCTAGAGCATAATGCCTCGTTCAGCTGTTCTTGTTCAAGACTTCTATAGATCTGCATTAAATATTGCTGAGGCAGCTGCCAAAGGCGGCAACAAGTCTTGCAGCAGATATTTTGTCAACTTGTAAGCAAGTGCATGAAAGTGAGATTACAATACTCTCACTGTGGAGGAAACCTCGTGTGCTTCAACGAGCCAAACAGAAAACAGTTGAAGTCTACATCCGCAGACTGCTAGTAATGGAATCTTTTAACCTCTTAGAACTCTGCTACCTAACTCTCGGGATAGGATCACCTCACCGCAAGAGGGGTGCGGTGACGCGTGACCGCGCGACACGTGGCAGCAGGTGGTGGTGAGGTTAGATGAGAGTCACCCTAATCTAGCCTCACCACCCCCTTTAGTGCCAGGTGTCGCGTGGTCACAAAGGGAGTGAGGAAAGTTGGGGTGGAGAGATCCCAACCCCTAACTCTCTCAACAAAAGTTAATTATTTTTGAGACCGATATTGTCGTTCAACCGTGATTGACTATAGCGATGACACCAGGTTGAAACAGGCAGGTCTTGAATAAGCTGGACAAATCCAAGTCATTACAATTATGTTATCAAAGCCGATTAGCGTCGTCCGAATGAAATGAAAAGACAAAACCCAAGACGTTAGGTAATCTTGATCTCTTCATAGAGGTCCAAAAACATATCGTTTCTTTCAAAAAAATGACTTCTCCGGTTCGAAAAACAAAGCATAAACCCAAATCGTAAACCCTTTTATAGTAATTAAACAAAGGTACTTTCAAAACGTGAAAAACGTTGAAATTTTTTTCTGTCTAATTAACTCTGTGAATAATATTGATGTTTCCTCTTATGCGGAAAATAAATTAACAAAAATTACAAAAGAATCATCCCTTATTCGGGTTCGAAGACGGACCTAGATTGGACAAACCCAGCCCATGCTTATTCTTCATAGAGTTCACCTTCTCGAGCTTCAACCCGGCTCGAAAACTGCTGATAAAGTTATCAGCTTTCGTGTTCACGTCGGGACTCGGGCAGAACAACGACGACATTTTCGCCGGCGGTACATCGCCAGCCGTCGGCGTCGCATCTGATTCTGTATCATCAGGTTCCGGTGACCCACTTCTTGAGCTGCTCATGCTATCTACCCTCACATAATCACCTTGCAACACGAACTTCCACGCCAGCGATTTCGAAAAACATGGCGGCGGCGGAGGTGGCGGAGGTATGTTAACAACCGGTGATTCTCCGCCGCTACTTGCATTCTCTTCCGCAGTGGAAAAGTTGGATACTTTCACTGATTTCGGAGGCGGTTTCATTGCAACAGTCAAGAATTGAGAAATTTTGGGCTCAGCCGAAATCGCCGCCGATGAAGTCGACGCAGCTGAAACGACGACGTCTTTTCTTTTCCTTGTTGATTTTTTGGAAGAGGAAATATTTTCCGGTAGTGGAACAAGTGGAGGTGACGGCGGTGTCAGTTGATTTTGATAAAATAAAGAATCGAAATTTTCGACACTTTTCTGCCTTTGTTTTTTCTTTTTCTTATGATAGAGTGAATTGAAGAAGTCCTTAGTTGCATTCCCTCCGCTTCTCTTCTTATGGCTTTTGCTACTCTTAGGATCTGCAAAATGCGGCAATGGCGGCGGCGGAGGAGGAGGAGGAGCCACATGTGGTGAAATTGGTTTCAAATTCTCAATTTCCGTATCCTTCCTCTTATTTCTCCCTCTTTTATGTCCAAGATTCCGGCTTTTTCGCGATTCATTCGGCTTCTCTTCCCGCAATGCTGGTTCTGGTGTCGGTAACGGCGGCGGAGATGGAGGAGAAATGGGCAAATCCGGTAAAGGAGTTACAGGCGGAGATGTCACATCATTAATAGATACTTCTGAAATGCGATTCCTTTTGTTGACTACTGCATCATCTGATACATGTTTCCAGCTCTGGCGACCGAGAAGTTGACCGGAGCCAGTGGCCCAGTTGAGATCATCAGAAAACCGCCACGGATCATCGGTAAACTCCACCTGAGATGAGACTTCCCGTAGATCCGGATATGAACTACTAGTCCTCAAAAATCCATGACCTCTGTTACTAACAGAGCTGCTATAATTATAAACCATCTGATTCTGATCTGAAAAATCATACCATTTCCGAGGAGTAGCTGGCAAACTTGATTCATTAACTTCACGGGTCGGGTACTCATTTCGGATAATCGGAGTATTCGAGATTCTATCTTCATTCTTGTTTCTGCTGAGGAATCCAAAGAGTAAAGCAAAAAGAACTAGGATTAGATTGAGAGACTCCCAGCTTTTCTTGACGGAATTGGGCTTAAAGATTTGAGCAGAGAAAGAAAGAGTTGAAGGGACTACGAAGAGTAAGAAGAAAATAGCTGTGAATATTAAAAGTACAATTAGAAGTCCTGAGCTGAAAAACAGAGACGAGAAGCTATGGCGGATTCGATCACTGCGGCGGTGGGTTCTGGATGTTGGCAGCCAGAATGGCGATGACAAGTCATCTCCATTTTCTTCCATTTGCTTTTAGATTGCTTTTGGGGAAGGAAATGAAGAGCGCTTTATGGTTGTAAGACACAACGTTGGTGTGTGCTTTTAGGTTATCTGCTTTTGGTTTAGCTTCTTCATGTGTCACTCTGTTATTTCTTGGAAAGTTTTGCTTATCTTGTTGGCAAAGGTTGAACCCAACCCAAAGGCTTCCACTGCCCGAGCTCCAAAAAGCTGCGTGGAGGATGTAAATCAGAAATCTAGCGGCCTTCTAGATTAGGTGAAATCTTACAAAGTTACCCACACAAGGTGCCCCCCATAAAACAGGCATTTGGCCTGACAGCAGAGGAACACCCACACTGTGCTTGTCTCAGGATTCGAACTATGACCTTTTATTGTCAATCCTCAATCCGAGTATCAACTGGACTATGCACTGAGAGCAAGTTTTGCTTGTCTTGTTTGTCCAAGGCTTGCAAGTGAAGCTCGTTTGTTTTATATGAGATCCGGTGTGTCCATATCTCTCCATGTGTCTTGTATAGTTAAGACTCCTGACGGTTGGTGGAATCCTAAAAAAGCTTTTTTAGACCTCACCAACCTTCATTGTCTTGATCATACATACACACACGAGAAATAGACACATCGGATCTCATCATGGTTTGATTTACGTAAAAGAAGTTTGAACCATAAACTTCGAAAATCAGGGTCTTACACGTGGAGTTTTGTAGACTATCTAAATTGAATTTAAAAGTATGCTATAATAGATAGTCATCAATCTCGTTTTGCACATTAACCACATCCAAGGAAACCAAATTCAATATCATTCTAACACTAATTGGAGTTGATAGGAGCTTGTGAACTCTGCATTCCGGTTGACCAAGCATTGATAATTTTGCAAAGTTTTCTTGGAGCAAAGGTGAAATACTTCACCTCGGGGTCCGCACCGTCCCAACCCAAAGGAGCATATGTGGAGGATGCAAATCAGAAACCTATCGGACTCCTAGGTTTGCTAAGATTTTATGCAGTTGCCGACACAAGGTGTCTCTCCACAAACCAGACCTTCGGTCTAGCATTAGAGAAACACTCACACTGTGCGTGTCTTTGGAATCGAACTCTTGACCTCTTAGAGTAAATCCCTACCCGAGTACCAACTGGACTATGCTATTGCATCATTTTGTAAAGTTTTCTACCCTAACGTTAAGAAGCGAGTTTTGCCCTAACATGCTCAAACATAATGGCTGATTTCCTTCAATGTTGAATGTGTTGCTCATAAGGAATTTACACAAAACTTTGGTTGGAATGTGTCTCTTTACTTATTTGTATTTTCATATAAATAGGTCACACTTTATTTGAAGTTTTTTCTAGAAATTATTACTGTAATGTAGGAAGTAATGGAAGTAGACAATTATTTGCTATTTTTTCTTTGATCAACTTTCATTTGCTATTTTAAAGTAGTCGTTTTCAGCTTTGCCTAGTGGGAAAAACGGTTGCTTACCGAGTAACGTATTTGAATATTAATCACATAGATCTTGATATTTAGACATGTATATTTTATTCGTTTTTATGCTATTCATCAAATTCACAACGATGATATTTGTTCATCGTCTAACATAAAGTTTACTTATGATTTTAAATTTAACTCAACCAATTTATTTATTTGGGTTTGACATATTCCCGATAATTTTCAATGGTTTGGCTCAAACTTAATTAAATAAGTATTTTCGCATGTCTATTACATTATCCATGAATGTAGGATTAAATGATTGACAATTGAATTGCTAGTGATGGAAAAAATACATATATGATGGGTTGACTGACACGTAAGTCTAGAGGTTGTAATTATTTAATCACTTTGGACTCTTCTTTGAGTACTTTAGAGCCATTTTTGACGGGATAGGATCCCCTGACCGTCCATGTGGTGCGATCACAAAGGACCGCTCGACACGTGGCAGTCAAGGAGACGGTGAGGCTAGATGTGAGTATCGAACGGTTACCAAAAAGGTGAGGAAAATGAGGGTTAGGGGATCCTAACCCCTTTTTGACAGCCTCATGTTACCAGTTCCTTTCATCTAATACTGATACTTTTCTCTGTCGAGGTATTGACAGATCTTATTTATGGTTCATTTTTAATCGTAGGCTTTTTCATATCGGGTAAATCAAAATAAATCATTAAATTAGCGGCTGTTCTTATATTGTGAAGTAGCAGTTGATCGATGTAACTTGACACAATTTTTATTATAGATTATCGAGAAACAACCTCTGTATGTTTCTAACACATGGGTACGGTTGCGTACATTCGGTCCTCTATGCCCCGCTATAGACAAGATTCTATAAGACAACGAGATAATATTGTTGTGGTTGAAAAAAGAAGAAGAATCGAGATAAGAGATCACCCTGAATTTGTGGTGTAAATGTCAACCATATGTGTTTAACATGTTATTCGGTCTAATAACCATAATATATGATTACTTTAAGGGGAAGAAGAAATGAATAGCTCTAAATCATAGCTCAGTTGATACTGATAGGTTACATATAAAGTTGTTCGTTCAAATTTTGACAGCACAGTATACGTATTTGGACCAACCAGCTCTTTATACTGCAGTAGATTTAGACTTAAATACCTTATGGACATCAACTTATGGGCTTCTCACCTAATAAGTCGATGAACGATATATCATCCACAAAACTCAAGGTGGAACTAGGGCTGTAAATGAACCAAGCCGTTCGGTTGTTCGGCTCGTTTGGCTCGAGCTCGAATTCGAGCTTGGCTCGGATAAAATGTTAATGAACAGAGCTTGAACACCTTTTTTCTGTTCGAACTCGGTAAGTGGCACCATTCGTTTAAGATGTTCGGCTCGTTAATGTTGTTCGTCAGTTAAACGAACCAAGCTTGAACACTTAAATATGTTCGTTTAAATAAACGAACAAGCCCGGATCGTTCGCTAAGTTAAATGAACCGAGCTTGAACAATGCAATGCTCGGCTCGTTCGGCTCGTTTATAGTCTTAGGTGGAACACTGGTATTAGGGTATATGCCCTTTTTTGCATCTAAAAAATGGATAGTATGAAAAGAAAAATAAAGTATGTTTTTGGGCAGAGCAGTGACGTGCATGAATCACATGTCCCGGGAATGACAGGTTTTGCCTAACTCAGACCGCGTGTACTTTCAATAAGTTATGCTTATATTGAACTAAAATCCAGCTAACACACCACTCTTTTTCCTCAAAACTAACTCACACCAATCACGTTACGCGACAATATTACACCACAAGTGACGCTCCCTCTCTCTGTTTTTGCAAGATTTCTCCCGTAACCCACCTACGACCGATCACGTGTGTTTCACTCACTTTGCCCTTGTATGTGATGCGTCCCACATCGGTCGCAGAGTGCATCCTGGACTGGTGTATAAGGTTGGGTTCAAATCTTCCCTTACAAGCTAGCTTTTGAGACGAAGTTAGGGGTCCGTAAAACCTTATCAGTTGGTATCAAAGCTCTGGGCTTCCAGTCAGGCCGGTGTCTCGTGGGGTTCGGCAGAACGCCGACTGAGGCAGTCGGGTCCTGAAGAGAGTGGAGATGATGCGTCCCCCATCGGCCGCGGAGTGCATCTTAGACTGGTGTATAAGGTTGTGTTCAAATCTTCCTTTACAAGCTAGCTTTTGGGACGAATGTAGGGTCCGTAAAACCTTTTCAGTATGTGTTTCATTTTATATATGTTCCTAAATATTGAATAATTTTGTTAAATTCTAGTCTCTTATGTGGTGTTTCATGAACATACCAGCCTCTTACAGCTGCCAAAGAAAGAATAAGTCTTGCAGCATTCATTTTAGCCACATGGAAAACATGTCACTGTAATCCACTCCTAAGTGATGGATATGTCCTTTAACTACAAGTCTTGTCTTATAACTTTCAATTGTCTTAGCTGCCTTAGGTTTGATCATATACACCTAAGCGACAATTGAGGGACATGTATCATTAGCGTATAAGGCTTCCAATTCAAGTTGCATGGCATGTTGTCAGTCTACTGACTTGGCTGCTTTCTGATAGGTTTCAGGTTCCTGTTGCAAGCTGACGCATGTCTTGTTTTAGAAGCTAAAGTATCAAATATAAAGAGTAGAGGATAAAGACACAGGAAGAAAAAGGGAGTTGAGATGATGTTTGGAGTTGGTTGCAGTAATAATCCTACATAGGGCAAGATCAAAATATGTCTCGAACACAGTAAATTACCAACTGAGGTCAAATTGAACGTCTAGCAAATTTAATTGTATACCCAGTCGTGACTGTCTCTACTAAAGAGTGTCGTTCACTTTTCCTATGTTATAATCCAAAGATATCACTGCTTTGTCTGGATCGTCTCCTACAGGCAAAAGGGAAGGATATGCAAAAGGACCCTGGAATACTGACTCAAATTACACAAACCGCACGCGACGGAAAAGAAGATAAATCCAAGAACAATTTTACTGTGTTTAAGTACAGTAACACGAGACATGCCGCAATTTTGCTCATTCTCTCGGCAAAAGTAGTCCCAGAACATCATCAAATCACACCATATGCGCCTTAACTAAATTGGAAAAAGTTGTTCGTATGCCAACTAATAAGCATATTCGCCGAAGGTAGCCGAGAAGCCGTCAGCAGAACCGGCTCCCAATCCCAGCCATTAATATCAAATTCGGCATCAGGGCCAAGGTTTCCATAATCAAGTGACTAAATTTTCAGCTGGGCTGATTTCAATAGAGTAGCTGGAAGATCCCAAGTGCTTGGATTAATGCAAGATTTGATGTAACAAGTGAACCAGCGATGTTGTGACTAATAGTGCAATCTCTCTTCACTCCCAAAGTTCAAGCCTTCGATACCCTTGAGGGTGGAATCTAAGTTCTTGAGGTTAGATGAGCTGCGTTTGTGATCAGAAGAAACTACTGGAGAACTCCTGCGAGCGGAGCTAGAAATCTTGTGCGCAACTCCTGGGCCTGCATCTGTGGTACGAGTATGGAGAGGATCAGCAGAATTTTCAAGAACCATAGGCTCACGGCTGCTAGAGACTGCTGGTCGCCTTGAAGAGCCACTTGACCGCAAAAAGTTGGTACTACCCTGCAAAACGGACATGCAAAAGTAATCAGGGACGAACAAAACACGACCACCTTCTCCTGACCCAAATCCTCATCAGGTGCTACATACCTCTTTAGCCTGAGCTGAATCATTTACTGCAGGACTTTTATGCTTAGACAAGGTTCCGGAATTCAATTGCAATCCAGTGTTTCTGCTACGAGTTGGATTTGCTGACAGCCAACCTGCAGGGCGGCCATCTTCACCAGCTACGTAGACAAACAAGAGAGAAACAATTTCCACTTGATATATAGGGAATTGGCAGATAACACCAAATAGACAATGCAAAATAAACTGTTTTTTTTTTTTTGTTGGAAAAATGAAGTCTAATTACTTTACGCTTAGATCAAGCATACAATAAAATAAAGAACAAAGCAGACCTAGTCATTAGGTTAACCAAGAGATTAGGAAACAAGATATACATATATATACACATATGTATATATATATATATGCATATATATACGTATATATATGTGCATATATACGTGTATATATGTGTATATATATGTATATATGTGTATATATATGTATATATGTGTATATAAATGTATATATATGTATATATTAGAGGAATTTTTTATGCTAAGCAAAATTCACAAGAGGGCACCTTGTTGCCGCTCAATGTTTCCAACCATGTTATGCATCCCTGAAGTTCCTACACTAGCTCCCTGACATGCAGTTTAACCGGTCATCAGTACCACCTTCAGGCAGATTGAGGAGAGGGAGGGGGAGGGGCACAGGATTAACTATTTATATACTCACAAGAGCACGTGATGGAGGGTTTGCAAGCTGTGATTGCTGATATTTTAAAATGGTCCAGTCAAATACATAGTCAAACTGAAAACCTGTAGAGAACATAGTCAACATGGGAATGCCAATAGAGAAAGAAAGAAAACGGGCATGCAGGGCAAGAGGGCATGTTTAATCAAGAAAAGTATCGAGAACAAATATTAGCTTAGAGTCAGTCAGATATGTTCAAAAATTTTACCAAGCCTAATTAGTACAAAAGTAATGACCAACCTTCACGAATGAATAGATCGCGAAAAATTCTCTTAAGATAAGCATAATCTGGTTTATCATCAAACCTAAGCGAACGACAGTAATGGAAGTATGAAGCAAACTCAGTAGGATAGCCTCGACATAGAGCCTACATTGAGAACAGGAAAACTGTCATCAGTCATGAAAAATGAGGCACCTGTGGTCTATCAGACGACAGCATAGCTAGTTTACCTCTATGGAAGTTGAAACTTTTTTTTCGCTTATTTTCTCATACTTCTGTTTTTTTGTGCCTGCTTTCAGTCCCTGCCAAGGAAGACTGCAAGTTTTTGCACCAGTAAGTGGACATCTAAGGGAATAAAAGAATGAGTATAAAAAAAGTACCTTCCCCTTAAGAAGTACATAAGAACATATCCAAGTGATTCTAAATCGTCTCTCCGGCTTTGTTCTGCAATTGAAGGCAGTGCAGAATATCATGTTAAAGTTAGAACTCACACTTGCTAGCCACCAAAGCTGCAAAAGCAAAGTATCGAAGCTTACCGATGCCAAGGTGTGTATTCATACTAGCATATCTGGCTGTTCCAGTTAAATTCTTGTTCTCTCTGCAGTCAATATGAAGCCCCATAAATAATGCATCATAATGATGTACAAGCAGAATTATCTGACAACAAGCATATCTGGGGGTTGCTGTCAAGTAATGACACAAGCTTGCAGCAATCCAGGCTATTCCTCTACCAAACTGGAAAAACATAGACCTACATCTGGGATCTTAGGTGGGTTAGGACAGGCAAGTATTGCATGAGATAAATGGAAAGCAAGAAATCTCAGATTCCATATCTCAGAAGGAAATATAAAAGGTTGCAGCTAAGATATATACATTTCAGGGATTGAATAGAGGATTTTACAGAAGTAGAGTAACAATACTAGATTTGCGAATCAGAGAAAATATGAGCTAGTACAAGCTACGATGCTTTCTTACCGTGGTAAAGTAAATTGTCTTCTACCTTGCAATAATATACTGCTTCATCATGAACAAACTAATCTTTTTTTTTTTAATGAACAAAATAATCCCGCATTTACTTATTTATTTTGAAAGAAGGCCTTATCAATTAATTTGATTTTGTTCCATCATTTTGTTCTTGGACATCACTATGTGAAACAATATATAGAAAATATAAGAAAATTTCATTACACCAAACATTACGAGATGAAAAATGCTAGCTCCATAAATCTGTTTACATTAAACATGTTCACTTAAATATCTTTCTGCCAATTAACATCTTGGACCAATTAAGACAGAAAAAATTTAGATTTTCGCCAGTGTTCTATCAGTTATAAGGAGAACCGTAACAACTGCACAAAAAGGCTACAACAGGATTGACCTATATGGAATGTGTTGATGGGTCGAAGAATCCCTGTACTTTTTAGCAAGCCCAAAATCAATAGCATATACCTGAAAGAATTAGAGACGGAATGAATCTGGAAAGCTCTACGTAAATTAAAAAAAATGAATAATAAAAGGGAACAAAATTGAAGAATAATACTTGATTTGCTCGCCTTCCTAAGCCCATGAGGAAGTTGTCAGGTTTGATATCTCGATGTAGGAAAGATTTGGAGTGAACAAATTCAACCCGATTTATCTGAACGTGGCACGCATTGTCAATCAAAGATGAGCACTATTGGACTACAATTATACAATGAAAAACACATGGCAGGATATCACACCATCTGATCTGCAAGCATGAGAACAGTCTTCAGGGATAGCTTCCTACTACAAAAGTTGAACAAATCTTCAAGACTTGGTCCAAGTAAATCCATAACAAGGACATTAAAGTCCCCTTCAACCCCAAACCACCGGACGTTAGGAATTCCAGCTACAAAATAGAAAAAGTCCAACTGCTAAGAATACTTAGAAACCAAAGTGGAGGAGAAAAGCATAAAACTTGTCAAATTTCTTACTTCCTCCCTGCAAAATTTTGTACAATTTTGACTCATACAGCAGCTGGGGATGTTTCGTTTTGACATTTTCCTGCACAAAACAAAAAAAGTAAGAAAAATGCACACGTATAAGCAATGTTAGCCATCATCACATGAATAGTCACTAGAGCAACCTGAGAAAATGCTGAACATACGCAAGCTTAAACAAGAAAACGGAAAAAAAAAAAGGTCCACTCAAGACACCCTTGACAACATAGGAAACAGAAAAAACAAGAAAACATGCAAACACTAAGCAATGAACATATAAAATTGCTCAACTGAATAGAGAAACATCCAACATCCATGATGTGAAGGCTATGGTGATCTTTATCACTCTCTTTGCCTCTGGTATGGGGGTAAAGAGAGCTTAGGAAACTGATAAATGGTTCAACCTGTCTTCACTCTTTTTACATGAATGCCATAACTTTATGTCTTTTCTAAATCTTAATAAGTGCACCAACCTAGAAGATTATGAGGCCCTTTAACATTAAATCAGAAATACACTTTGGCCACTAAGATAATTGATGGTCTAAGCTTAATTAACAGGCTATAGGTCAGACAATGCGAGCAAATTAACAAAACCAATTTTACTTCAGTGCTTGAGCAAAAGCTAATAATACGCGATACAAAAGCTTGAACACCAGCCAACAATCAATACCTAGCAAACAAAAATGGACAACCATGGCAAAATTATAGAACCTTGATCTTTAGGCAGGAAAAGAATTATGCATCTTCAGAAGACTACCTAAAATAACGTAAAATACCATCAACTTACAAGCTTAATGGCAACCTCTTCATTAGTCTGAATATTAGTACCTGAAGAAATAAGGATAAAACAGCATTGTGAAAAGTAAGCAAAAAGGAACCAAAGCTAAAACAAGAAAAAAATTAATTCAAGAAATACAAACCGAGATAGATCTCCCCAAACGATCCGCTGCCAATTTTACGACCCAGCCGAAACTTATTGCCCACCCGAGGCTCCATTAAAATCTCTTCAGAATCTCACCTTCTCTAACCTAACTAAATTCTCAACAAAATTAAACCGAATATATTAAATAATTAACAAAGAAAACCTCCCTAACTTATCGAGCAATCTTATACAGAATAAGATGACAGTCCCGGAATTTTTCTTCAAAAAGAAAGTAATAAACAAGCAAATTGCGAAGAAATTAATACAGAAGGCTATGAAGCACAAAAAAAAAAGCCAATATTTTTAATTTCTGGGTCCTAATTCTGCAAAACAAAAAAAAAAAATACCGGGAATGAAATGATGATGCCGGAAAGGGGAAGAAAAGGGAAAGGAAAACATCATCATAATCATACATGGGTATCGTCATCATTATCCTTGTCTTCTTTCTTGGGACTACTTTGATCCAAAGCATACCTTTCAGCATCTGTTCATTGCTAATTTAGGCTCTTTTCCGTCTTTTCTAACAAGAATTATTATTTATTAAAATAATGAATTTGCCACAGTTTCCTCTCGTGCTCTTTTTTACCACAACGATTTACTACCTACGTACAACGTTTAATATTCATTTTTGTTAATGTTGTTTTTTACCTGACAAATTTGACTAAGCTCATCATAATCAATAAATAGTTACCAAACATGCTGTTATTTGTATATTAATTAAAAATAATCGGTTCACCATTTTTTGTTTGGTATATTTTATTAGTTAATAAGTAACTAACGAGTTATTTAGTAATTGTTACCATTTTAAATATGTAGACAAATTTTTTGCTTTTAATAATTAAGTTCAATAAGATATGATTGTTAAAAAAGAATGTGACACATGAGTAGTTTTCTATGTATTGTTTAATAATACATGAAAGTTCAGTATATCTAAAACACTTCGTTAATCGGAATTGTAAAGTTTGTAATTTTTCCCCTTTTAAATTTTTATCGTCTTTTTTTTTTACAATAACGTCGTAGGCATTTCAGTGGCCGGCCGTGGCATTGATTTTAAGTGTTTTGTCTGATGTACTGTCAGATGAAGTGATCATAGAAATCCAACTAACCGGTTTACATAGTAGTATAGTACAATGTGAAGTTATAAATTAGTAACATTGTACATTATGCTATAGAAATTGGATTAGCTCGTAACTAATTTTAAGTAAATCTAGTTATTATTACATATACACAGTTGTGGCTAGTTTAATATGGAAAGATTTTGATTTGTGTTTACTAAATTACTTCACTAGCACACTATTACACTATATTCATATTATTGTGTCATCGATGTAGGGGTCTCACTGAAAACAAACTCTTTATTCCTTGGGATGAACGTATTGTATGTCTTCCTCTCACCCTCTTCAGACCTTAGCGATAACTTTTGCTTTCGTTGGGATATTACTGGATATGGTGGTTGTTGTTGTTTAATATACAATTATACATAACATAATCTCAATTGCTGGAGAAAAAGATAAAACAGAGAACATAATATAAAATTTTTGTTGCCCTACCACCAAAGGATTCAGAGTTTGATTCCAATGACACGCACAGTGTGGGTGTTTCTGATGGTAGGCCGAAGGCCTGATTTATAGAGAGACACCTTGTGTGGGTCATTCCGTAAAGTCCTCACCAACCCAGGAGGTCACTAAACTCCTTATTTACATCATACACAATGCTTCTGAGGACTAATGTGGCGGAAGTCTTAAAATCAGGGTATGGCTTTTGACACTATGACTGGTATACTTGTCATAATCTTATCAAATGGCATAAAAATATGCTAGTAAATCCGTGATGTTAAAAACTTATAATATTAAAAAGAAAGAGGGAAAAAGGAAAAGAAAAGAAACCCCACCTATTCAGACTCCGGGATCCAATATTCCAGGCCTCCAAACAGATGGTTTCATCAAACTTTTCTAACATCAATTTTGAACATGAGATGGAGATATTCTGAACAAACAACTTCATCAATCTTGAACCCCAGAATATAAATTTGGTATATACTTAATCCCAGCTTTTCACACCATTTATCCATTTATTCTTTTGGGAGGACACTACCTCAATTCTGAATACAAAAAGAAATTCTTAAAACAAACAAGGCAGGACCAAGAACTCAAGTTTGCTCAAGTGTCATATTTAACTCATCGGAAAGCATATGTGTGTTCCTAGCACATAGTATAATTGCGTACATCCGACTCTTCCACATGCCGCTATAAGCGGAAGCCTCTAAAACAATGGATAATATTGTTGTTGTTGAGCTTTTGATTCAAATGGCAAGTCTTACTATCATTACAATGGTTCTGCTACCGGATATTCATTTCCACAAGCTTGTAATGACACATCTGTAATGCAGCATAACGTATTTACAACAGAGCAAAGATCTTTGACTCATGTGAATACACCCCACTAACTACTCCACCTGGGGCCAAAAAATATCACTCATCTTGAACCCTAAACGAGTAGAAGAAAACCTACAAAAGAAAATTTTGGTAAATATCATGTTAGAGGCCTTGGATTACATGCACCCATCAATGAATATTTTTTCTGTAATTTCCCTTTCAATTGTCTGATTCTAGCATCCACTCTGGCCGTGAAACCGATTTGAGTCTTTTGTCTAGCCTTTGATCGTTCTCTTCGCCACATGTGTCGATCCTCAACGTCTTTCTTGTAGTACTTAATCTCTTGAATAACATGGTGATCCATGGGATTGAAGCACCGTTGAAATGATAAGTAAGCTAGGTAGGGGAGGTTACACGCCACGGTCACTAGGAGGGTGGTACCCCAGTAAAGTGGTGCACCAGCTAAAGACTCTGGGAGTATCTTGTACGCATTGCCAGAGATGACAGGTGACATCTCACCATATACGTAGAGAAACATGTACCACATTGCGATACTGCCCCATATTAGTGCATGCTGTATCCATGTAAAGTGGCTCATTGTGAGCGCAATCTGGCAATTGACGGCCCAGATAATGCAGGTAAACATGGTTGTACCAACAGCAGTCATGTCAGCAGTCTGGCCACCAGCTCGAAAAGCTTGGCTATATAAGATTATGATGTTGAGGAAGAAGACTATTAGCGAGGTATAAAGACCGTTTCCCATCCAACCTAATATCCTATACCAGTCAAAGAACAAGTTTTTCGGCCCTTGCTGATATAATGCGGGAAACTGCAAAACAGATTGCAGCCATATGCATTAGGTACAGAAGGCAAGGATGTCTATGTATGTGTAGATAGCACGAACATATGGAGACAGATTGCCCTAAAAAGACATGAGATTTTAGGTCTAACCTGCAAGCATATTTCAGAAGAAACGTCCTGCTCAAATACTCCAAGAGCAATTACAGGCAGTGAAGTGAGAACAACATTGAATAGTATCATATACCAATCTTCATAAACAGATTGCCCAGAAAAGCCAGTGAATGCCTCAAAATAAAAGAGAGTGAGCCCAAAAGCAATGTTCTTGTAGAAGAAATAGCATATCTGAATGGATAAGATAGCTATGAGCGAATAATCGACGGAAAATAAAATAAGTGTACAGCTGAAATTATATTTATATACAGAAAGACATATAAAGTTCAGACTTTCTTTCTTTGTTCTGTCATGAAACAGATAGAATTCAGACTTAGCAACATAACATTTGTGATAGAACAGAAGTTCAGAAGTAGTTCTTAGTTTTTACCATCTGAGCAATTCTTTTATAGCACCAATGTCCATGCACAACAAGAAGTCTCTCCAGAAACCGAAACTGTGCAATGGCAAAATCGCTCGCCATCACTGCCTGCAAAAGAGACAATGAACTGTGATCCTGATATTGACACTATGATACTAAAGCATATTTGAAACGTGCTTTGCAGTTCATTGTACTAGCCTGTTGAAAGTTATGATATGATAGCGATAGACTATCGACTACAGCCTTTAACTTATCACCGAAAAGGCCAAAAAAGAACTTCTGACTGGAACATCAACAGAAAAATGTCTCTCTTGAAAGGGGAACCAGTCACGTGAAGATCTCATACTTCATACAATACACTATTTTGAACTAACTACATGCTTAGTTTCTTCATCTTGCAGGTCCACTTTTTTCAACTAACATTGCGTTGGCAGCTTTACAGGTCCACTTAATTACAAAACATTAACAAATGCATGAATATTTTGTTTATCAGAGATAATGTAAAGTAACTGATTGCGCGTTAAGGGGCCAAATCAAACATGTCATACAACTTTAATCTGTAGCATCACTTAGCTAGTCATTTTGAACTCTTTTTGGTGACAGTCCCCCAAGGAAAAAATAAAAAATAAAAATGAGTAAAAGCAAATGTAGGAACCTGCATTCCTTCCACTCCACTAATGCCAACACCAATATCTGCTTCCTGAATCATTCCAACATCATTTGCACCATCACCAATGGCTAACGTGGTCTTTCCAGTTCCTTCCTTCACTAATCGGGTAACCTGGAAGAGATGAAACAGATAGGAAAAAAGATTAAACATATGACTCGTTTATGACTATCCCTACCATTAAGAATGTACAACAAGATTCAAAACCTAGAATCTAGAACTGAGAAGCAGTAACATAAATACATCTCACCAGAGCTTTCTGCTTAGGAGACACACGACAGCATATGACTGATGCACAATTAACTGCTAAATCTAAGAATTGGTACTTCATGTCCTCCTCCAAGGCATAGGTTAGGGTTTTGCCATCAATAATCAGAGCAAACGCTGCATGGGGGTCCTTCTCGAGCTGGACCACTTGAGAGGCATTGGCAATTTGCATTGTAATGTTCTCCTTAACAGTCTGAAGTGAAACCATGGAGGCAATCACGACAAACAAATATAAAAAGGAAATTACATAGTTACTGACATGTGAATACCTTATTGGCGCCTAGAGTTAATGACTCGACATTGGCTGTTATGCAAATCTGCTTCATGCCTTGCCGAAGCAAACTACAAGCATACCTGTACTAAAACAGATAATATTGTAAACAATACCGGACCTTTATTGGCAAATTTCAGTCACTTAGATATGTTTTATGTTCGAGAGAGGCAAACCCTATGTTTATTGCCGTTTCCATCTTGTCTCCTGTTAGCACCCAGATCTTCAGACCAGCTTGAGCTAGTTTATCAATGCATTGAGGCACCTGAAAATAGACGAAAACTATTCAAAAATTATGAGCATCAAAAATTACGGTGTCAATTGAAAATAATTAAGAACTATTCAAACATCATGAGAATCATAAATTATGGTCACAAGCAGTAGCAAAAATTACCCCTTTCTGTAGTTTGTCCTCCACAGCGGTCGCACCTACAAGGATCAATTCCCTCTCTATCATGTCAGATAGCTTTCCAAGCATTGCCTCCCTATCCCCAACAATTGAAGTTTTCGCCTTAGAAAACTCCTCGTTCCAGGCAGAATACTCAGCCTCCTCAAGCTTTCTGTAAGCAAGTGCCAGGGTACGCAAACCACCTTCTCCATATTCATTTAAATGATTTGCAGTGGAATCCAAAAACATTCTCCCATTTTTTGATAGCCGGTCAAAGATAATGCTGTTTACCCAAAGCAAATTCACAATTTCAATAGGTTATGCCAAAGATGAGGAAAGCCATAACACTTGCTTAAGCTGACATTCTAGAAATCCCACAAGCGATACAATCTAGAAGCAAGAACAAAGAGAATAATTGAAAGATAGACCTATCTGCTCCTTTGCAAAATAAAAGTATCTGCCCAATCTCGTCCTGGATGATAACAGACATTCGCTTCCTCTTGCTCGTAAAATCTAACAGATTCAGAACTTTGAATTCCCTAAAAGTAACACAATATATAGAAGAAATAAGCCGCAAGTAAAGATGTCAAAAATAAAAAATAAAAATAATCAGATCACTAGACTTCATTTAACCTTTCAACAGGATCTTGGAAAGAAGGATACTTTTCACGGACAAATATGCTAGACTGAGTTCTCCTGCAAAACTCAAATCCAAATTCTCTAGCAGCAACAAGGAATGCACCCTCATCAGGCGACTCTGCTTCATATGCAAATGTTCCAGTTTCTTCGTCTAGTTCAGGGATTGCCGTGTGACAGACTGAGAGAATCCTAAAAAACAACATGAAAAAATCTTTGTTGGGCTCCATTAGCCAATTCCCATCCATGAGCCTGTCATCCTCAAATCCAAACCCCTTGACCATACGTTTCTGGTGGACTTCGTCTTTAGAGGTTGTTAAAGTTTCTAATTCGATTTCTGGTGCCCCATGTGAATAATTCCTGGATTCATGCTTGTTTGACAACACAGGATCTGGCTCATCAAGTTCCATTGCCATCTGCTTTGCTGCAGCAACTTCTACATCGCTAGAGCGCTTTCCATATGAAGTCCCAGCTATGGAGCATTTCAAAAAGTCCATTTGGTTGCATGTCAAAGTGCCAGTTTTATCAGACAGTATTGTGTCAACCTGACCTAACTCCTCATTTAAGTTTGAAGTTCGCGCTTGAGCAGGAGTACAGGTCTCCTCATCATACATATGGATATCCTGGTTGATTAGAAATGCCTGGAAGACTTTGACTACCTCAATGGATATATAAAGGGATATGGGTATTAAATATCCATATAACATGAGTGCGGTGATCAGATGCACCGTGCCTGATATTTCAGGCCTCTGTGGATTGTAAAAGTTCCGGTCATCCGGGGTTTGCAAATACCACCAATTAGGCATGTTATACTTGACCTTGATGGCAAAACCCACAGAGCTGATAATTGATATCAAGACAAGAAGGGTAAAAGATATGTAGATTATTTTATCCATTTGTTTCTCAATCCTACTTCTCTTTGATGGTGACGTAGTGGCATTCTGCATCACTTTGCTATCATGACCAGTAAATATAACTACCCCGTATATATAAGCAGTATTCCTGAGTTTTGAATCCCTAAGGAGAATGTGACTAGGATCAAGAGGGTAAAGCTGACGATCATATTCAAGATTACCAACAAAAGTATAAAGGTTAGGATTGGGATCTTCACATCTAATTGTAGCAGTGAAGTCCTTAAAGGTTGGATCATCTTCCAATGGTAAAGTTGCCTCCAAAGCTCTTTTGACTTTCAAATTTGTCTCCCCATCCAAGTTCATGGTCTCCACATAACAAATACCATCTTCATAGCTAGATGATAAAATAAGTAAATCTGCAGGGAAGAACTGATCTTTTTCCACTTTGACTATGTCTCCAACCTGGATTTTTCTCCATGACCTATGGCCAAATAAGCCACCCCCTTTGTGTATCTCTGTTTTCCTCATATTAACCTTCATATCCTGTATAAATCTGCGCCAATCTTCCAAAGCTTCTTTCAGCATACTCAATCCAACCACAAAGGCCAATGGAGCTGCCATACTGAGATATGAGAATGGAGACATAGGAAAGAATGAGAGGATTGCTGCTATGAGAAAATAAATGTTGGCAACACGTTTGAATTGCTCAAATAGAGCCTTTGGCAGAAATGTCACAACATTGTATCTGGTGGTGGATATGTAATTGGACCGGTATTTAAGAGGTTTTTTTTTATGCATGTGTGGTTGGTTGCAATGAACTGTTCGTGAATAACCAGGGCCAGGAAACTGATGAGGCTCCTCTGCCTCTGCCTGTTGTGACCGAAGACATGCAAACGTATAAAGATTACTCCTGCGAAGCTTTGCCCGAATCTTGCCCTTTGCCATTCTTCTTCTTTTGCAAACAACTCAATATTTACAGTAATTATAACTTAGATCATACAATACCCGAATCTTGCCCTTTGCCATTCTTCTTATTTTGCAAACAACTCAATATTTACAGTAATTATAACTAAGATCATACAAGACATGAAAGCTTCTCGCGATCCCTCCCTACGCAAGGCTTCCTAATGGATGCAGTATGTAATGAGGACCAATTTGAAATTGCACAAGAGCAATTAGAGTCGCTGCAGCACATATCCTTGCAAAGTTGCAGTAAAAGCAAACTCAGAAACAGCTGAAAAACAGCAAATTAAGATTTTCAAATACCAAAGCAAAAGGCCAAGCCAAGAATTCCAAAAGTAAACTCAAGAGCACGGTACTCTAATCCATATGACAAGCAAACTTAAGGATCTTGAGGGCTCGACAAGCTCGACAAACTTCAAGATAACACTGGTATGCCCAATAATTGGGGGAAAACAAAAGAATCTAACTGATACACCAAACAAAGTCAAGCATTTTATGAAACACAACGAATAAATGGGAAAAGGAAAAGAAAATTTATCTGAAAACTTTTAAAGGTGGCTTTTAGAAATCAATAAACCTAGTTAAGAACTTTCACTGACAACAGCATTAATCGCCTCAAACTAATTCATATAACAATCAAAAGAAAAACAACTTCCACATACGAGGGGTTGCAAAATACGAAAAATCCAGCTCCAACTGCATCAAGAAATCTCCACCCCATTACATAACACAGGAAAAACAAAAACTCAAACAGACAATATGCTAAAAACTTGACGATCAGCTTCTTCGATATAACCAAAGAAAATAACGTCCCACACACTAATATCAAGAACCCCAAGACCCATATCACATTATAAGTGGAATTTAAACTTTTCTTGGAAAAGAGGGAAAAGATCACCTGGAATGAGGTGGCCAAGAAGCTAAACAAGATTACCCGATCAAGAAACGGCAGCAAAATTTCCTTAAACAACAAGGTCATGAATTGCAGAGATCACAATGGCTTATAGAGGGTAAATTACAGAAGGAAAGACCAAAACAGGGGAGAAAAACAAGAGTGAGAGAGATGTCGGAGGAAGATTTTGGGCATAAAAATACCAAAGAATGACAGAAATAAATCTTTCTGAATAGAACACTACGAACAGACAAATTTTACAATGATTTGAGTAACGTTTATTAGTTATTTAATTATCAATAAAAATGTAATAATTAAAAAATCCTTATTTTATACATTCGCTACATATTAATTTCTCTTTTCATCTTTTTAGGTTCGCTCTCTTCTCATTACTTCAATTTTCCTAGACGACTTTTTCGTAATCCACACACCCTAAAACGACGTAGCAGTAGGTTCTGTTGGTCCCATTATTTTTCCTTTTCGTATACTTTTATAACCACACCACCATACTACAACAACTATACCGTCATATCTTAACGATAACAAAAGCTATCGCAATGGTCTGGAGAAGATAAAAGACAGTCAAACAATAACTACATCTGAATAAATAGAAAACTTGCTTTCAGTGAAACTACAGTTATATATGTATCTGCATAGACTACACCATCATACAAATTTGTCTAAATCGTAAAATTAATTAAATAACTTCAAGATTGTTATGATATCATACTATAGGTTTGCGTTTAAGATAGCTAAACTTGACAATCATATATTCTTTATTTTATCAATAGGCAAAACCAATGACAATTAAATAATAAAGTTGTCCAGTTATCCAGTTTAAGTTTGCAAAATTCAATTGCATAAATATACTTTAAAATTCTCTGATAATAGTACTTTTATTCTGTCAATTTTATTTTATCTTTGTAAGCCTTGGTTAACTAAAAAGTCCTTAAATAATTAAACAATTGACTCGAAAAATAAGAAATTAGTGATTAAAATCATTGCAGATCTCGATAGCGCCTTCTACGTTTTTCAGGTCTGCAATTAATATCTTATGCTTAGTTTCAATACTTACAAAGTAAATAAACGTAAGAATTTTTATTTTTACGTTTAATGAGAAGAGAGCGAATTAAAAAAATAAAAAGAGAAATTAATATGTAGCGAATGTATAAAATAAGGATTTTTTTTATTATTTCATTTTTATTGATTATTAAATAACTAATAAACGTTACTCAAATCATTGTAAAATTTGTCTGTTCGTATGAATTTTTATTTCTGTCATTGTAAAATTTCTCTTTTTATTTTTTAACCAAAAAAAAGTAAATAAACGTAAGAATTTTTATTTTTTTTTAAAATAAATGGACGTAAGTTTTTATGCAATTGTTCGCTATAGAATAAAAATCCTATCATGTTGTATGATATGTCGAAAAAACAATAATTTTCAAACTACCAAGATGATATTATAGCTAGCATTAAATGCCACTCCCTCTCCTTTTGCTTTAAAAATTTTAAAAAAAAACTTATTTCTTTTATTTTTTAAAGTGTAATTTAAACGTATTAAAAAAATAAAAAACAACATTAATATAAGGAAGAGAATAGAAAATACGAATAAACATACAGTTGGTATATAATAAATCACTTGAAAAAGATGGGTCAATATTGACGAGGCCTACGAAGAAGAAAGAACAAGTCTGGGTACACAAGTACAGGCGAGGGGAAGTAAGTTACTATATGTGTGTGGGACCCAAAAAAAGGCCACGGCGGCATTCCCACAACAGCCACGATGACGATTGTAAATCCAAAAAAACTTGTGTAAATATTAAATTAAATAATGGACTCAAATATTAAGTTTTATTTTTCTTAGGGGAACAAATAATAAGTCACCCAACATGGTATTACTCACATAAAAAATTTATGTGACAAAGTAAAGGGCGGCAATTAGCATCACAATAAACGACAACGACAACCATCCCAATATATCTTAACGACATCAAAAGTTATCGCTACTCTCTGAGGAGGAGGATGAGAGATACACAAACAATACCTCCATCCCAACATATAGATAATTTGCTTCCAGTGAGACTCTCTGACTCTATATATATCTGCATTGATAGCACAATAATAGAAATATGTACTAGTGAAGAGAGTTTATTGAACATAAATTAGAAAGCATCATAATAGACCAATATACATATATATACATGTGTGTGTAAGTTAAAAAATTAAACTCTTAATCCTAGTGATTCCTACTTTTATGTCTATAAGGATTTGTGAACTATGTAAATCTGATCGTGTCTTTTAGTAGACAAATTTCTCAAAACTCGTCATTCGCGCCATATCTAAGGAGGTGTGTGGTTGGAGGGTTTTTTCATTAAGAATATAGGTTTAGAGGAGTTCAAATCCATAAACACTGTTTGTTTGTTAAAATTGGGGGTATGAGTTTCGGATTGGTATCTGAGTATTTGATAATGAATATCGTTTTTTGATATACTAGATCCCATTGTCTATCAATATAGGGGAAATAGAGGGTATGGGTTTCGAACCAGTCAGCCGGCGGCGCCAATCAATTTTTTCCGATCAATTTTCCGGCTGCCCATCTTTGATACCCATTTCAATTCCGATACGTTCCAAGCACCATCAATGTCAATCATACTCATTCCTACTTCAATACCAAACAGCTACCGCTGTTACGCATAAACCTATATACTCTCAAACACATACATTGTCATATCCATTCTGATTCTGATCCCGATACCCATGTACGAACCAAACGCCACCTAAATAATGGTTTTGACATGGTTCATACTTTCACAATCTATATAGCTGATTTCTTTAATACCTTTGTACATTTTTATTGGGTTATGTTTATGTAGACATAAAAGATCTATATACATTTTATACATTTGATTGATTCGAAAATAATTAGTCATACTTATTATGATATCGATTTAAAATTTATCATACACTCCTGATGATAATTGTATTCCCCTATTTATTTTATTGCCATCTTAATATTTTGTAAACCATGACTAAAATTTTTTATCATGAGTGTTACACAAAGTGAAATGTTCATTTGGTATGAATTTCTTGATTTGTAAGTGAATTTGCGCCAATCGTGGCTCATTGTGTATAAATAGACTAAAACCCACATGTATACATATTCACAACAACAATCGTACCAAGTATATCCCAACGTTATCAAAAACTGTCGCTAGAGTTTGGAACTTGTATACATATTCACAATTTTACTAAATAAACATACTGCTCGATATTGTAGTTTACATGATATAAAGTTTGAGATAGAAAATATTAATTGGTTTAAAACTGTAAAACTACAATTGACATAGAAAATATTAAATTGGTTTAAAATTGTAAAACATTAATATATTACAGTCACAGTTGTGACTCTTTTTTGGCTTGGTGAAAAAAAACCTACATCCATCATTGTTGAAATACAATCAATCATATCCAGTATATTTCAATGACAGCACAAGCTATCGTTCAGGTCTGAGGAAGGTGATCGGGAGACAAACAATACCTCAATCCCAAGAGATAGAGAATTTGATTCCAGTGAGACATCTGCCTCTATATATACCTATATGAATAAAACAATAATAAAGGTATGATGTGCTAGTATGTTAGTGAGAGAATTCATTAAAATTGTTGAAATACAATGAAAAGGTTAAATTTTTAACGAGTTTGAATCATGATAATCACAACCAGAATATCTGTATCTATCTTTCAAATATTTCATTTAACTTTTCCTTTAGAAGGTTATAATCAGTATATCTCGATTTATCCTTGGTAGTGACTTGAGTCAATTGTTTGTAGAAATCCAATTTTATATTGGATTTAGATTGTTTTAGATAACATTCGATGTGGCACAAAAGAAATAACCCATGCTAAGTTGTATTATAAAATATACACCACCACGCAGAGTAATCCTCAAAGTACGTGTTTCTTAAAAGCAAACTTTGGGTTATCCTATGAATAAAATAGAATAAAACAAAATAAGAGCAAACTTTAAGTTTGAAAAATAAAAAAAAAAATTATGGTGCTCAATAGTCTATTTGTTACACACATATATGTATGCATGTTATATGTATGTAGGTAAATATATTTTTCAGTCGGTGGAAATTAAGGATATGTTGAGTGTAGTTGCTTTAGGACGACACATATGTTGTCCTCCAATAATGCCCGTTCAAATATCATTCTTTATCCATTAAAGGGACGTTCTCGTTGCATTTAACTTCCACATTTGCGAATGATCAATGAGGAGTCGGATCACTTCATGATCTCATATACATAGTTTTATTCTATAATTTAGGTAAGATGCTGTTTCTTCGGCTCAAACTCATGATCTCAAAATCACAAAACAACAAACTCACCAGTTACTCCAAAACCTGCGCTCTTTTCATGCATCATAGTAAACGTGAATAACAAAATTATAAATATAGTGAACCTAATACACATTGACTGACATATTTCACACTTAACACGATCTTCTTTTTAAGTCGAGGAAATAAATATAAATGTACATTTTTTTCAACTTAGATTTATAACGTTGTACATATGTATTAAAAAACTAAGAGTTATTTCAAATAATAACCATGGAAATACACATCGTATTTGATTTTTATAAACAAAGTTAAACCTTTCGAGCGTGAAAATTATACATTGAAAAGGGATGTCGCAGAGTGAATATGATTGTGAGATTATACATTTAATTTTTTTTGTTTTTCTCTTTTTCCTTCTCTCCATTTTTTATTTCTCAACTAATTGATGCAATGGTGAGGAAGTTTGATTTCAATTTTTTAGGAAAAAGGATCTTTAATCGAATAGGTACACACTCTTCCTTGATTTTGAAATAAGATAAATTAAAGCAAAATGATTCACTAAATTGGGCGCGCTTCTTATATTGTGAAGTAGAAATTGATCGATATAACTTAACGAAATTTTTATTATGAGTCATCGGAAAACAACTTTTGTGTGTTTCTAACACATCGGTATGGTTGCATACATCCGATTTTCCATATCCCGCTATAATCGGAAGACTCTAAAATAATAGGGGTAATGTTGTTCATGAGGGAAAAGGAACATGGAAGATAAGCGTTCAGCTGAAGAAAGACGTTGCTCCACTTGCATACTATAATCATACAAGAGATAATTTTGTTTTTTGTTTTTTTGTTTCTTTGGGATGGAAAAACTGAAACTTGTTTAACAAACAACTGAACCCATACGTACATACGTTACCCTTTAGCTGAATAATATCGTATATTATATCCATCGACTGAAAATTACTAAATTCAAAAGTTGGATGATATTGTACATTTGAACCATCTATTGGAAAAGATAAATTTACTGTGTGTAAAAAATTCCAACTTTCACACTTGTCTTAAAAACAAAGTGTTTTAACAATGTCCCATTATTTATAGGGTAAAAAAGATGTTCTCGGTGCATTAGGTTTCCGTATTTGCGCAGAATCCAAAGAGGAGATATATTCAGCCTTACCTACATTTTGTGTAAGAGGCTATTTCTGCAGCTCGAATACGCGACCTCAAGGTCATAAAACAACATTATTACTAGTTATTCGAAAGCACGCCCTTTTCTAGGTAACTGACGATCAAATATAATGTAATTGACTAGAAGGAAACGCCATATAAAGAAATAGTGATTAGTCCATGTATAATTCGTACGTTTTATAAGTAAGACAAATAAAGTGGTAGTGTGTGTGTGTGTGTGTATATATATATATATATATATATATATATGGACCATTTTTTTACATAATACAAGGAAGCATTTTAAGGCATGAAATGAATGTCGGTGCCAGTGGACCTTTTCTTCTCTTGAAGCTATCTTCAAGTCAATATCTATGAAGCCATCTGAAAAACGTTAGCTTCAATAGTTTTGGATTTTAGCCAGGAGAAAACATAAAAGATAACGTGCTATAAGTCATCAAATTTTCGGAATTATATGTATTGCTATATTTGTTATTTGAATAAGTCTATATTTCTGTACGGTTCTACAAATTTATTAATATTGGTAACATATTCACATACATTAAAAAATATGTACACTCTCCGTGTTAGTTCCAGCCATACACATAAAATATGAATTAGTAAAGAAACGTCATTCAATATATTATACTCTCCGTCATGAAAATATTGTCTTCGTTTCTATTTCGGTTTATTTTAAAAAAATATCATATATTAGTAGTCAAAGTTTCTATAATACCCCTTCAACTAACGGTTATATGATGATTTCTCTATTTTACTTCAAATAACCAATGAAGGGTAGAATGAAAATAATAGCTCATAAAATTTGACTTTCTTAAATTATGTTCAAGTCAAAATAAGACAATATTTTTATGACGGAGGGATATGATCTTTAAAGCTAATATTTATTTTTATCCTCTGATATATTACTTGCTTACTCTCTGTGTATTATTTTTATAGATTGCTTACACTTTACCAAAATAACTTTAAAAGTAAACCTAATTTAATAAACTTAATATAGATAACGGAATTTTTTTTGCAACTGCTTAAAAATGATAATATAAATATAGAAGAGATTCAATCAATCATATATAGTATATAACAACGATAACAAAAGCTAAAACTGGAAGAGATTGAAGTATATAGAGAAATGAAAAAGGTTAAACTCAAACCAATAAGGATCCCTGTTGGCTCCGGTCCGATAGCGTGTGTAGAGAAATGAAAAAGGCTTATGATGGCTGAGCGTTTATAGGTAGAAAGTAATGGACGGACCGTAGAGTGAATGTGTTGGAATCGTCTGACCCTCTTTTAAGGGGTATTAAAGGACCATGTGACACGTGACACATAAGAGGTGGTGAAGCTGGATGGGAGTCACCAGCACTCAGCCTCACCACCCCCTTGTGTGCTACGTGGCGGACGGTCTGAAAGGGGGTGAGAAGCTGGGGGATTAGGGGATCTAGATCGAGAGTTAATTCGGACGATAAGACTGAAAAACCCAAACCATATTTTATAAATATAGTGGAAGAGTTGGTAGCATTGATTGATCGTTTCTGAAAAGGAATTATGCATTCGTCAAGGCGTAGACTCTTTTGTTTGCTAATCTTGCATTAGTATACTAAGGTTACTCCGAAGACAGGTAATGGCATAGAAAAGGAAAACATTTTTGGTGTATTAGTATTTCGTGTTTGTGTAGAATCTGGGGAGAGATTGGATTGTTTCACGATTTGGTGTACGTAATATTATATACACTTTGTGTAAAAGACTGTTTCACCTGTGATTTCAATGCCTTTTACACGTAAAATAATTTTATTAAAAAAGATATAGAATAGATCGTGGAGATAGAACATACTTACCTGTTTTATAATTTTATGGAGTAGTTTTATTTGCTTGTGTCTCTGTTGAATGGACGTGTTAAACAAGTGACCTGCCCCGGCCCCCCGGCCTCCTAGACTCTCTTCACCCTGTCGGTTTGTTTAATTTAATGTTTTTTCTTTATTTTTCTGAAAAAGTTAATGTTAAGAAAAGGGAAGTTCCCCACGTAACTCAAATGGATGGTGACAAAAATATTGGTAGAGGTAGCTAGTCCACCGCCGGCCTCAGGAACCAAGCAAACCCACATGTCCAAAATATAGACAAATTACATATTGTTCGGGTTTGAGCCACAGAAACAATCTCTTACATAAAACATAAAGTAAGGCTATGCATATCAGATCGTTGTTCCATTATATCAGACCATGTACAAACGTAATAACGTCCTACGTATCGTTACATTTTAAACAGACTAAACAAACTACACCTCATTCTTCTTCATCACAGGTGTACAAAATTTAGATAAGAAAACAACTTCTCATTTGCTACTTCCACTAATTTGTATTTACCTTCGTCTGGTTGTATTATATGTGTATCCTTTACTTGGAAAGAGAATATCCTGAGGCACCATGGCTCACACTATAACCATGGTAGCTAAGAATTCTTCTCGACTTTCTTTTCCTATTTCTTGAAGCAAAAGGTTATTCTCTAACCCCGAAGGACTCCATCGCTTGAGTACCAAAGAACATTATAGAGAATGCAAATCAGGAGTTCAGCGGACTCCTACGTTAGGTGAGGACTTACGGAATGACCCACACGAGGTGTCCCTCTAACAGCAATGGAACACCCAAACTATGTGTGTTTCTGAATTCGAACTCTTGACCCCTTGAAGCAAATCCCAACTCTAGTACCAACTGAGCTATGACATTGGAGCTGACCAATACAAATCTACCAATACAAGAGATTTTTTGGGGATGGTTACTCTGAAGTTTTTTACTTTTGTTTTGTTTTTCTATTGACATTCTCTCAAGCTTGAAAGTATATAGACAATTTATTCAAGTAAGTCTAAATTCCTTGATGTTAAAAATCATCAAGTGAGATATTACTATAAACTACCTATCTGATTTTTATGTTGTATATATCTCCCCTGATGTCATCGTCCCCTCCAAAAAAAAAAGCACCAGGGAGTTTCCTGTAATTTCTTCAAGTATGAAACAGTATAATTGGAACAACAACAATGCATACCCAGCATATCTCAACAACATCAAAAGCTATTGGTAGGATCAGCAAAGATGAGAGACAAACAAACAATATCTTCATCCGAGAGTTTGCTTCCAGCTAGACCCCTGACTCTATATGTACCTGTGTAAATAATATAATAATAGATATATGGTGTGTTAGTGTGTTATTTAAGGGAAAAAACAGTATAATTAGAACAATATTAGATATCTGGACAAATTTGTCAGAAGGTATTCTTCATGCGTGCATAATGACACGACCCAGATGTGAAAGGAGCTATCTAATCATTTTACCTCTTTTATTTTCATTAGTCTAAGCATCCTTTTATTATTATTATTATTATTATTATTATTATTATTATTATTATTATTATTATTATTATTATTTGGCAAACACCCTTTGATGTCCCCCTCCCTCTCTCCAAGCAATTTAATTCACAAATGAAACAAAACAAAAAAGAAGCGCTATCTAAGAATTCTTTGATGATTCACTACCCAAAATGTTTTAACTTTCATTTTATGTGGCACTGTTATTTCAATATACACTTTAAATGCAGTTCTAAACTTAAAATATAACATTATATGGTTTGTGGATTTTAACTTGCATATAATGTATAAGATTATACGCATTAAAGTCGCATCAAAACGTGACATGATGTTTGTCCATATATTTAGGCACAAGAAACTCAAGGGGTTATGTGGTTTTTGCATGTCATGATCTAGTAGTTATGGAGGCTCAGGAGAGTATAAGCTAGTGCACACTTGCATTTCCAGCCCTCTCCTTCGTAATTGGTAATACTATACTTATTCCTATTTTGGTTTTCTTTTAGAAATGTTAATAATCAAAGTTTTTATACTACTCTTTCATTAACACTTATACGATTTTCTCTCTAAATGTAGAATAAAAAATACTAACACTCAAAGTTTGACTTTTTTAAATTGTCTTCAAATCAAAATGTAAAAATATTTGTGAGACGGAGGGAGTATATAATCGCCGAAGTAGCTGCCTGTGGAAGAAGAGGTGAGCCTAATGGGCACTTTAATGGGCTCACAGGGCGTTTGTGCTCTCAACTTGGTGGACTCGGTCCTACCTTCTTTTTTGACAATATGATTAGAATTATCAAATACTATTTTTTATTATTTCAAAAATAACTAATGTGATATACAACATGTATTTAAATAATACTGAAAAATGATATTTTTAAGATCGCCAAGTCGAAAACACGATTAGATGGAGTTATGACCATGAACCTTTTGTGCTCTCAACTTGGTGGATTCGGTCCTACCTTTTTTTTCTTTTGACAATATGATTAGAATTATCAAATACTATTTTTTATTATTTCAAAAATAACTAATGTGATATACAACATGTATTTAAATAATACTAAAAAATGATATTTTTAAGATCGCCAAGTCGAAAACACGATGTTATGACCATGGATAAGGTTCAATAATATCCGAACTAACTGCACACTTGGGAAGTAGTTTAAGTTTCAACAAACGAGTAAATAGCAGTGAAAAGTAGTCGGACATCAAACAGGAAAACATTTAACTGTGCACTAACTCTGCTTTCATGAGATTTTGTGCCACAGGAGAACCCATGATTCAAAGACCTAAGAAGGCAATGCGAGCTGGTATATCATCTAAGAGATAGAAAGGACGGCTAGAAGATTAAATCTTTAATGTTTAACTTTGAACTCAAATTAACAACGTTGTTTCACATAACGGCAAGAATAATTTTGCCATTTGTTTCGTATGATTCGTCGTCAGGAGTAAAAGAGGTATGGTTCTGCCACATCCCATTCCAAACCTTTGTGGGCAAGAGCTTCGAGTTGCTGTAGTGTGTCAGGATAGAGTCAGGGGTCTAACGCTTTAGGTGAAAGCGTTTGCACGTGCCAAATTTATTACCGGTCCTCACATCCACACTAGAACACAAGCCCACCATGAAATTGATCTAAAACTTGTGGGAAGAGGAGGAAGTGGCTTTGGTTTCATATAGATACAACTGCAATACTTTCATATTGGAGTGAGATGTTTCAAACCGTGACAAGAATTTAATTCTCCAACGACCATAAATGATTGACTACTAATCAATCTAAACTCAAGTAGGAGAAACGTAATGCAGTCGGAGTCACAATGCCACCAGATAATGACTACAAAACAGTAAACCCTGTAGGTCATGTGTCTCCGTTTCGTTGACCATGATCGTTTTACTTTCTTGATCGATCCATTACTAATGTAATAAACAGTAAACCTTGGACTAACTTAAAAATTACAAGCACCACAAATTGCAATTGCATATCGTCATATGCAGAAATCCCAGTGACAAGGATCATACGAAGCCACTGTCGATTGAAAGGACCAAAGTGAGGACTAGCCAAGTCCACTGGTCATTTGAGAAAGATGAATCATGTTTGAAATTCTCAGGCAACAGCAGTGCACAGGGAGTCATGAAAAAGAGGGACAGAAAAGACGGGCCAGTTTTTATTTTCATTCTGGGAGGTTGAGGTGGGTGGAGAGAGAAGGGGAAGCAGCCTAGGCAGACGTTAACCTAAAAAAATGGGAGCTAACAACCTCAGACATAAGGCCGGCAAGAACACATTTGCACAGACTGTCCAAGAGAAATGATGGTAATCCAACATCACAAAATCTATAGCATTTGATTCTCTAACAAAAAAGAATATTGGAGTAGGACACTAGTTGCTCCCAAATACAGCTAAAACAAAAGTTGTCTTAACTAAAGTTAACTACAAAATTTGAAACCACTGACGGATGAAAATAACATTAACAAGAGCACCACCAAGTCGAGGTTCACCTCTGATGCTCATAGAACATCAGAAACTTGGACAATCTTATTTGCGATAAGGACGAAACCTTCCATTTGAAGCACCCAGATTCCCATATCCTTTGCTACCATAAGCACCACCAGCGCCTGCACCGACACCAGCACCGCCTCGTCCTCCTCCTATGCTCCCACCATAACCTTTACCACCAGTGTATCCAGCAGCAGCAGCACCAGTGCCTCCATAACCTTTAGCAGCATCATACCCTCTCCCATATCCTCTACCACCGGCATAACCAGCAAAACCCCCATAATTACCAGGAGTGCCATAGATTCCTGCTCCATACACTGCTGCACCACCATACATCGGATTGCCAAACCCAAATCCATACCCGTACCCACCGTAGCCATAAAGTCCCACAGCACTCCCTCCAAAATTTCCACCATAGTTACCATCATAAGCACCATAGCCAGAATATTCCCCAAATGCTGCACCATAACCCCTACCCATCTTGCCACCAAAACCCCCTCCAAAACTTTCAGAGCCACCACTATAACCTCCATATGATTTTGAACTTCCCCCTCCAACACCACCTGCATGGCGATTACGATTATCACTACCATGATCAATTCCAGGTCTTTTTGGCTCAGCTCTCTTGATCTCAACCTGAAATTTTGATATATACTTCCTCAGCGTTCTTCCTGTAGTTAAATAGAGACCAGTAGCTAACAATTTAACTTACCCGTTTGCCACCCAGCTCATGCATTTCGCCATCAGAAAATATCTTCTCAACAGCATCCTCACAGTCAAAGGTGACAAACCCGAAGCCCCGCGACCGCCCAGTTGTATGGTCTAACATAATCTGATGTTCCACAATGTTGCCATAGGCCGAAAAATATTCCTTCAAGTCAGCTGCATAGAAAATAAAACGTCAACATGAGGAACTCCAACATCTAACGGTAAATTGTAAGACCTTGAGCTGTGATACCTTCAGTTAAGGACACAGGAATTCCACCGATAAAAATCTTCTTCGTTCTTGAAACACCTCTGGTCTGAACACCCTCCCTTGGAACTGTCCTTTTCACCTCCACCTGATATATACCAACATTAGACTCACATACAATGCCAGATCAGATTGCAAAAGAGAGAAGCAATTTTTTTTGGTAAGTTGAGAGAAGCATGTTTAAACACTATCATCAAAAGGTCAACAAATAGAGATTGTTCTACCACTCTGCCATCAATAACGTGTTCCTCCTCCAAAACCTTGTTAGCAACTTCTGGATCAGCAAAAGTAACAAATCCAAATCCACGCGGTCTACCAGATATCTTATCCATCATAATGACAGAATCGGTTATTTCTCCATACATGCCAAAATACCTGCTGAATGTTTCTAGAAACCAGAAAGGATGAACAATCAGAACAGGAAAAATTTCAGAAACAGGTATTTAGAAATATACAGCAAAACAACAGCAGTAGAAAATCGAGTAAAGAGGTATACTAATACGAGAGGCGATCAACTGCTTAAGAACATCTTCCGGATCAATATTTTACAACAATACCGCGAGCTAATCAATTACGAGAAAGCACCATCCTTGACTTGGCCAACAAAAATTCCCAAAGAAATATAATATAATTTTACTAATTTTAGGACAATCACAATGCATTAACAACAATCAGAACGTGAAGTGAAGAAAAAGGTATAGTCCCCAAATGAAGTTAACATCAGATAGTTCCTCCAACTTCAAACGATCATCTAAACTGATGCTTTTAAGATAAAAAGAAATAATCTTAACCCTTAACTGCATCCGAAGAGTATATTTCTTCAAATAAGTACGGTAATGACCATTTCCTTTCTTCTTACGAACCTCAAGGTACTTAGCTTCACATTCAGACTCCCACTCCTTCCAATACTGGTGCTTGTAATAGATTACAAACCAAAATAATGTCCTAGGAAGCGTGATATTGCATTAAGGAGTAGAAGGAGAAAGGAAAAAGAAAAAACTCACGTTAAAGTAGGATCCCTTAGTTCAAGGATACCAATTAGCTCGCGTTACTTTCTTGCCTATGCATCAGGCTTGCATAGGAAGGGGCAAACAAAGAATAATAGTATCACTAGGAAGTTTCATAATGCATTTATTTACGGATTGGAGATTCTACTAACCACGAGTTTAAAGATTATACTATAATACAGTCAGGACATTCACCACTAAACTTCATACTCCACTACCAAAGAATTCCTCAGCTACAACGGGGACAAAGGACATATAAAAACCAACTAGACTAAACACTAATAGCACTTCTCTGCACTTATAAGAGGCTATATTGCATTGAACATAACAACTATCAATAGAAAGCTAATAATAATAGAACCATATATCAGTCGCACACATGAGAGAGAAAAAGTTAATATTGAGAAATACCTTCAGTAGTCTCCCAAGCAATGCCACCAACAAAGAGTTTTCTACCACAGAACAAAAAGCAACAGTTACTGTCAAACCCTCAGACACACCCAGCGTACTGTTTTGTACTGTCTTTGAGAGTTCAATCAAAACGCGGGAAGTTTTGCACATCGCAAAAGCAACCAGACCCCAATAAAACATCAATTTCTCTCCACCTCTCCATTTTAGAGGGGGGGGGAGCATACTACGACTATGACAAATACAACCAAAAAAGAAACAATTTTTCCCATTCCCAACCCTAAGGGTTGAGTCCCAATGTACAAACTATACTAATAGACTACAAACTAAACTAAACTAACCCTGAAGAAGAATCATCGGAATGCTTTAATTTTTTGCCTGCAATAGTACTATCATCTAAGCTATCCATGGGTCTCATCATGTCACTTCCTCCAATTCCACCTCCACCGGGGCCGCGCTCAGAATAGTATTCGCGTTTTCCCGGGTTTCCTTCCCCATACTCCTCGTCCTCTTCTCCTTGTTGGTACTGACGTTCATGGTCGCCGTAAACCGCGACACTCTGAGGATGCGCATAATCCATTTGTCTTCCTAAAAAATTTCTTCCTCCCTAAAGATTCTTGGATAATTTCGATGTTAGATTTGGATTTTAATTAGTAGGAATTAAAGATAGAGTCATTGTCTTGATATTCGTTAGGTTGTCTTTATCTATTCTAGTTAGGATTTATTTTATTATATGTTTATCTAGTCTTATTGGGGTTTGGTTTAGCTTAGACTAGTTAGTCTATAAATAAAGGGGTCATGACATAGTAGATGGTGCCTCAAGGGTGCCAAGTGCGCCAAGAGTGCCAAGGCCAAGAGTGCCAAATACCAATCCCGAATAGGGTGATTGGCGAGTCAATGCCGGGTAGGGTCATTGACAAGGGCGGCGAGTAATAGTTCGGTTTTGAGTTATTTTCCGAACATTAATAAAAGTGTGTTGTGCTATTTACGCGTTGTGTTCTTGAATCCGTTGTTTACTTCAATTGGTATCAGAGCGGGTGTTGTTACTTCAGTTGTTTGAAGAGGGAGGAGCCACCGTGATAGGATTGTCGTGTTAGGGTTGATCCCGTGAGGAGGCTACCGTGTTCTTCATATCAACAAGGGCCGGATTCTGTTCAACACAACAACAATAGTGATTAATCAAAAAAAAATTGAAAGGGCTGTTAGTGCCGTTGTGGTGGTTCGAAGCAAAGGAGGTCGGACCCTGTTCGTCTTTATCGAAGATTTGAAGAGCCTCTGCAGGAGCATAGGTATAAATGCTCTTTCGGGGCCACTTCCCAAAAAGCTTGGTTTGCTGACTGACTTGAGATCACTGGGAATAAGGGTTCAATCTCAATTAGCATGTTATTGCACCAAACAAGTTTCTGCTTCGTCTGCAGTCATTTAACCTCTGGACAGAAGGAGAGGTGATGAGCTTCGAAGGAATGCTGATGTTATGGCCGAATATGATCCATATGGTAGATGGTGTCGTTCTTATGATGATGAGAATGATGATTCTCCTAGTTCGCCATACCATTCACCGATGTCGGACAACAGTTTTGTCCCTATAGAGGAAAGGGATAGACAACATGGACGGTTAAGGTATTGTTTGGTGGCAAGCAAGCATATGGTTGGGATTTTTCTTACTGTATGGATAAGAAGTGATCTCAGAGACTATGTCCACGATCTGAAAGTATCTTGCGTAGGACGTAGATTGATTGGATATCTTGACAAAACCATTGGCGCGGACAAGGTTCAAGGAGATGCGAAGATTGCTTGGCGTTGAAGAAATTCCGAGGTCACATTCGGAAATTAAGGGGAAGATTGTTGGATAATTTCCTTGTTAGATTTGGATTCTAATTAGTAGGAATTAAAGATAGAGTCATTGTCTTGATATTCCTTAGGTTGTCTTTATCTATTCTAGTTAGGATTTGTTTTATTATATGTTTATCTAGTCCTATTAGGGTTTGGTTTAGCTTAGACTAGTTAGTCTATAAATAAAGAGGTCATGCCATAGTAGATGGTGCCTCAAGGGTGCCAAGTGCGTCAAGAGTGCCAAATGCGTCAAGAGTGCCAAGGCCAAGAGTGCCAAATACCAATTCCGGATAGGGTAATTGGCGAGTCAATGCCGGGTAGGGTCATTGACAAGGGCGGCGAGTGGTAGTTCGGTTTTGAGTTATTTTCCGAACATTAATAAAAGTGTGTTGTGCTATTTACGCGTTGTGTTCTTGAATCCGTTGTTTACTTCAATTGGTATCAGAGCGGGTGTTGTTACTTCAAAGAAACCTGCACACCAATAGAATTATGTTCACTAATGCCACGATTCCTCGTTTTACCTTTTTTTTTTCCCCCTTGAATGCTCTCTGAGTTCCAACTCCACCTTTAAAGAACAATGAAATCCTAGCCAAGAACTGCTGAAATTAGATCCTAGAGAGCAAAGCTTTTGTTCAGAAACGACGAGAAGCCGATTTGTGAAGGGAAACCCTAGCTCACTTTGCGGTGAAGAATTCGATTTCTTCCAGCAGCGGCTATAAGGAAGAGAAATAAACGAATTGTATTAGCAACGAGGGTTAGGCTTTTATATGGTAATTTTCCTTTTGTACTTGGGACTCGAATGCGTAGCAATTAAGAACGCCTCACCAATTCAGTCAGTGTTTCCCTTCAAAAGTTGGTATTACAATATCTATTGCATTCCTATTGTTATTCATATGATATATCATACCCAGTACGAATCTTATCATTTACGGTATAAGTATTTGAATTTTACAGTTAATTCTTTATACTGGTTTAGATTTAGACTCAGACACCTTGTAAACAATAAGTCTTGAGCCTCTCACTTATGAAACTGCTAAGTGACCTAATTTATATCATCTGCGAAACTTCTAGAAACTAGATGATCGATACCTCCACAATACATGTTGTACCACCCAAGAGATCCATTTCAATAGAAAAGATTATAAATGAACCATCATTTCATATCGTCTAAAAATGGTTCTACGTTATTTGCTCATTGTTCCCCTCATGAATTTCTATCTTCATAATAAAGATACACAATTTTATTTAAAAATAGTCAATATATAATATATGTGGATTCACATGCTTTATCGACGGAGAATGGGTCAAGGTTATACTCTCAATGTTTCCTTCTCAACTTCTCCATTTATCATAATATAATTATGCAGCTTTATTGCGCAAGAACACCCGGATCGTAGATGAGATATGAGGATGCCTCATATGAGACAAAATATGATGCTTCCAATCACGCGACGACACGTGTACAAAAGGGTTCACTATTTACTTTTTTGCCTTTTTAAAAAAATCTCTTTTATATACGTGGCGTCGTGTGATTGAAGAACTCATATTTTGACTCAGAACTCATATTTTGACTCAGATCTCATCCACCAGATCGCAAAGTCACTGCATAGCGTATGTGGACCCCACATGCACTACCGACCAATTATGTTTTCTTTATAATAATGTTACACAACCAACGAACGACCAAATATCATACTTAGTAATATCCCAAAGAAAGGATTAACTTATTGCTAAAGTCTGGAGAGGATAATAGACAGACAAACAATACTCTATTTTAATGAATAGAGAGTTTGTTTTTAACGATACCCTGACTCTATATGTTACACAACGCGGATGAGATTCTAGGAGGCTAAAAGTGAGGTCTACAATCACGCGTCGCCACGTGTACAAAAGCAATGGGGTGCTGCAAATTTTTTTTTTAAAAAAAACTGATTTTGTACACGTGGCAACGCGTGATTAGAGACCTCATTTTTAGCCTCACTTTTAGCCTTCTAGGATCTCATTCCTACACAACGTATATCGATATTAATCGTCAAACCCAAAAAATTGTATGGAACCCACTTTATTCACATCAAATACGAAACTCACTGCATAATGAGAAATTGCATTATGAGAAGAATCGTGATTATTATTATTTTTTTTTTTTGGGGGGGGGGGGGGGGTTTGAAATCCACGCCCTTGTATATTTCTCCACACCTTTTTTCTGAAATATTAAGGGTACTAGTGTAGAACTCGAGTTTTAATCTAAGGTGTAACACTACTTCCGTTTTAAAAATATAGTTACAATTGACATTTTCATATCATATTATCAATTGACATTTTGATATCATATTATTTATGATATGTTTTTGATATCATATCATTTATAATATGTTAAAAATTAACTGTGAAAATATGTTTGAAGGTAGGAAAAGTATAATCTGTTTGAGTGAGATAAGATCGTTGAAACTATTGAAGATACTTCCTTTCCTTTTCAAAGTTGAGACGTTTCCCTTTTGCGTATTCTTCTGGCTTTCAAAAACTATATACCGATTAAAAGAAATTATATCAGCCAAATAAAAAATTAAAAACATTGTCTTCACCAAATTAGTTCTGCAAAAGAAATTCTCAATTCAATTACTGACAAAGTGGCAATCAGTTATTTGTAAGCATCGCTCAAGCATTTCTAGTTTTAAATGGCTCACTAAATTAGCTGTGCTTCTTATATTGTAAATTAGCAGTTAATCGACAAGCTTGACGCAATTTTCATTATGAGTCATCGAAAAACAACTTCCGTTGCTTTTAACACATAGGCATGGTTACGTACATCCGATCCTCATATTCCGTCATAGCTGGAGCCTCCAAAACAATAGGGTAATGTTGTTGTTAATGCTGCTGAAGCATTTTGACATCGTCAGCAACATCATTTTTAACCTAAAGAGATTCGATTGTTTTGAACTATTGATTGATCAAGAAACACACAAATGCAGGGATTATTCAGGAGGAAAGGAGGCAAAGATCGCTGCCGTAAAGGGGGAAAACTAATCAGTAACTTACCATGTACTCTACTTACTAGTCTTTATAATATTTCTTAGAATCGGTGTGTTGGAATAATTAGACTAGAACCCTATACAGTGGAACTTCAGGAATGCCAAGAAACACGCATATACGCGGAGCGGGATCTCCTGAGCGGTAACAAAAGACCCCCTGACACGTGGCAACATGGGGGTGGTGAGGATCCCCACCCAGCCTCACCACTCCCTGCTGCCACGTGGCGGGCGGTCACAAAAGGGGTGAGAGAGTGGGCGGTCAGGGGATCCGGACCCATATCCGCACATGAAGGAACATCATCCTATATTGGAAGAGATGCACCATATGACGCTCAAGAATTTTTAATCGCCCAACCTTCTACAAATTCTTACCCTTCTTGAACCAATAAGCTAAAAGATTCAGAAATTGTTGTTTACGCACCAACAGCAGAAAATTATATTCATCCTTTGTGTCCTTCACCCGAAATCTTCTAAGCACCAGATAATAGCTTCTGTCTATAATCAAACATCAAGAGACATCATGATCTGATCAAAACTACAAGTGCTAAAGACAAATGCAGAAAAGAAAGACAAAATCTTTTGAATTTACAAATCAAACAAAATTCTGGGAAGGAAACAGACCGGATAAAAGGGAGGTCCAAATTCCCATTGCTTTCCCATCTTATACCTTCAATTCTAAGGATTGCAGAGATGTTCAGAGAAGCAAAGTGATAGGATGCAAGAAATAATCTACATAAAGCTTTTTACTACATTAAGTGCTCTACAATCTTGAAACTAAAAAAGCCATTTAAGTAATCTACATGTACAAACCAGTCATCCTGTTAAAACTTGCATAGCCCTTCTAAGATCCTCATTCATCTTCTTCGTCATTGTCTTCCTGAAATTCTTCCTCTTCTTCGTCCTCGTCTTCATTGTTATCAATGTCTTCCTCATTATCAAGTTCGTCAACTATAAAACCACCTAGTGTCTCATCATCTTCATCTTCTTCGTCTTCGTCCGTAGTTTTCACGTCAGTAACTGTACCCTTTGAAATCAAATGCGCTTTCTTGCCAGGTTTAGCACGATCCTTGGATCTTGTTGAATATTTTGGTCTAGGGACCTTTTTTGTGCTAGTAATTTGCTCCTTATCTTCTTCACTCTCTCCAGTCCATTCTTCATCATCATTTTCATCTCCCTTCTTCCTCTTCCTTCTTCCACGTTTCCTCCTATTTTGAAACTCATCATCCTCGCTCTCCTCTACATGTTCTTCTATAAACCAGTCCCAGACCTTCATATCTTTAATCATCTTCTTTGGATACCTATCAAACTCATGACCCATCACCAAAAAACCAAATTCTGCAGCACCCACAGAAAACCAATGAGACAATCATATAATGATGTTTTCAACCACAGTTACAATCTTCACCAGAATTTCTCAAGACATGTCAAAATTCAAATCTTTGTCGTGGCAACAGAATCATATACAACCAATACAATTCAACCAAAAACCTGGTTAATTTTTAAACCTCTAATCATAACAAGATTAGAATCAGTCCGACTTTTACTAAACTCATAGAGCAATTTATACATACAAAAGCCTTGAACCCTGTTTGTATGAAAGGATTACCCCAAAAATAAAGAAAATGATTCAGAAACATCAAACCTGAAGTACATGTCAAGCAAACAACTATTTTACACCCAACTAAACTAACTTATCTATTTTGGGATAATCCAACCATTCACCAACCCAATTCTTCAATTTCCACTCAAAAAGCCAAAAAATAATTATCATGATAAAACAAAAGAAAGTTCAAGCTGACACACACAACAGAGGAAATGCTACCTTTAACGGGGTCAATGTCAGATATATCAACAAACTCCGGCTCCAAATCATTACCATCGATTATTTCACATCTGCTCTCTAAACTATCCTCCAAATCCACCTCTTTCACACCATTAAGTTCTCTTTTCCCCCCAAAATCGACTCTTTTCACAGTAAACCAAACCGGATATTTTGCAGATACACAGAATTTATCACCAGCTTCCATTTCCCCACTTTGGCATGACCTAAAGGTGTTGACTTTACCACTTTTCAAGTCCTGCACCCAAATGGGATTCCTTCCGATGACCTCAAATCGGACCTTGGGTTCGTCGGAGGTGAGGGGAAGTTCAAATGAAACGTGATGGCGGGAAACCCTTCGGTCGTTCGTCGTGATACCCGAGCCCCTTCCGATTTCGGTCTTCAAACCCGGTTTCAGTAGGATCTTGGAATCCCCGTTCAGCTCTATCTCCATTTTTTCACTTCAACCGCCAAGGTTTAGTTTATGCCACTGCTTATCTGAGTCTGAGCAACTCTACCGTTCTCGACGAATCGATAAATTGACAAATTAAAGTTTGTGGCCTTCTGGTATTGACCAAATTCTAGTTAGAATCCTAAGATTTGATAAAATAAGTAAAAAAAGATTTGGTAAAATTTTCAATTTATATCTTTTTTGCTAAAAATGTAAGCGCCTTGACGGTTCGAAGGGGATCAAGTGCCAGCTACGTGTCATTGTTTTGTTATCAATGATGTAATTAAGATAATATAGAAGAGCATTAATGATAAACCATAACCGGATCGTCAGTTAGTCAATAACAGTCAACGGTTTAATCCTAATAGCCCAGTATACGAAGTACTGCAGTCCAGCGGTTTAGTGCTTAAGAATGGCTGTCCGGCCTCAGCAGCACCTCAGTAGGGCAACACGACACCCTTATAACATCGGAGAATCTATTAAGGTTTGTACCTCGGCATCAACTTTAGTATATGTTCAAGTGCTGCACTTCGGACTACTTCATTTAGGCAATGCTTAGTCATGCAATTCGGTAAGGCCAAGTCACGCACTTCGTCAAGGTTCAGCTGAGCACCACAGCAGGTCGTGCACTTCAGCAGAAGACAGCTGTGTACCACAGCAAAATGAACCCATTACGATAATACTTCGTGGGACCCTCAAACGGAGATACTTCTCAAATATATTGACTACAGCTGTTTGGTCTTGCTGAACACGCCAAGGTCACAACAGCCGGTCTATCAGTTACATCAACCAGGCCGGCCTATTGATCATATCAGTCGACCTATTGATCACATTAGTCGACCTATTGATCACATCAGCAGACCTATTATGCCTTAGGCTCTCTGCCCTAAACAAAGCGTCTTCTCCAAGCTATCATCAGAGTTTCAGATTAGGAAAAAGATCTATAAAGGTTAGGAGACCAAGACAAAGAAGAGAGACCAGACTTTACAACATATACATACACCCTGTACCTCGGCAAATACTGTGAGAAATTCCTAACTCACCCTTTACGTTATAATCTCAGTGAGATATGTCCCAAACTGACTTGAGCGTCGGAGGGTTCTTCCCGGGGCCAACCCCCGGGACCTCTGACCTGTGCTTACTTGTGCAGGATATTTGGCGCTATTCCAGCTACACATTTTCAATCCCAGTTGACAAATTCTTTACATTAACTGACGGAGCTGAATCGAGGTCGTCTAGACCCTTGGTGAAGATTGCTTCATCAATTACGTTGATAGAGATTGTATTAAATCCACGATAATATTTAAGTTTTCCTTATATATGAAAGTTTTAGGTTATATATATATATATATATATATATATGTGTGTGTGTGTTAAGTTCTATTCATATTTTGCATGTCTTGGTGAAGAATCCTTGGACGGACAAAGTAATTCCTCAAAGCTTATTTTTGAATGAGACCCAAGTTTGCAACGTGCAAGTACTAGCATCGAGAAGCCCTTGTAATCGAATATATGATTACCTCACCGCGAGAGCATGCGTTGATGCGTGTCCGTGCGACACGTGGCAGCAAAAAGGGGTGATGAGGTTAGATGAGGGTCACTCTCATCTAGCCTCACCACCCCCTTGATGACACGTGTCGCGTGGTCACAAAGAAGGTGAAGAAAATTGGATTGAGGAGATCACATCTCTTGTAAGTACCCTTTTAGAGGATAATAAGACAATTCTTCATGTCGGCTTCCCAGTCAGTTGACCAAGAGAGAGAGTAGTAAAATAGTTTTATAAAATAATGTTCTTAGCTTAAAATTCTCCATGCTATATATATATATATATATATATATATATATATATATATATATATATATATATATATATATATGGAAATCTAATACGACGAAAACGGCATAAAATTATAAAGTTAGAAGACTGAGTCTCAATGATATAACTCAATAAGAAAGGGAATACTGTAGTTTTACCCATCATCTCTTTCTTTTATTAGTCTAAATTAATTGCTACCGCTTTGGAATTATAATTTTAAGCTGAATTCTACGCTTCCGAGATTGTTGCTGTATGTTTAATAAAAATTTTGGATCTTTCTATATTATGTTTGACAAAGTCACTAGAAAGATTTGTGTAACTTCTGAAAGTATAAAGAGCCTTATAAGTTCTTAAAAAAGACTTGAAATACATACATATAAATGTATGTATTATATGTATGTGTGTGTGTATATATCCATCTAAAAAGATTTTCACCCATACTATGTTTGTCAATATTTTCTATCTTGTCTCTCATTTCAAAATATTTGTTTCTGATTCTTATTTAAGATCCACAACGCTTCAGTTTCCTAGAGAAATTCTGATTTATATGATTAGAAAACAATAACGAATAACAACATCTTCCTTGCAAACATGAACAACAAAGTAATATCAATAAGTCAACTGCAAAATAAACATATTGCTTTATTGTTTTCGAATCTAATCGTGGATATTGAAGCAAAGAGTTTGAAACACTACAATCATAAGAAATTAAAATGTGTATAAATTCAAATCCTTAATTAATGTCAGCTTTCTTCATTGTCCAAGCACTTAAACTTGAAATAGTTATGTTCTCTTGCCCGTGATTGAAGACATAAAGATGTGCTGCCTTGCCGATAGCTTTGGTTGGATACACCCTTGAAGTGATAACTCCTTTTCCTTTGACTCCATAGCTTTCAACTACCGAATGATCTATCTGCAAAACACAATCCAATTAAGGGTTTGGTTAGTATAAGTATATCAATCAATCATACCCAGTATATCTCAACGACACCAAAAGCTATCACTAGAGTCTGAAGAGAGTGGGTGGCAGACAAACAATACCTCCATCCCAAGGGATAAAGATATCGCTAGAGTCTGGGAAGGGTGGTTGGCAGGCAAACAATACCTCCATCCCAAAGGATAGAGAGTTTTACAATCATATAGTACTTGTAAAACTAATCCAAAACAAGACTTTATAATAAGATTTGTCTAAATTCAGGTTATTCGCATAAGCTGATTACGGAAAAATGACATTAGGGTTAGAAGAAAATACCAAGGTCCTGAGAGACAAGAGTTGTCGTGATGGATTCGCTTTTATGATCACCCCGTAAGTAGTCTTATCTGGTTTTGGATCAAGAGAGGACCTGCACAACATTGTTGACAAATTGTGAGGATTTGAAACAAAAACAAAATTCTTCTGTAGTTGTTTTACATTTCCAATGGAGTCAATCAAAAACTTCATTGACTTTGAAATATAATGGAATAAAGTAAAATGACTCATTAAATTGGTTGCGATTCTTATATTGTTAAGTAGCAGATGATCGACATAGTTTGACGCATCATTATGAGTCATCAGAAAATAACCTCGGTGTGTTTCTAACATATCAGTATGGTTGCGTACATCCGACCCTCACATATCAAGTAGCAGCTGATCGACATAGCTTGACACATCATTATGGGTCAGCGGAAAACAACCTCGGTGTTTTTCTAACCTATCGATATGGTTGCGTACATCCGACCCTCCCATACCCTGTCATAGACGGAAGGCTCTAAGACAATGTGGTAATGTTGTTGTTGTACTTTAAGTATCTTCTTCTGCGGTTTAAAAGATATTATCGTAGTTTACTTTTTGACTTTTTGCGCAGATAACTCTAGATACCTGCTTTGGTCGCTGCATAGCAACACCACGTAGTTGTTTTTCTTTTTGAAAATTCTAAAGAAAACAGCCGTGTATTCGTCCAAGTCTTTGCTGGCTAGGACCTTCAATCCAAATGGTCCTACTTTTCCTTTCACGGATGCATCCTTTTGGCTACACAGTAGCTGGGGATTTCTCCATTTTGGATTCCAAGCTTCTGCATTCATGGCTACCGTTGACAAGTCAAAACTAACGTCTACATCCGCCTGTGTAAGAAAATCACCATAACAAACCTTAGAATAAACTGCTCCTTTGTAGACTTTTATAACTTGGAAAAACAAGTGAGAATGTACTGCTCCTTTGTGGACTTTTACTAGGATCTTTTTTTTGACTTGATATCTTGACTATAACTTCAACATGTTTTAATGTTAATTCCTACATGTTTTTATTTTTTAAGTAATCCTCTTCTGAAAAGTATTATCGGAAATACAGTAAAAACTGAAAAATTCTTAAACCGCACTTGTGTACCAATTACAGTATTCTGTTTAATCTCTTTCAGCCTCTACATGCAACTTGAACATCATGCAGGCTTTACGGGCAAGCGAGTGGGTTTTTATATGTGGCAAGTATGTTTTTGGTAGGCAGAATAGAACACTATGCATTGGTACCCAAGTAAGACATGGGACTTACTAGATTTGCACCTCTCTGAAGACATGGTCCAAGATAAGAGTTCATGAAGACAAAAGATTAAGGTTAAAGAGGTATAGGTCATATATAAGGACAACTTAGAGTATATTTAGGGCATAGATAGGCGTAGACACTATCTACGCTTTAGGTTGACTTTACAATTGTTTGTTTATGTTTTACCGTTGTTTTGCATTAAATGCACATATACACGTTATGTGTATTTTAATATCGAAAGCCTCTTCTTTCTATTTCCTGAATTCCCTCACTAACACACTAGCACATCATATCTCTATGTTATTTATGCAGGTACATCTAGAGCCGGGGGTCTCACTGGAAGTAAACTCTCTATCCCTTGGGACAAAGGTATTGTTTGCATACCACTTACACTCCCTAGACCCTAGTGATAGCTTTTGCTGTCGTTGGGATATACTTGGTACGGATGATGATGAAGAAGAAGAAGTTAGGCTACTTCCTACTGCTGTGGCTGCAACAAGAATTACTAGCACTATGTAGTAAAAAGGGATCATACTTGAGCTGCATTGACACCATGAATTTCAACTGTTGCTCCTCCATTGAGCAATCTCTTTGGAGAGCTTACTTTATTTGCTCGAAGTGTTTCAATCTCGGGGATTGGCCATTGTAACAGTTGCCTCTTCATTTTATCCAACCGTATCACTCTAGGAACGCCCTGCATAACACGTAAACAACATAACAAACATTATTAAGATACATCAACAACAACATAACTCTATTGTCTTAGAAGCTCCAGCATATGACGCGATATAAAGAGTCAGGTGTATGCAACCATATCCATCTGTTAGAAAACGTAAACCAGAGCTAACCATCATTGAGAAAGCAAAGAGCAAACAAACTTTACCTGGATTCCAGACCAGCCTTGATTGATATAATCTGCTTTAGCTAGTGATTCATTCATCCATCCCCATAGAATTCGACGCTTCTTCAAACTGTCATAGAATGTCTTGGATGCATAAAACTTTCCATAATCATACCTTAACCCTGTATATGCCTCATCAGCTCCAACATCTGGGACGAAAACATCCTTTTCATAATCGTATGTCCCAATAGCATACTGATCATGCTTTGTGTTATCTAGGCTCACCTTCAATACATGTTTGATCCCAATACCCTTTAAGGTGGATGTGTCCAGGCCAATTCGGAGGCTAGAAACAGGGTAAAAATCAGGGCATTCCCACATTCCAGTGTCTTTTGCTTGATGAAGAGGTGTTTGGACTTTAATCCAATGCACAAAGTCTTTACTTTTGTATAAAAGTGCTCTTCCATCTCTCCCTATTTTATTTCCAACTATGGTTCTCCATTGCCCATCAGGGCCTAACCACGCAGTGGTTGGGTCACGAAATTCACTAGCATTGACCTGACTAAGTGGCCTAGGAGTTATTACTGGATTATTAGCTGGTTTAACCCAATCTAAAAGCAAAGGATCAGAAAGATTTTTGGGGAATGCAACATTCTGAACTTGTTGATTTCGCGCGTTGATTCCAGTGTAAAGAATGGCTGGTTTTCCTCCAGGAAGAATTGTTGTTGAGCCTGACCAGCAACCATTGATATCACCCTTTTGTGTGGGAAAAATACCCGGGCGATGCGGAGTCCAGTTCACAAGATCTTTGGAAGTTGAATGCGCCCACACAATGTTCCCCCAGTCTGGGCCTTTTGGGTTGTATTGATAGAATAGATGATAAAGATTCTTGTACACCAACGGCCCTGTGATCAAGAATAAACTTTTAGACTAATATTTTTGTGTGCAAGTTTCTTGATAAGATTAATGTACCTCAAACAAAATTCACATCTAACAACAACACCATTACGTCATTGACTTAGAGGCTCCCGTCTATGGCAAGGTATGGAAGAGTCGGATGTACGTAATCATACTCATGTGTTATAAACACACAGAGTTTGTTTCACATCAATAAAAGGCACAAATCTTTAGCATATCTTTTGCACTTTTCTTGTCTCCTAATCAACCTTTCCACCAGTCCCATTGGAGTTTATCTACCCTCATGAATAAGTGTTGAAGCTGTCAAAAGAAAAAAAAAAATGGAAACTAACAAACAAATGAAAGAAAGGACTCACCATTAGGATCTGCAAATCAAAAGATGCCCATCATCGTTTCCAGCAGAACATGTCAAACAGCATTAACAAAGAGTAAGAACAAGAAAAACAAAACATTTGCATACTACATCAAACAAAACAAAACCGACGCATGATCACTGTTCCGGCTAATGGAAATATGATTTGGTGAAAGAAAGTACCGTTCATCCAATTCTTTGGAGGTTGAAAATGGTAAGCAGTACGATAAGTTTTCGACAGAGCTTCAACATTAGCAATGGCACAGAAAACTAACATCAAATACAAGCTTAGCATCCCAAGAGGAGTTTGGATAGCCATGGATAGCTTTGATGATATGCAAGAATGGTCGTTGGTATGATACAAAGAGTCCCTTTTTATACAAAATTCAAAGTCTTAGCTTATAGTCAAACAAGAACTTTCACATGTGGCTTCCATCAAAAGAGGCGACTATGAAGAGCAAACTGCAACTGGGGGAATGCTTATTATGAATCAAAACAAAGATTGGACTTTGGAGCATGCATTTACTCATTTATTTGTCTAGTGAGGATCTGGACTATTACATAGAATGGGGATGACCATGATAGAGCAAGGTACCTTATTGAAGGATATGTGCCTTAAAGCATGGGTTTAAGATGCAAGAACAGATATATTCTTGATCTTAAACATCAACTTGTTGTTATTTGTTAATAATTGTAATTATTCTAATAAGATGATTCTTCATGTCTGTTTTTCTTCTAATAGACTAGTCAAATATTATGATGGTCAATGAGTATCATAATTTGTTTGAAATTTAAACAGCCTTATAAAGATGATACACATTAGACCTTCCAAAAAAAAAAGGATTATATACACTAGATATGTAGCATTTTAACATAGAAGTTGATGTGATAGTTATACACACACAACCCTCTAACAAAAAGAACATTACATATTTAGAAAAAGTTATGTAATTATCCCCAAATACTTCTTAATTTACCCAAAATTAAGATTTCCAAATAGGCGGACTCACGACTTAGAAAGGCATGGTTCCTATCCAGAGAAGACTAAATTAGTTTGACTATCTATATATTTTTGACCAAAGAAAATCCATTCGAGATAGGCTAAGGTAAACTTCTTACTTATTTTTTAAAATAAAAAAAAAAACTACTCGGTTGAGTTTCATCACGATACGCCTGTGAAGTTTAAACCGACAAATCCATTGCTGTCCAAGTTGTAGAAATTTTTTATTAAATTGCTGACTATTGGTTAACTGTTGATTCGAGAGAGCAAGTAAAGTAGAATGATAGTTTAATTATATATAATCACAACAAATGAAGCCACATGGTATGTTCCTATTACTTTAGATCTTAAATATTTAATTAATCAAGCCCTTTGACTTATTCATTTGCTCTGAATTATGAAATTAATAAACCCGGCGTATGCAATCTTGAAATAGCTGCATTATTTATTGAGATACATACAGTAGATAGGATCCCTACTATATAATTGTGGTGAAAGACTTAATTCTCATTGATTACAATAGTACAATTTATATGTAAGAGTAGATGTCTCGCATAACAAGATTCTATGATACCTTCTAGGCTATTTTATTGTATATTCTAGACTAATCAATTACACGATACATAAAACCATACCATGTATAAACTTGTATTTTGCAAAAAGCTCAAAAATCAGGACAATGCATGAACTGTGTATACAGAGGTGAGGAAATAGTGACGCCAGGCTTTGTGAGAAGTGAACAAATCCAACAAATATCTGAAGCAGCAGCAGTGTGCCAATAAGCCAAAGCAGGACAACGCATGAACTGTGAAATCTTGTTGGTAAAAGGTTTAATCCCAACACAAAGGGCTCCAGTACTCTAGTCCCAAAGAGCTGCGTGGAGGATGTAAATCACGAGTTTATCGGTCTCCTAGATTGAGTCTACCCCAGTCCCAAGGAGCTGCGTGGAGGATATAAATCATGAGTTTAGCGGCCTCCTAGATTGGGTGAGATCTTACACAGTTACTCACACAATGTGTCCCCCACAAACCAGGCTTTTTGGCCTGGCAGCAGATGACCACCCACAGTGTGCGCGTCACTGGATTCGAACACATGACCTCTTGTTGGTAATCTCAAACCTGAGTATTAACTGGACTATGCCATGGGGACGCATGAACTGTGAAATCTTGTTGACAACAAAGGCGACATTAGGACGAATGAGAAAGAGATATCGTAAGCGAGATGGGATCTCCTCACCCCCACACCGTCACCTTCTTGTCCACCGTCCGCCACGTGGCAGTAAGGTGGGGTGGTGAGGCTAGATGAGTGTCACCCGCATCTAGCCTCACCACCCCACTTTGCTGCCACGTGACGGACGATAGATAAGGAAGTAATTAATAGTATGGGAGTGAGAAGATCCGGTCCCATCGTAAGCTGCCAAGAAAGATGTGATACTACATAAGATCATAGAGAGCCATGTCGATGTGCAATGCAAGATAATTGTTGGCAACAAGGGGGTTGACACAATACTCAAAGTTTAGAATAAACAGAAAAGAAACCTAATTTGACGCTAAGAGCAGTAATATAGGATTTTTTACTCTAAGAAGGAAAAAAAGACTCTTCTTGTTTTTGTTTTTTGAGGCCCTAGAATGACAAGGAATAAAAGATGTGATAATATCCTATCACTTATGTCCAGAATCTTATCCTATCATATCATTTTGTATTTATTGTGTTTAAATGTATACAGTAGATAGTGTGTAGACTAGACTATAAATAAGAATTGTGTACTATTCTACTAATCAATGAAATACGACTTTCATTCTTAAAATATATTTCTATCATGGTATCAGAGCCAGATTTTTGATCAAATAGAAAACCTAAACAACTGCCGGTAAACCCAAGGTTCTGTTCCAGCAAAACGAAGAATAGCAAAACAATCCAAACCACCCATCACAAAGCTTTGAATCAGTTTCTCAGATTTAAACTTTTCTTTCACTGTTTTGTTTATCATTTAATATTTTTTAAATATATAAAATGCTTGAAAAATTTGAAAAGTACAGAGTAAAAAACAAAGAATACGGAAAAACCTAGAAAACATATGAATCATTTACTACGACTTTCCTTTAGCATGCTAAGGGGAAAATATTACATGTTGTAGGTTGTATAGGTAAATAACAAAAGAAAATACGCGTGCAATAATTAAAAAAAAAACAGTAACGAGATTTTTACACCTTAATAAATAAGATTTGTTTTGTTGGAATGCTATATTCTTATTCTGTCTCTATATAGCTGTATGGAATTATTCTTACGGCTAGTGGCATCAGTTTGGCACCCTAAATTCTCCAACCGTACATACAACCCATACGCCTGACCACCTCATTCCTAGACAATGCCTAGAAAATTTCATTTGGTGGGTCTTAGAATGGAGGTATTGTTTGTCTGTCTTTCACACTTTTCAGACTTTAACGATAGTTTTTGCTGTCATTTGGAGATACAAGATATGTGTATTGTTGCTGTTGTATGTGTTTGGTTTTATACGTACACGAAGTTTTTAAGTACTTTAATTTTTTAGTAAGCTGAAACCGAAGCTTAACAAGTTTACAGATCATTTACCATTTGGGATCCAGTAATTGCAGTTGTATTTCTGGAGTTGAAGTGTTGGAACAGTGGTACGTAATGTCACGAGCGGATGAGCTCAGAGGATGCCTCATATGAGGTAAAATATGAGTCCTCCAATCATGCGACACCACGTGTACAAAAAGACCTGCTGTTTATTTTTTTTTAAAAAAGATCTTTTTCTACACGTGGAGTCGCGTGATTAGATGACTTATATTTTACCTAATATGAGAACTCTCGTGTCATGAGGGGAAAAAAAACCCGGGAGCGCGGCGGGGGGAGGAGTCGTCCTTGACGTGCTTTTCAAAGGGAGAGCTGATTACGGATCAACTTGGTTCGGTTTGATCAGTTTTTTTCTTAATAAAAAAATAAATTATTTTGTACATTTTTTCTTTTTAAAAACTAAAACCAAACAGAATTAATGACAAAACTATTCTTTTGTACATCTGGTTTTCTTTTTGTTTTTGGTTTCTCAAATTCCCTGAAGTCTTAGCAAGATTAAAAAAAAAGTAAAAAAATATGTAATAGTCATCAATTATGTTTCTTTCAAAAATGTGACACAGGTATGTTGTCTCAAAATAAACATATAAAAAAGATAACTTACAAGCATATTCTACTAAGCAAACAAATATCTTGTTTATTTTATAATTAAGCAACTAATTAACTTAATGTTGTGAAATCCAAAAAGATCAACACGCTGCTACTCAATATTTATTTCAACCCATCCAACAAATTTACAAGTAGGAAAAATGTCTAACAAAACTTTACGAATGAGATAAGAGAGCATCGCATATAGAGATAAAACTTTAGTGTTAGGCAAAATAAAGATAAAAATTATATTATATTTAATAAGTCATAATCATATTTATTATATATATACACACATAAACCGGTCTGGTTTGGTTTAATGGCTTTGTTTTGTAAAAAAACAAAATCAAACCGGTTAAACCACTTCAGTTTTCTTTTTCATATTAAACCGACTACTAAACGTAGTTTGGTTTTTTGAGAATGGTTCGGTCTGGTTCGATCAATTTATCCGGTTTTCAAAAATCTTGTACAACTCTAAAGCTGATAATGAACTTCCCTTCGTTTTTCCTTTTCCTCCTATAAAACATAAATTTGTAATGGGATGGAAATTGTACACGTAGCAGGGTATACATTTATTACATGAAGTTTTATTTTACAGAGGGAAGAATATATTTAGTTGATTAGAGAAAAAAAAAAAAAAAGGAAACATGTGTTAGTGTTTCCTTCGCTTTCATAATTTATTTCATCTTAACCTATCTTGGTTAGAAACTAATCAAAATTGGAAATCCAAATTACAAAAACACCTTGTCATCTTTTGTTTCTCTGCTACGGTGTACTATATATGGTATGAAAGGAACCGTAGATTCTTCCAAAAAATTAAAAGAAACAAAATTACAGTGGAGTCTGAAATCTTGGATAGTATTAGATGCGCATCTCACTCTTGGAAAGGGTATAAAAGATCTAAATTTAACTGGGACCTGATTCTTGAAATGAGCTTATCACATAACATTCTTCTTTCTTGATTTGGGTCTTATTTTGCATATGTCATTCATTGACTGCCTGGTGATATCTAGACTGTCCCTCCACATCCGGCATCTTATTCATCGACTGACTGGTGATATCTTTCATGGATTTCTCTATTTCATTCATGTTATGTTTTGTTTTATCACTATATATATCCATTTGGTACAATATAATTGGCGGGTTGCCTTTTTTTTTTTTTTTTGCAGTTGTGCAGCTATGCGATGTCTTGTTATATCATGGTAGGTTCCGGAGAGATTTTTTGCAGTTGTGCAGCTATGCGACGTTCAAAATCTGATCGCCGCTGCACGTGGAGTCATAATGGATGTCCTGTTTTGCAGATTTAATGGAAGATTGCCCGCGGTCCATTATGTGCTAGCTACACCGGCCTTGATGATCTTGTCCTTTGTAGCTGTCTTTTTAATATGATTGGTGACCTTTAATTGGAACGGCATGTGCCTGTTTTGCGCATTTTGTAAATGAGCGTTGGATACTTCTTAACAATGTAGATTAGTGGTAGAAAAGTTGTAGATTGTCGTAGAAACGTGGTCATCTGAGACCACTTTTTGCTAAAAGGTTGGTATTAGAATTGCTCTTATTTGTAAGGCGCCTTTGAAACTTCGCATCGGTTTGTCCTTAAGCCGTATGCATCATTGTATATTTGCCATTTTGGATTTTTATGAAAGTTAATTTACAAAAAAAATAATTTATTTCATCATAGAAACTATACTGTAGATGACATAATCAACACATATGAAAATGAAGTTTCTGATACACTAAATTTCCGTATTTGTACAAAATCTAAGGAGGTTACAGATCGTTTCGCGATCTGATTCGTCTCGTGTCTAAACAAAGGACCAACTAATTGTTAAGACAAGCATTTCGCTTCAGCTTTATCTGAATTATTGGTCAAAGCATGAGAAAAAATTGTAGAAAAAAATGGCACCTCATGGACTTATTGGAAATTATTAAATTTTCAAGTCCCAAATTTATAAATAACTAACAAAAGTGGGACTAAATGATAGAGATCGTGTCTCTCGTGTTGGGGGAACATTTTATAAAGGATGCACTTTACATACTAAAATTTCCGATTTTACTCTACCTATAAATTTGTTTACACAAATAGACGACAACAATAACCATACACATTATATGCCAACGACAGTAAAAGTTATCACTAAGGTCTGGGAAGGGTGAGACGCATGTAAACAATACATTCATCCCAAAGAATAGAGAATTTTGCTTCGAGTGAGATTACCCACTCTACATCTATCCACTTACAACAGCAACAATGTTATCTCATTACTTTAGAGTCTCTCGTCTAGGAGATATGATGGCTCAGATGTACGAAACGATTCCCACCTAGATGACATTTTTTTTTCACAACCATAGAATTGCGATATTGGAAGTCAACTCCTCAAGCGTCCACATACTAGCATGCTTGGACTTAAATCCTTTTAGCTAGCATTTAATTAATATGCCACTTCCAATAGCACGGTACCCTGATTGACTATCAAAATGTTATTTAATTTTTTATATTAAAAGGTTATTCTGTAAACCTGAAAAAGGAGAAGCAATTAATCAACAAGTAAGAAATAAAAAAATGTTTTATTCTGCAACATAAAAATTGCATAACGTAATTTACCAGATATTTGATGATACAAGATGTATATGATTTATAAGTTCGATTTGTACCAAGTCTCATTATTTTTGCAAGTTTTCAGTAAAAGTAGAATAAAATTATGGGCAAAGACAACTGGAATTCGAGTAATGCGTCATTAGATCTTATAATATCTAATAATTTTGTATTGTAGCCTTTCAGATTAAACGTGTTATTGCATTGATATTTGAGAAAATATTATTAGAAAATTGCCAGTTGAATTTTCATTTCCATCTCCCAATTTCACGTGAATGTATAGTTTCATTTTTTTTTTCTTCCCAGTCTGAAACCTACCTATTGACCAAAACTTTGTCTATTCCACAAAGGAGACTTTTATTTTTCCTTTTAAAACTCGCGAAGAATACTTTTTTTTGTTCCTTTTAAAACTCACAAAAGATACTTTTCATGCCAGCCAACCAATAGCAGCAAAACTGTTTTGTTTATATTCCATTATAAAACATAGTAATAGAATACAATAACAATCATACACAATATATCCTAACGACATGACAAGCTATCCAGAATGTAAGAGAAAGTAAATTAGGATCAGAGCTCTCTTTTCTTGACCAATAACCTCACGGTTATTGTTTTGCTGAAGTTCCAGAGTTCACTTTTTATTGTGATGTTTTCTTTTAGAGAATTACAACCTGTTGGGGATCTGCAAACCGGATGGGATCCTTCCACCGTACGGTGAGTCACTGCATCCTTCACCACGCGACACGTGGCAGTAGTGGAGGGTGGTGAGGCTGGATGAGGGTAACATTCATCCAGTCTCACCACCTCTCTGCTGTCACGTGTTGCGCGGTGAAACTCGCGGTGAGGGAGGAGCAGTGAGGAGATCTGAATCCTCTGCAAACCCCTAACGTGAAACTTGCCCAATCCGAAGCCCTAAGATATTATGTTTGACTAGTTGGATATAAACATAGCAACTGTACATCCTATTATAGTTGGAGAATTAGAGGTGTCTAATCAATCAAACTGTTCGTAAAATGTTTGAGTTTAATTCGTATTCGGTTCAAATTTTTTTTACTAATTCTGATTAAACGAATTGAATCCAAACACCTAAATCGATTTGTTTATATAAACGAGTCAAATCAATATCTAATAGTTTAACTCGTTTAATGAGTTATAGCGTTATCGAACCAAACTCAAATATGAATGAAAGACATATGATGTATTTTCTTACACGGTATTTGTACTTCTTTTTAAACATAAATTACAACACTGTATTCTTAGATGAGAGACTACTTTTTAAGATAGTGATAAGATGAGTTTGAGTGTCTACCGTCGACCAAACATTGTAGGCAGTTGGCAAAGTCCGTGTGTAAAGAGTGCCAAGCGGATAGAGGAAAGAAACGGGATCACACACAACACATGCCCACTATATTCTAACGACAGCAAAAGCTATCATTAGGGTCTGGAGAGTATGACAGGCGGAAAAACAATAACTTCATTCTAAAACATAAAGAGTTTGCTTCTAGTGAGACCCTGACTCTATATGTATCTGCATAGATGACACAAAGAAAATAAAGAAACGGGATATATTTTGCAAAAATTTTTTTCACGTTTTCTAATGGAGTTATATTATGTACATTCAATATTTTTAGAATGAATAATGAATATAAGTGCATAATTCGATTTGATATGACATAAGCAGAGACAAATAATGACATAAAAAAGTCTTACTCCATACTCGGGAGAGAAAAAATATAAATGTAACAGCAAAATGTTATCCAATCCAGCTCTAATACGTGGGTTTTAGTCTTTTTATTATATAAAAAAATTTTAAAGAAAGGTCAACTGTCTTACCATCTTCAATGCATTCACCGCCCACCGCCAGACCTACCGATTTGTAAATTGTATTTTCCTAAAAATTTTCCCCTGAAAATATATCGATCACATTTTCCTACTCCTAATGGGAGATAAACTTGAAGCATAAGGTGACCAATGACCCCTAACGTCCCAGCCACAAAAATCATGTGTATAGAAAGTAAATCAGGAGTCCAGCAATCTCTTATACTGAGTGAGATTACATGGTGATTCACACAAGATGTCTCTCCGGCCTTCGGCCTATCATCAAAACACTCATAGTGTGAGTGTCTATGGAATCGATTTCTTGACCTGTTAAATCAAATCCTAACCTAAGTAACAATTGGACTATGCTCTTCGGTATAAGGGGAGATAAACTTAATTCCACTTGACTCCACGTTTTATTGGACAAACAAATTTCCACTTTATAGCTGTACCTGTCACATGCTATACGAATCTAAACAAAAACGAAACGACACTGTAATCCCGTTGACCCAAAAAGAAAAAAGAAAAATGATTTCTAAAACAAGTAGTACTCCAGAACCAAAGTTGTTGTAACTAAATGCATATTGATCATTTTCTAAACTTTTACGCTATATTATTTTAACGTCTTTGGGAGCGTTGATCACTTGTTATCATACTATCAATCGAGCACCATTGTTAAATGAATTATCATTCACTATTTTGGTGTACTTATTATTAATTATCGTTCACTATTTTGGTGTACTTATTATTTAATATCGTTCACTATTTAATGCATAGTGTTTCTTTTTTAAAGATAACAATCTTAACCCATGGTGATTATAACATTTCTATAGATGACTTCATGAACTTGTTTTCTTGGATATAAAATGTCATATTCTGACCTTGATGGTGGGTGTCTATAGCTTCATTCTTAAAGAACTTCGTAGAATATGGAAATCAAACCATTCAGCGGTCTCCTATGTAAGAGGCTGAGGACTTGGTGTCCATAATGTGTCTGAACACAAACCCATTCTAGCATAAGAAGCTAACAGCAAGGTCCAAACAACATACAGAGGCGGGCAAGATTACGAACCGACAATCTTAAATGTAATTTATCGCCAAAATATCAACTGAATTACGTCTTTAGAGCATATGAACTTGTCTTATGGTCAAAGCGAAGGTAACCAAGACATGGGTCTTAGGTTCACTTATACACTAGTGCAACAATTCTTCAATATTATAATTGTAAATGTTATCTATTTTAATATCAGATTGATGGTCAGTGGCATGATTTAGGAAAAAATTTTTTTTTAAAGAAAAAGTCCTTTTGTACGTCAGAGTAATTTTAGTTTCCTTGTGCCCATAAAATGTCACTTATTCTTGATATCGATCTTTCATTAGTCTTTTGTGATGGCTGTCGTATTATAAATTTGATATCTTTCATCATATGATAATTTTTTTAACTTATTCCTTTTGAACAGGTAATGATAAGTTGTTAAAAGTGCATTTTATACGTATTCAAAAAGAATAATAATCTAAACGAACACAAAAGCTTAATAAGGAACTTCCCTTATCTCAAAAAGGGAAAAAAGGGGAAAAAAAAGAAAAAAGAAAAGGGGGAGCTTTTAGCGATCGAATGCCCTTAACTTATTACTGCCAGTCTGCCACAAAGGGACATTTAGCCCAAAACCAAGTTGAAAGGAACATTTTGCAAATTTGGGCCAAGGGGAACTACTCTCTTCATCCAAAAAGATTGTAATAATTTGATTTAAACAAAAAGTTAAAAAGTCAAAATATTTTTGTAATATTCATGTTCTATCTCTAGTTTGGTAATTAAAATAAACTAAAAGAATCGTATAAGTATTTTTTTTGTTCTTACCCGTTTTTATTCTCTTCATAACTGAACATGGAAATGCATACAATATGAAAAGTTCGAAAGCTGCAGATATGAAAAGAAAATTTTGGGTCAAAGTCCATCTAAAAATGACTAAAAGCTATCATACGATTTTAGTCAAAGACACAATGTTAAGAAAGAAATTTCAGTGGTATTGCACGTATAAAGTGTTTACTTTTCAAGAATTAACTTTGTAAAGAAGAGAAGATGAGCTGGTAAAGCAGGTCGAGACTGGGGATTCACCAACCTCCCATTACAACACAAATCAGCTCTCATGTATAAACAAGATAATGACAAGCCACAGTGTAGGTGTTACATTGCTGCTAGGCCGAATGTCTAGTTTGTGTGGACACCTTGTATGGGTTACTGCGTAAGTTCTCATCCAACCTATCGCTGAGCTCTGATTTGCATCATTCACAATGCTCTTTGAGACTGGAGCAGTAGGATTCCTCAGGACAGGGCATAACCTTTTTTAATGAATTGATTGAGGGGCGCATTCTCACTGCTCATGACTCGTATTATTGGCAAAAGATGGTGATTGGTTCATAAGATTGAGTGCTAGATCTCAGTTCGTAAAGATATAGATTATAAACGTGTCCAGAATAAAAATAAAAGAGACGTTATACAGACTTCGATTCGAAGAGCTTGTGTAGTCCCATCAAATTGGTCAGAGTTTCGAAATTTATCTCCTAGAGGTTCAGTCTCCTGGGCTCACAGACGTGATACGGATGAGATCTGAGGAGGAAGAATATGAGGTAGAATATGAGGCTTCCAATCACGCGACGCCACGTGTACAAAAGGACTTTTTTTAAAAAAGAAAAAAAAGTAAACAGCGGGCCCTTTTATACATGTGGCGTCGCGTGATTGGAGACCTCATATTCTACCTCATATTCTTCCTCCTCAGATCTCATCCGGACGTGATATGAGTTGTGCATAGACTTGTCTGTATAGAAATGACTAGGCTACTGAGAAACCAAACAAGAGCTTACAGCTGAGATTCATTAAGCATGCAAACCATACACAGCTTAGCATTTCGCAAGCCAGTCCATCCAATGGGAGGAAAAAGCTCGTTTGATTCAATAGATTCAATTAACCTTTCTAATCTAACTCTGTCTACTACTCTTGATGTTGATTCAATAGATTAAGACTAAACTACTGAATCAGTTTCAAGATACGTAGGCTTAAAAAAAATCTACTTCATCAAAATCAAGATATGTAAGTTTGAGAAAACTCACAAGGTAAACAAATCTACTTTATCAACTTCAAATCTTTGTAAGGTGAACTAGATGAGAAAGGTTAACCGAATCTATTGAATCAACTGAAAGATACTTAGATAGTTTTAGTCTAATCAACTTTATCAACATCAAGATACGTAGATAAAGCTAGATGAAAAAGGCTAACAAGCGAGTAGTTGCTTCAAAGCGGGATACAAAAAGGAACCGCTTTGATCCTCTACTCGATATTGTGTTCCGTGGTGATGAAAATTCCAATATGCTGTGCACTGACAAGTATAACACACAGTAGCTACTTGTGATGGCATGAACCTCCTCCCTTGAGGGAGTAAAGAATTTATACTGGACCTGTAACCATGCTTTTTCGCTGCTTTATTAAAAAACAACAACACGAATCCAAAAAAAGTAGGCTTAACATTAGTTAGCACTCTATAGCAGACGTGTATCTATAGAGCTTTCTGGGCAGTCACCCACGTGAAACAAAGATGAGGTCAAAAAGCCAATATATACGTGTGGATTAATTAACCTTGCTTGTACTGCAATCAACAAGAGAACAGAATAGTACATGGAAGAACAATACAGCAAAACTTCATTGAAGAAATGATGAAACCACCATTTCATGTAGAAAGTTACTAAGCTAGGACATACGACTTGCTCTACGTGTACTCGATTTCTTAAATTCGGTAAGTTACACAAATTGTTTCCGTAACTTTATTACAGGAGACTACAAAGAAGGCAACACCTATACTTCATAAATTTCCTCGTATATGGGGAATCCCCCACAACTCACATTGTCACTGTAGGGTAGGTCAATATAAGCTATTTTGAAGGCGTCTTAGTATCTTCTTTCCTCTCCTGTTTTGCCCCTGAGACTGCTGCAGTTGCAGCGGCTGTCATCGCTGCTGCAGCCGCACCTACCTTTACTCCACCGGCCGCTTTAACAACACCAGCAACTTTTGCAAATGCAGCTACTCCACCAACGAGTATGGCTCTCAGGGCAACCGTGGGGTTTATCGCCATAATTTTCTATAAGAAACAATGGGCATCAGTGTAATAACGAAGAGTACATATACTAAAAACAATCGTCTCATCAACAGAATTTGTGAGGAAGGTCTCAAGGCATGATGTAAGTACTACCAAGCATACAACTAAAAGGGAAAGACTTGCACTGAATAGCCTATTTTGGCACACGAGGAAACATTATAGCCTGATCAGGCCATGACTGTAGTTAGTTGTAAGCGATTAAGATTGCAAAAGTAATCATTAAAGAACACAACAACCATTCTTGTGGGGGATAACAACCCTTACCCACCCTCTACATTTAGGGTAATCGTCGATATCCCCATTCATGTTTAGAACTACACTATTAACTCCCTTCATGTTTGGACTAGAGGGTAACACGGATGGAATCCATCGATTTTAACATAAAAGAATGGAAAGACTAAAATACCCTCTTGCTATTCATTGTCTTGCTCCTTTCCCTACTCTCCATCGTTGAACTATCCGCTTCGTCTCCGCTTTCTTCTTCATCGGGATGCACCCCCTTCATTGTCTTCGTCCAAATTTGATTTCAAAAACACAATATTTTTCCTAATACACCGTTAGGTTTAAACCTACACCCAAGCCTCACAGAATCGGTTTCAATGTATAGGGCTGAGGTTGATCAATTCATTTTTTTGGAGGTTGATATGAATGCTAAGAAAGAATGGGTGTGGGATTGCCATGGTGACTGCAGAAGGGGGGGGGGGGGGTTGTGGTGGAAGGATGGGGTTGATGAAGGCTACTGAGGTTCAAAACTCAACTGAAAAATGCAAATGTGTAAATTAAACAAAGGATGTTGGCTTCAAATCTCATACAAGCAGAGAAAAGATGTTGGTTTCAAAAATATATAACATCATCTTAAAGTCACGATCTTAAATTGAATCATCAAATCTCATACCAGCAAAGAAAAGATGTTGGTTTCAAAAATATACAACATCATCTTAAAGTCACTATCTTAAATTGAATTGTGTTTCTTCGAAGAAGACCATCTGGTTCATTTTTCGTCACATCTTCTATTACATCCAGTGATGGTATGCATGTGTATTCAGTTCTTCCCAATTTAATATACGGGGCATAATCTTATTGGATGGACTAGAGAATGTAACATAAGATGGACTACAAGATATTTTCTCGTATTTCTTCAATTGCAATTGCAATGACAATTTTATTGGAGGAGATTGTTATTCATCGTCAACTTTGTATCAAAGCAGAGGGAAAATGGGCGTAGAATATAGCGGCAGCGAGAGACAGTGGGACGGTGAAGGAGGGGAGGGGCTGGTGCATTGAACAGGGGCGATGGTGGAAGGGTTGTGGTCGTGAAGGAGGTTGAAGCGGCTGCAAAAAGATGAAGGTGGAATTGGTTTTTTTTTCTTCTTCTCTTTTTTACTTTTACATAAGGAATACAGGTTATTCCAAGTATAATGTTAAAATAAAAGTCAGTATTACACGCATCAACGGCGCAATCTAATTCCCGTTAAAATATGTGGATTCAGTCAGTTTTACCTTTAGTCGAAACATGAAGGGTTACGGGTGTATTTCTAAACATATTGGCGATTACCTCAAACGTGAAGGAGGAGAAGCCATTCCCAACACGTGAAGGAGGTTAAAGGTAATTATTCCTTCTTGTGGAGAAAGCCATTTCCAACACCTTGACTTCTGATGATAATACTATAACCTATCGTTCTTGTGGAGGAAAATCAGCAAAATTCTGAAGCAAACCAAAGGCATACAGAAAAGAAAAGCAATGCCTAGGACCTTCAAATCCTCTTAAACCCAATGTGTCAACAACTAAACAGCAAAATCCAAAAATACTACATGGTCTTACATAGTCTCCTCAATAAATTTGGCAGAAGGGAAATATACAGTACACATTCAAACGTTCTTATTGCATCAAAGAATCTACTTATCTTGATTCCGAGCCTTACAGTTTAAGCCAGTTGCAACAAGAGAATTATCCTAACAAAGCAGTTAGTATACCGTAATTCCAAAGATCATTGCGTAGTGGACCTGAACAATTTAACTCAATATTTCCAAAAAGTGGCGTCAGTTGTGCGTATTCTGAAACAACCTTTCTTGACTAACCATCTCAATGCATCACTTAGGAGGGCTGAATCCTCATTGATGAAAGTTACTTAGAATCTTATTGTTCATTCAAAACAAACGGATCCCTCAAAGAATGCTATTGAAACAGACACCACGAATCAGAAAACTAACGATCAAAACCACATATATCTTCAATAAGTAATCGACAACATAAAATTTCAGCAAAATCAACTGGAGAAGGCACGTATAATCATATCATATAGTTCTTGTTGTATGACTTTCGGAAAAATACAATTTAATCGGAAATCAATAGCAACAGAAACAATAACCTAGTTATTAAAAACTCAAATATTCCAGAATAATAATCTAACCGGAGTCTGTAAACAGATAGATTAGATCACCTTAATAAAGAGCTCTTGTTTTGTTCTTCTTCTGAATTATTTTTTCGGCTGACGACCGACTTGAAAATGGAGAACGGAAAAATACTACAAAAATAAGAGCGCCACCTGAGCTTTTTATCCTTCCTTGTCGGAAGTACGGCAGCGAAATGTGTGTGATCTATTGTCCAACGCGGCGTCGTTTCCTGAGCCTCAGGAATATGTTACTAGGTAGACAGAAGGCATTCGAAATTAATATTGCATTTCTTCATATAATACTCATGATCTAAAATAAATAAATAAATATACATATATATATATATACACATATTTCTTAAATAAATGTGTAAATCTCGATGTTACTGATGATAATATGAATCTACTTAAGATTGTGTAAATTTTTTATAAAGTTTTACTACTAAGATTATATTTTGGACAGGATCCGACATATTGCCATGAATCCGACCCAATTAAGCTATTCCTCGTTAATTTTGGTATTTGCCTGAACGTTATTACCGTGTTTTGTGACCCCCTACTCCTCCGAACTGTCCACTCTCAACTGGTCGCCGGCGACCTTAGCATATCCTAATCTTAATTTACGCGCCGAAAGCATTTTGCGTAAGCCGTAATTCCTCGAATTTTACCCTCTTCTGTATCCATTCCCAGAATTATCGTACAGATTTTGTCCCGATTTCATTGGTTCCGTGATTTTGCACTTTCTGTTTGCGTGTCGCCGCCGGTTACCGGAACTCTCCCGGGTACTTATTTTCTACTTTTATCGTCCAACTTTTCTTCCAAATTATGTGTTTACCTGGAAAAAGAAAAGGGAGGCTGGGGGCTATCAAAACGTGAGATGTGAACTTGGGTGCTCGTGTTTTAGATGTTCTGTAGCTTGGATATTTTAAAATTATTTTGTATGTATTCATGTTAAAATCGGTTCTTTTTGGAAAAATGATGGTTGAGTTTTCTGAAATTGATGTGGTGAAATATGCTGGTACCTTGTAGATGCTGGTTCCCACAATTGTTGCGAAGGATATGATCGACATGGAAATCCTCTCCAATTCAGGAGGTCCCCATCGAATCGGTCTTAAGGGGGGTTGATTGTCATGATGAGCTGAAGGCAGGGAAATTAGACAACTATATAAGCCTGGAAATTAGAGGGGGCAAGAAAATAAAACGCATTGAGTTGAATTTAGTGCCTGGTTAAGCTGCTTTTGACTTTGCAATTTCAATGGAGTGTAGTTCCACATCCAGTTTGGAGCCCCGGGTTGACATGGAATTTGATTCTCATGAAGCCGCTTATCAGTTCTATAGAGAATATGCCAAGTCTGTAGGTTTTGGTACAGCCAAATTGAGTAGTCGCCGTTCCAGGGCTTCCAAGGAATTCATTGATGCGAAATTCACATGTACGAGGTATGGGAGTAAGCAACAGTCAGATGATGCTGTTAACCCTCGGCCTTCTCCTAAAATAGATTGCAAAGCCAGCTTACATGTTAAGAGGAGGCCACATGGGAAATGGTATATACACAGCTTTGTTAAGGAGCACAACCACGAGCTTTTGCCTGGGCAGTCACATTTTTTCCGCAGTCATAGAAGTATCGATCCTCTCAAGAATGACAGTAAAGTAAGGAGAAGGAAACTTGTAGCTACTGTATCCAAACCTTTGGCATCATATCAGCTTGCTGGTCCTTTGGATGGTCTTATCCGGAATCAGCATGACAGAGGTCGGAGTTTGACTTTGGAAGGAGGAGATGCTCAACTCTTGCTTGAACTGTTTGTGCATATGCAGGAAGAGAATCCAAAGTTCTTTTATGCTATAGATCTAAATGAAGACAATAAACTGAGAAATGTGTTCTGGGTTGATACTAAAGGCGTGGATGACTATACCTTTTTCAGTGACGCGGTGTTGTTTGACACCACCTTTTTTGCTAGCGAGTACAAGATCCCGTTAGTGTTTTTTATTGGAGCGAACCATCATATTCAACCCGTTCTACTCGGTTGTGCGCTGATAGCCGATGATACAGTATTTACATATGCCTGGGTTATGCAAACCTGGTGCTTGGCGATGGGTGGCCGCAGTCCTCAAGTTCTGCTTACTGATCAGAATAATGCCATCAAGGCAGTTGTCTCAGCAGTCTTTCCTCGTACTGGTCACTATTATGCTCTTTGGCATGTTTTGGACAGCATTCCTAAGAAGCTGCAACATCTGAATTTTTGGCAGGAAACTTTCATGTCAAAATTCCAAAAATGTATACACAGGTCATACTCTGAAGATCAATTTGAAAAGAGGTGGTGGAAACTAGTAGAAAGATTCAATTTACGTGAAGACCAGTGGATGCAATCACTATATCAAGAGCGAAAAAAATGGGTGCCCACTTTTTTGAAGGATGTGTGCTTTTCTGGGTTATCTGTAGCTTCCAGATCTGAAAGTCTGAGCTCTTTTATGGACAAGTATGTTGCTAAAGAAACTTCATTGAGAGAATTTATAGGACAATACAAGTCTGTCCTTGAAGACAGGTATGAAGAGGAAGCCAAATCGAAATTTGATGCTTGGCACGAAACACCTGAAATGAAGTCTCCTTCGCCTTTCGAAAAGCAAATGTTTCTTGTATATACTCATGAAATATTCAGGAAGTTTCAGGTGGAGGTATTGGGTGCTGCTGCATGTCATCTGAAAAAAGAAAAAGAAGATGGCCAGACGGTGACTTACGCAGTGAAAGACTTCGAAGTCAGCGAAGATTTTATGGTGGAATGGAATGAGCAGAAACCACTACTGTCGTGCTCTTGTTCGTGTTTCCAATATAAAGGTTATCTTTGTAGGCATGCCATTGTAGTTCTTCAAATGTCAGGTGTTTTCAGCATCCCATTCAGGTATGTATTGCAACGGTGGACAAATGCTGCCACAAGTAGGCATTGCATCACAGAGAGATTGGATGAGGTACAATCCAGGATTCGCCGGTACAATGACCTTTGTCGTCGAGCTATTATATTGGCTGAAGAGGGCTCGTTGTCAGGGGAGAGTTACAAGATTGCAATTGGTGCCATCAAGGAAGCTTCAAGACAAGCCGCTACTGTCAATAACTCAGCTGACAGTAAATCAAGACCCACCACCTTAGAAACACCGGCAACTCGAACTGCTGATCAATCCAATCAATGTAAGAATCCCCTGACTGTAGACTACGGGCCCGTTCATTCGGTGATGCAGAGTTCATATTCTGCAAAAGAAAAGGAAAGCAACTGCGCTAGGAATGACAAAGGAAAGGTAGTAGGTATCTATAGATTCATCCGCTAATTATTGTTTTAGTCCATGTTTGATTTTTTAAGAAGAATCATTCATCTCATCAAATAATAACCAATAAATAATCTTCTTTCTATTGAAGGTACAACTTGAGCCTGAAGTTCCAAGTGTTGGATTATATACGGATTTCCATCAACTGGTTAGTTTACTTGCTTCCTCTATCCTGTAATAAATCCTCGCTAAATTTTTTATCTGCGTCATATAACTCGAAAGTTATACAAAACTGAAATGGGCATATTCGCATGTTTTTATGTTTCGATTGAGATAATATTATCTTGCACCAATTGACTGAAGATTTTATTAGTCGGATATAGATTCAGCATCATACAGTTTGTGTTTCAGTTTCTGCACAGCTGAAAACTAAGATGTTTTACTTGACGTGATAATTTAGTTGGCAGGACATGATCCCTGTGGGATGATTTTAGGATTTAACCTTTTGTTGTGTCTTCATGTCCTCAGGATGCCTGTTTTTTTGATTTCCCATTGCCTGGTTACGTTTACTTTGGTGGCTTCTCTGTAGACTGTAGTCACCAAATGGAATGAAATATGGATGTAGATTGAGGTGGTTGTTGGCCTTAGGTCTAAACATTCGTCAGTTACATTTAATTCCTTGCTTGACGATGTTTTCCTCAGTTTGCTGTTCTGGAGGGCATTTATTGCTATCTTTAAGTTGTAAATTTATATTCTTTATATTTATTCTTTCCTTGGCGCCATAGTCTTCTGTAAGGACATACTTGGTGAGGTTTTCTGAATATTTTGTTTTTGGGTTATGTTCTTTGATCCTCAGCTTGTGTGTGCAGACAGCTTTTGTACTTCATCAAGTCCTGGTTTATGAAGTCGAAGTTTTTAGTAATACTTGATACTGAGCTCATTGTTCTATGCAGGACATCCATGGTAGCCTGGAATGTTCCTTGTATCCAAGATTTCTTACAACATTGTTACGCAGTGGTGAAATGAGCAAGAAAGGTGTGGAAATGCTTGGAGAGATGTTGGAGGAAGATTGATCTTGAATTTGCAACATGAAGAGTAGCTGGGAAGGTATCAGATTCTCTGATTTATTCACTTGGACAGCTGCTTCAGATCAACATGGTATTGTTTCATCAGAACCGCCATGACTCAGCTTGGTTGTTGGCAGTTGAGCTCCTATTGTGCATGGCATGGCAGTTTATACGAAAAGCGCTCGAGGAAGTAAGCATTTTTATCAGTGTGACGTTAATTGTGACCAATGAGGAATAGGAGTTCAATAATGAAAGTGGAGGATGGATATTGAGAAGAGGAGCAAATGTGCAAAGCTGGTACTTGCATGCTAAACGAGGAAGTACTCCTTATATCTGGTCTAACTAGATCTGAAAGGAAGAGAAATGTGCTTTATCTCAGCACCACTCAGGACACTATCCTGGTAAATTATGATGTTTATCTCTTTCACATACAAGTTGTAGATTCCACTGCCATTTTCACTATCTGGGCATTCCTAAAGTACAATTTTCAATCATAGTCATCTCAATCTATGAAGTTTGGAGAATTGTTTTTGGCAGAGAGTGGTGTTTAGGAAGTTTTATCTAGTCAAGAATCTCAGAACTGAATGGATGGAGTAATGATAAGAGGCATGAGGATGGATGGATATCCAATAACATCTCCTGGGTCTTAAGTGGTAGGAATCTTTTGACATAATTTTCCAGAGCAAAGATGTTTGCTTTTGTAGGGCAATTGACGTTGATTTTGAACGGGTTCAGATCTGAAGAGGATAAAAGTGAGACAAAATATGAGGCATCTAATCACGCGTCGCCACGTGTACAAAAGCAGTTTTTTTTTTTAAAAAAAAAAAGTGCAGCACCTCCTTTAAAAAACTGCTTTTATATACGTAACGACGCGTGATTGGAAACCTCATATTTTACCTCATTTTTAACCCACTCAGATCTAAACCGATTTTGATTTTGAACATAAAGGTGCTTTCACCACTGTTTCTTTCACCGGCACGTAAAAAAATGCCATCTCCTGTATTTATCATGGTGTATTGATAACTGTTCCATAATACGAAATTCCCATTTCCACATGCATGCGTGCATTTCCATTTTCTACTACAACAACATCATTACTCTATTGTCTTAGAGGCTCTCGCCTATAGCGTGGTATGAGAGGTGGGATGTATGCGACCATACCCATGTGTTAGAAACACACCGAGGTGGTTTTCCGATAACTCGTAATGAAAATTGTGTAAAGTTGTGTCACTCAACTGCTATTTCACAATATAAGAAGTGCAGTCAATTTAATAAGTCATTTTGCTTTATTCTATTATATTCCAAAATAAACAATATAAGAAGTGCATGCAAGTAATTCTCAGTTATATAAATAGCATGAATTCGTTCCAAACATAGAACGGAAAAAGAAAGGAGAAGGGGAAAGCTTTTCTTACTATATGTGATATTGAACTCAACTCTGCTTATGTACATAAGCTTGATAGTTTGATAAATCAATTTTACGGTAGACACTAGTTACATTATCATATAATTAATTCTAACAACTTTTCTTAAACGCAATGTTTGCTCTTCTTTTGTGTTACTAGTTTTATTTATTTGTGTTAGTTCTAGCTTAGTATTGGAATTCAAATCAATTAAAACCATCTTAAAAGTTTTGTCATTTCTAAACTTTAAGTAGTAAATCTAAGAAAATATAAGTTGTAATGCTTTTAACTTGACATTTATTAAATTATACCAGATTAATGTGATTTGGGGGGGGAGGGGGAATACTCCTTCCATTAGAATATATTGGCTGTTTTTAAAAAATATTAAATATTAATAGTCAAGCCTTTATTGTATCCATTCAATTTACATTTCTCTTTAAGTAACCGGTAAAATGAATAGTGGCCTATAAAATTTGACTTATTTAAATTAGATTTAAGTATCAATATTTTTTAAACGGTAATAATAAACGGTGAGCATATCAACAAATGAAACAGACGAAATTAGGCTGGCCTATGTGGGAGGTAGCCTAGACATCCCAAGCTTCCAATCATCACACCATCAATAAATACCATCAATGATGAATGATGATTGCATGCAGGAGCAGAAATTCTCAACCCCATCTTCAAGACCAAGGTATGTCTTTTTGTTCCAAAAACGGGGTTGCTATTCTCTTCGTATTCCAATCTTCATCCCAATTGATCCATGCCTTTTGTTACCTTAAAGCCTGTCCACCTATTATTCATTAAAGAAATAGAACCCCGGACTTATGACACATCTCTCCATTTACTTGTACTGTTATAATAAAGAACCGCTATGTTGTTAAACCTCGCACACATAACATATTCCTCGATTTAATATGGAGGCATGGAAACCATGAAAGTATGGTGTAACATCACTATCTTAACTACTACTAATTAAACGCCTTCGTTGTCGAAACAATATCATTATTGCACGATTTTATTATTAATGGAAAGATACTAATATGGTATCTCATTTACCAATCGACGATAAACTACTACTCCCCTTAGTTCAATTATTTATGCTTTTTCACTTAAGCTATAACTATATATAAGCATCGGAGAGGCCAAATAAAATGTGCAAGTTGTTTCAATAGAAATCGAAAAAGCCATTGACAGTTGGCAGATTCCACATGGCATGACCCAATTATCAATAGGAATTGAAAAAGCCACCAACAGTTGACAGATTCCACATCCCATGAGCTAATTATCAAGTTTACAGCATACATACAGCTAAAATACTTTAATGCAAAGAATTTTGAGGCATTTGGGATGGCAGTCAACCTAGGAGGTTGGCATTATGCAGCATGTGGTTTTCCGCCCCAACTGAACAATCTTATTCGTTGTTTAGGGTATATGGGAGCGAATGGAATCACATCATCATCCTCGCCGCTCATCGATTCTTTAACTAGTCAAAGAATTTCTACGGATCAGTCTTTTATTTGACTTTACGAACTGTTTTGTTGAAGACATGACAAACAATATTTTTCATCGTCGATCTTGACGGTGTAGAAATCTGGACTATAGAAGAGAGGGAGGAGGCTAGAGAAAAAAAACCTTTGAATCTTCACACCTAGTGCGAAATACTATTCTTGGATTTGAAAGTGTGCCATTCATGTATTTTCTTTTTCATTCATATTTTATTTCTTGTTTCTTTTTTCACATGCATGTAGTACAATTTGACCATAGTAAAATTGCAACGACCACCTTCACCGCTGAGCCAATATTATTTTCTTCGTTTTGTTTATTTGTTTTTTTTTTTTCCACAAAAGGGATCGATTTTATAGAATGATATTCAAAGTAACTTTACATAAGCCTCGACAGGCCCAAACAAACTACCTACTGGGATGTACATAGGAAAAGCGCCGGATCAATCTCGTGCGCCAAAATAAGGAGCCTAAGTCTAGACATGGCCTCCTTTACAAAAATGGCCGGGGGTATTAACCTATCTACCGTGTTATGCACGAATTTGTTCCGCCATATCCATCCACCAAAAGCCACCTCACGAAATAAATACTTCCATCCAAGAGTCGTCACTCCAACACCCATATTACAAGACAAGTTGCGGTCCACCCATGTTCCGGTATACTGAGGACTGCAAAAATCCGGCCAACACCCATGCGACACCACCAACCTCCATACCTTCGCCATCCACCGGCAGTCACGAAGCTCATGTAGTGCATCGCTTCCATTCTCCCCACAAATACCACATGTAGATGTCGCACTAATATGCCGCCTGTACAAAAAAGACGTCGTCGGAAGTGTATCATGTCGAAGACGCCATAAAAAGAAATTTGCCCGACTTGGGCCTTTTAGACGCCATATGCGATGCCATGCCTGGCTCTCCATAGCCTCAGTGGTTGATGTCTGAATTTTGTATGCACTAGCCAGCGAGAAAATACCCGAGTCTTCGGCTTTCCAATGCACAGTACGTAACATGTCACTACCGGCTGGGACCTCGTTGTCAACCGTGCTGCCCATCCCTTTCAACAGAAATGACTTGCAGCTCCGTATGCCCCTCCAAATAAAAGAAACGTCTTGTCGATATGAGTCACCAAGGGGCGAACCATATTTGGCCCACAAGACACGCGCCCACAACTTATCCGGTTCCGTCAACATGGACCATCCCAGCTTAACCAGAAATGCGATGTTCATCCGGGCCAGTCGACGTATGCCCAAACCACCGACCTCCTGCGGCTGACACACCCTATCCCACGGCATGTAATGTAGCTTTCGGCTACCATCCAATTCTGCCCAAAAGAATGCGCGTATAGTTTTCTCCAAGGCCTTAATTACCGATGAAGGGATTCGAGTTATTTGCATCACATACGACGGAAGTGCGGTCAGCACCGACTGGATCAATAACGCTCTGCCTGCCTGGGATAAGATTTTCGACCTCCAAGTACTTAGCCTCCCCCGCAAGTTGTCGATCAAAAAGTCGAAATTATCGACGGTCACCCTGCCATGCATAACCGGCATGCCAAGATATTTCCCCAGAACCTTGGTATGCGTCATGTTCAATCGGCTAGCGAGCTCCTCAATAATCTCCAGCCGTGTATTGCTTGAAGTATGAAATTGTGATTTCGTGTAGCTAATCCTTTGCCCAGAAACCGCACAAAAGTCCTTTAAAATCCCCTCCATCACCGATGCTTGTTCAACAGTAGCCGCACCGAATAAAAATAGATCGTCCGCAAAAAATACGTGGGAGATGGCCGGGCCTCCACGACACACCATAACCGGCGCCCAGTGCTTCTGATCAACTGCCGACTTGATGTTCTGGCTGAGGACCTCCATACATAGTAAGAACAGATACGGTGCCAATGGATCACCTTGCCGAATTCCCCGCGATGGCCTAAATGACTGGGTACAACTACCATTCCAAATAATGGACAGAGACGCCGTGGAGACAGTAAACATGATTAACTCCACCAACTTCGGGCAGAAGCCCGCAGACTCCAGAACCCGGCGTAAGAAGGGCCAGCTCACCTGGTCATATGCTTTCTCGAGATCGATCTTAACCGCCATAAGCCCCTTACTCCCTTTTTTCTTTTTCATCGTATGAATGATCTCATTTGTAATGATAATATTCTCGGCTGCCTGCCTGCCCGGAGTAAAAGCACATTGATTGCTGGACACCAACTTGCCCACCAATCCCTTCAACCTATTAGCAATGACCTTGGAGATAATTTTGGTAATAACATTCGTTAGAGCAATAGGCCGAAACTGTTTGATGTCTTCAGGATGCTTAACCTTCGGTATAAGTGTAATGATGGACTCATTCATCTCAACCGGAAAATGACATGTGGTAAAAGCAGTCAGGACAAAATTTATAACAGACTCTCTTACCACATGCCAATATCGTTGTAACAAGCCTGGGGTAAGTCCATCCGGGCCAGGAGCTTTGTGTGCCCCCATCTGGAAAACCGCAGCTTCGATCTCCGTAACCGACACCGGGCGGTTTAAGAACCGACTATCATTATGTGAAAGAGTGGGGAACTCAAACCTGGTGTCCCGTGGACAAGTCGTAGGTCCATCCGCATACAACTTCACGTAGAAGTCCCGTACCATCTGGCGCAACTCGGATGCATCCTCCACCCAGACATCATCTCCAAATTTGAGGCAGTTAATATTCTTGCGGCGTCCCTTCCGAATGAGCGACTTATGGAAAAAACGTGAGTTTCTCTCCCCCACTGTGATCCAGTTAAGATGCGACTTTTGTCTCCAATATTCTGTCTCCAGCCGCCCAATCTCGGTATATTCACCATGGAGCTGCGTTTCCAGATTAGATAAATATTTAGAAGGTCGAACAGATAATTCACGCTGAATGCCGTCTAATCTCGCCAAGCACCTTTTCTTCTTATGCGATAGATTCCCGTACACCTCTTTTTTCCATACCAAGAGCTTGGATTTGAACCCATCAACCGTGCGTATAATATCGTTGGGGAAGTGGGTCCACGCACTTTGCATGAAATCCGCAAACCCATTATGCTCCATCCAACCGTTCTGAAATCGGAAACCATGAGATGCGGCAACTTCCGGCCTCGTCGAAAGCATAATCGGATGGTGGTCCGAATGCACACGGGTTAGGTGTTTGACATATGCGTCCGGGAATAGATCATCCCATGCCGGATTACACCAACACTGGTCAAGTCTTTGTTTTATATTAAAGCGGCCCAGCTGACAGTTCGTCCACGTGTACCTAGGACCTGAGAACTCCAACCCCTGGAAGCCGCAGACCTCAATCATGTGTCTCATCCTCTCAACTGCATATCCCATAACGCGCCTCCCTCCAAGCTTGTCATCTTGGCATGTGACCTGATTCAAATCCCCTATCATACACCATGGGATATTAACAAAGCGGCTCATACACTCCACAAACTCACAGAAGGTATCACGCATCGACACCACCGGTGATGCATAAACCAGCGACAGCAACCAACTAATCTTATTATTTCGCAGAACTTCAACATTAATCATCTGTGCAGTACAGTTCAGGACTTTCAACGAGATATCCTCAATATCCCAAAAGCACCATAGACCCCCCGCGAAGCCCCTGGCTTCCACAGCGACCACATTCGTAAAGTTGAACTTATTCAAAATCCAGTTGGCACCCTCACTCTGCATACGGGTCTCAAGTAAGAATAGAATATTCGGTTTAGTAGCATAGACGATATCACTAAGAGCTGTCCGGAAAGAATACGACGCAGCTCCTCTACAATTCCAAGCGACCACCTTCATGAGAATAATTAAGAGATTAACCTGGCCTCCTCAACGGCCAATACGTCCATCCCCACAACATCGTCCCGATCCTCCATGCTCACCAAACCACCTTGTGGTATAGGTTTCGGACCCCCTACAGGGTCATTAGCCTCGTCCCTCCGTTGTACATCGTCAGGCGGTTCATGTTTATAATGTCCAACAACCTTCGTGCCGTTGCTAGACACACGGCTGGCAATCAAAGGGGGCCACTCATCCACTTGCCCCATGTCCCGCAAGCCATTAGAAGTGCTACCACGGGAGTTATTGGTTATATCTTGTAAATGTCTGGAACTAGTAAATCCCCCTCTTCCACGACTGCTGCTCCCACGCCCCCGATACGATGGACCCATACCACGTCCACCAAGTTTCCCCGTGTGCATCCCCCCACTGTCCATGTCCGCAGGTTCGAAGTCCCTTGACGGGCGAGTCATTTGTATTCTTGCCTTAGCAGGCTCCTTCACGATGTGTCCTCTTTTCTTTCGGATATCGCCCCCTTTTGACACTCCCCTTGTTCGTGCAGTAAAGGCCATTGCAGGCCCCTTATCTTGGATTCCTAGAATATTTCGCTGCAACAGATCATCATCCTCATCAACATTCGAATTCAGGTCATCCCCTGCCTCTACTTCAGTAGCCAAGATATTGAACCGGGACCCCTCCCCCTGTTTGCTTCTCGTCTGGAACTTTCCCCTGTCATCCACTTCCGGATCTTTGTCAAAACCTGTATACTCCGCCCGTTCCCTTTCATGTTGCACCCGTCGCCGGCGATTGTTAGTGGCAATCATCCAAGGACCAAACGGTGTCTGCGGTGTCGGTGCAGCCACCTTGTCCGTCGCATTCTCCCCCGGAACATTTTCCGCTTGTTTACCACATTCCTCCATCCCATGACCATAACGACCACAGCTAAAACAAATCCGGTTCAACCCCTCATACTCGATGTTGAATAGCCTACCATTAATTTTTATTCGCGAGACTAATGGTTTCCTCAAGTCAACATCCACACAGATCCGTGCATACTGTCCACGACCCGCCTTCATAGTCGTAAGATCAACTTTAATGGCTTTACCCAATAAATTTCCAATACGCATAAGAAAACATTCCTTGAAAAACTCTAGATGCAACTTAGGAATTCTGACCCATGTTAAGGTCGAATTAACAGTCTCCGATGAAGTTGCAAAGAAAGGACGCCACTTAGTCACAGTGATGTAATGCCCTTGGAGCATCCAAGGACCATTTTCCAGGGCATGATAATACTGTGACTTAGAATAAAAACGAACAACGAAGAAACCATCAGGGAGATCAACAATTTCGAGTTTACCTCCCAAGCCCCAAAGGTCCAGAAGCCGGCGCTCTAACACCCGGAAAGAGAAGCTTCTACCAAGCACTTTCACCACCAATGCCCTTCTCCATGGCTGCCACCAATCTCTACACTCCTCCACAGGGACCTCAATGGAAATGCATCCCGAATCAATCTCCTCCACCGCCTCAGTCATCGCGTCATCGTAGCCTTCTAGGAATGTATCCGTTGTATCATCATCTTCGTCTAAACCCGTGTAGATCTCCTCAGAACTGGCCTGATTACTGAATAACTTGGACCATTGCTCCGGCAACGAGTAGTCATTTGCCGAAGAAGACTCCGGTTCTCCACCAGCAGGACGCTTGGGTTTCTTCACGCTTCTCAGCAATAGGTCTACTTCTTCAACACTAGGACCGGAATGATTACCATCCATCACTAGGATGGGAGAATTGCCCCAGAATTGAACCCTAGGGTTCGACGAGGGTTGGGGAAATTTTTGCCCCAAAATCGCACGAAGAGAGAGAAAAGTCCAAAAAATAAAAAAGACTATTTCCGTTTTGTTTATTTGTTTGCCTGAGTAATAAACTTGGTAAGTTTAAGGGTCTGCAAAAACTCTACAACGTTAGTACCATGTTGGTAGGTAGGGGTGTCAAGCGAACCGAACAGTTCGCAAACTGTTCGAGTTTGATTTGTATTTGGTTATAATTTGTTTGTTAATTTTAATTAAACGATGCGAATTCAAACACATATTTGAGTTCCCCGAGAGCCAAATTCGAACACCTATTTGAGTTCGCTCAGTTAAACGAGCCAAATAGTTCGCGAACAGTTCAACTCGTTTAAACAATTATAGTGTTATCGAACCGAGCTCGAACTAATTTTGAAGCTTGTTTAGCTAAACGAACCGAACCAAACAATTCGTTTAGCTAAACAAATCCGAATTCAAAAAACTAGTTTTTGACTCGGATAGGTTCGTTAACACCCCTACAGGGCAGGATGGAAATCAAATTCGAACACATTACAATAAATAGACAATATCATACAACTAAAAAACAAGTACACATACCAATCAAGCCAACATCCCGAAAACATAGACAACTCATGTATCTCCTAGAGAAATTTTTACAACTATAAACAAACAATAATCTATATATCTATCAAACATATATATGTGAAAACAAAACTTATAGACCCAATAACAATCATATACAGACGCAACATAGTGGTTCTTTGAGGCTGGAACGGTGAAACCTCGGATAAAAGATTTCATCTTTTGACCAAACATAGTGGCGCCCAAAACAAAAATGCAAAGCAATATAACACCCCCGGGCCCCGGAAGAAACGTATAAGACAAATATAATAGAGTAAAATAACAACTGTATTATTGGATTCAGATAGTCCATTTCCAGATCTTGACTCGTATCTGAACCTTACACTTCACATCGGTCGTCGCCACCGAGGCCGCCGTCTTTCCGCCGGGAACCCTGAGTTCAGCGCCTTCACATGTTACCCTGAAGCCTAATTTCTTCGTCTTCAAACTCCCAATCTTCGCTTGCACCTTCGTGTCCAGCCGAATCTTTAACGGCAAATTATTTTTGTTTTTCTTAAGATCAGACTGCAAAGTAGAAATATCTCCACCGCCCAAATTTTGTCCAACAAGAACTGTTTGAAGAAGAGTTGTATTCTTTTTATCAAGCGTGAATTCAGGTAAGGATCCGCCGGCGATTTCGATTCCATTGGAGAATGTGGAAATTTCGATTGGATGGTAGAAGAATTTGATTTTCTTATTAGGGTTACGAGCAGTGATGGTGAAGTTGAATTTGGAGGCATAGTGGGTAGAGGTGAGATTAAATTGGGAGATTTTGATGGAGGAGACGGTGAAATAAGGGCGATGAGGGCGGTAAAGAAGCCAGAAGACGGCGCCGGAGATGGCGGCTAGGAGGAGGAGGACGACGACGAATACGGTGGTGAAAATGCAGCAACAGCGGCAGCAGCTGCGTCGGGGTTTAGGGAGTGGTTTTGGGCGGTAGAGAGGACGGTTGTATAGTTGTGCTTTTGTCGGTGGAAGAGGAATGGATGCTTTTGGTTCGCCGTTGACGGCGGTGGTAGTGGTGTGAGGTTGGGCGGCGGGCTTGGCTGATGGGTGGACTTTCTCTGCCATAATTCGCAGAGCCGAAAAAAATCTGCTGCAAATATGTGATTTGATGTAATACAATATGGTTTAGTTTAATGGTGGATGGTTTTTGTAGCGCCCCGCTCCCGAACCCTAACATCGGGAACAGTGCACCCGCCGTATCTCGCTGAGGAGAATACAAGGCGTCGAATCAATCTCTTACACGTCAGAAATAACGTAGAAATTTTTCTCGCGGAAACGTAAATCATAACTTAAATTAAGCTTCATTAATCGTCATTACATTACTGAATAAAACTCTGATAATAAAAGTACTAAAGAAGTCTGTGAAAAATCCCCAAAGTATAAGTAAACACAAACCGCTGCAGAGCCCCCTTGTAACCTAGCTGCAGCTATCAACTAGCCCATTCCACTATGTCCGTCCCGTCCTCAACGAAGATGTGCTCGTAGTCCTCATCCGGCTCACCTGGGAAGTAGGGGTGAGTGACAGAAATCACCCAGTAGATGCCCGCCTCAAACAAATACAAAACGTACATACCGAAGTGATATAACCACATAGCACATAAACATGATATAACACATAGCACATAAATATAAGAGAACATGCATAAGATAAAGTAAATACGGTAAGTAAAGCACTCCACAGAAAAATGCGCAAGTACGTGATGCATGCTCAATTAACGTGTCACACGCAACAAGAATCATGTCATGCAATATGCCCTAGACCTATATGCAATGCATGATCCCGGGATTGACTGGATGCCTGTAGCCCGTACACTACAATCCACCCTGACCGATGCCCGTGGCCCGTACACCACGATCCACCTTAACCGATGCCCATGGCCCGTACACCATGATCCACCATGACCGAGTACCCATGGCCCGTACACCATGATCCACTCCAAATGCAATGCACGTGCCATGAATGCAGCAACAACCAAATCGCCTGGGGCCCGTACGCCCATCCTCACCATCTCCGGCACTCAGTATTTGGCTTCGTAAAATTTTCGAATATTGGAAAGTTGTTATTTATCACCACCCTTATTTTTTTTCCTTATCTTGTATTAATTTACTAGAATTTTCTACTAATTTACACTATGATTCCCTTATTTAATTTTATTTATTACTATTAATTTTGATTACCTAAATTTACCAAACTTCAGAAATTAAGTGAAAATAATTTAATTTTAACCTTTTATATTTTCTGGAATTTATTTGAATTTTATGGGTATTTAATTATATTTCCCTGGTCTGGTCCACCAGACCCGATACATTTTTTTTTGAGAGGTTAATGGGCCGCCTTCGGCCCGACCCGCTGGCCAGTCGACCCGGTCCGTTGGCTGGCCTATTCTCTGTCTTACTTTAATTACTTATTCATTTGTTCAATGGCTGCTCCACCAGTGAAAACCCGCGCTGTGAATTTGTTTTTCGATCCCAACCCCCCATCTCTCCTATTTCCAGTCTATAGGAACCTATTCTAAGGCCAAACACAACTTTTTAAAGGATCCTAATGTAGAAGTTCCCTTTTCCCCAATTCTTTAAAGGTATTTTGTTTTCGATTCAATCAAACCATCAATTTCACACGCATACACGCACATAGCAGCAATAAACAATATATCTCATGCTTTCCAACATATACAAAATTTACAATTTAAACAAATAAAAACAACGAAACAAAATTTACCACTTAAGCAAATAAGACAACGAAACTCAATTTACAACACAAACAATTAAAAACAACGAAACACATTAGTATACCATCAAAGCATGCATGAATCATACTCGTTTGAGGGGGAAGAGGCACCTACCTTTTTGACGAATTAACTTCCTTCTCCTCTAGGCTCGAATCTAAACAATTTTAGTATAAACATCAATACCTAATAATAAAGGTTAATTTAACTTAAAATAATTAGTTCATAGCTTTCCCTTTTTTTTTCTTCCGTTTTTTTTCCTTTCTGCCGAAAATAAGGCAGCACCGGGAAGAAAAGAAAAATCAACTTCAACCTACACATGACATCAATTCGTGCAGTACACATAATCAACCATGGCATACAAAATAAGTTGCATCAACCCAAAAATTGGATCTATGCCGCTGAAATATGTGCACAGTATACAATGTTTGAAAGAAACGTGGTGCAGGTGAAATATGGGCAGGAATATATACTCTTATATTCCAGAAACAAAACAGTCAAAATATATATTCATGTACAAACATAAAATTCTAAAACACTATTATTTTCCCATGCAAAACCCCTGAACCCGATTACATATGCGCATATATATGAAATTTCAAAAGAGTATTTATATTGGCATATGTAATTCGAAACAAAACTAAAAATGAAAATAAACTTATGTAAGTAGGCATAATCCGGGCAGCTTTTTTTTTTCTATACCTACACCTAAACGTTTACATCGCAACACATGTATACACATCGGCCAATACACCAATTTTACTATTTTATTTTATTTTTTTTCCAGCCGTGCTCCCAATTTATTTATTTTTTTTCATTCTACCTTCAAATTCGGCCTCCCACACATTAGCAACAACAACATCAAAAATATTCTCCCTTCAAATATATAAAATCAAACCACCCAGTAGCATAAGCAATTAACATACACATATATTTAACACATTCCATTTCATATGCAGGAAAGGCATCACTCATCCTCAGCAGTAACCAAACAAATTAAGGCCTATCCTTGTTATCCTTCATACACATAGTTATTTCATATTTGCTACTCGATATAAACAGTTTGTGAATAAGTACGCATATAATTAATATAAACTTAATACGTTATTCTTATAAGAGGGAAAACAAAACAAAATAAAACTTTATCACAGTGGCCTCACCTCACGGCACAATAATTCAAGCCACATACACATGCATAATTGATGGATACAACAACTATATACATATTTAGTCAACTATCTATGAAAGCATAAATATAAACATGTATGATCCGATTTGATACGAAAATAAACTATAATTTATAGCAAAATCATGGCAAATATAGGTAAGGTACTTACATCTCCTTGCTATATTATATCGTAAATCGAATTTGAGTTGGATTGACGCAAAAATGCCTCTCTTCTTCTTCCTTGAACTCTCAGCCGCTGGGGTGATTATGATTGTAAATTTGTTTCTCTTCTTGCTAGTGGGGGCGGCAGCTGCAAGGGAATTAGGGTTTGTAGCTATTTTTTTTTGTTTGTTTTGTGTTGGTATGTAGACTATAGGTAGATATATATATAGATAAATAAAAGGTAGTTAGGTTTAGAAAACTTCCTTATGGATGTAGTTTGATTTAGGAAAAGTTAATCCTTTGAAATTTGATTTCTAACCACCTACTTATTCGACCTAGTTTATTTAAGATAACATTTCATTATTATTATATTTATCTATTATACTTTTTTTCCCCTTAAAGAGGCGGACATAACATTCCTCTCCCCTTACAATAAGTTTCGTCCTCGAAACTTGCATATAGTGTAATCAATGATTTAGTATGGTTCTACTTGATCCGTTCACCTAGGTAATGGCCGTACTAAATATCTATTGTGTATCACTATACTTTCTCGGCATAAGTCTAAGTCTTCAAAATCATTTCTTGTATACCTACAAGGTAAGTTCTAAGTCCATGATTCTCCGCTTATTTAAGTTCATAACCCATCTTCTTAAAATTCTAAGATCAAACTTAGTGGTATCGTCATCATGCAGGGGTTCCATACCCCAATCGTCGGTTTACATCATACTCATATCCGTTGTCATTAGTAGCCTTCCAAATCAGTTCTTATATGTACTATAATCTTTAACTTAATTCTCTATAATTACAACTTATAAACCTCCCCTAATACCACTCGACGCGCATAATTCCACTTACATACATGGAAACTATGATTCCCAATTCTTAAACTCATCGCATATGATTCATCTCCTAGTTACATAACCATCTAAAATATCCATCGAGTCCTCCGATGTATTAATCATTACACTTCATAAGTATATAATCCAGTTCGCAGAATTAATTCTTATATACTTACGAACTAGTTCTATGATCATGTCCTTACTTATCTCAGAGATATCACCCACAATCTAATATACGAAGTATGTGTATGGACATATTTTTCTTCAACTTAAAAGAAAAGTAGCTTACGTAGCTATAACTCGAAATATGGCTTTAACTGTTTAAAATAATATCCATTCTAATTTGTGTAAACTCAAAACCAAAATATCGTTTGTTTGTGCAACACGGTGTCCTTTTTTTTCCTTTTCAACAAACTATATATATATATTGAAAACTATGTTTTGTTTCGCAAAATACAACGATCAAAAATTCGGCAATTATAAAGTTTTATAAAACAAATTTTGAATACGGTACCTCTCTTTTCCAAAAATAAGTGCATATCTTTTGAAACTATCTCTGCTTCGCAAAATTAAGTAAGTTCATCGCAAGTAGATAAATGTATTCAAAAGCGTTTAATGGTAAAATGTTTGAAATATCGATAGTTGAAAAATAAAATTATTTTAGCAAAATAAATATAGCTAAACCAAAGTTGAGAAATATAAGAGGTATATAAATATATCGTTGTTCGAAAACATCAATATTGTGAAATATATCAGTTTGTCAAGAGTAGTCGAAATCCCATTATACGAATTCAGAAAGAAATATAGCCTTGTAAAGTATGAAATAAGTTGAAATATTTAGAAGCAAAATGCTTTGAAATATAGAATATATCTTTGGCTTATTTGACATTCTAAAATTCAACCTCTTAATCATGGCTATAAACCCCTTTGTACGATATTCTTTGCTAAACTCTACTGATCATAATGCTAGTGAATCCTTTTCTTAGTACTTCGTTTTATTATTAATCATTTCTTAGGAACTACAACCCCCATTTAGACCTAGTCGCGTTCTGACACTACTGTCAAGGTAGAGGCGTGAACCCGGTTCATTTACCGAAATGGTACCGGGTTAGCAGGGCCGAATCTAAGGAATTATACAAGTGGTTATAGTCAGCACTTAGATGCGACAACTAATTCAAAGTCGTATGGAGCGCCCTAGGTATACGTGGGCATATCCCTTATCCGATCATCACTTAGGTCTAATGTCATGACTTATTTCTAGAATCGATACTTGGTATCATCATTCCTTACTTCTAAAATAATTACTTATTTCTAAGTTCAATACTTAGAATATAATCAAAGCTTACGACTAAGACCAATGCTTATTTTCAAGTCATCACCTAACGCTCATATCATCGTTTATGTCTAAGATGACTTCTTATTTCCAACACATACTTAGTATGTAATCAGCATTTATGACTAAAACCAATGCTTAAATCGAATATCAACTCTTAATCAAGATCGTCGCTTATGTCTAAAATCGCGACTTACGGGTAGGATCATCACTTAATTTCTAAGGTCACGTTTTATTTCCAATAACATACTTAATACATAATCATTACTTACGACTAAAAATCGGTACTTATGTCTAAGATGTGACTTAGGGGCAAAATCGTAACTTAATTTCTAATATCATAGCCTAAATTTATGCTTCTGCAATGGATCTAGAGCCATGATTTGAAAGATCGCACAGGTGAACACAAAGTACTTCTTAAACTCATTTTGAAATTAGATCCAAGTGATCGTCGGTGTCAGTTGTGCTATGTCATCACTCCTCCGCATCTCCTTGTCGAAGAATCTCAGGTCCGAGTGTGATGGTGGTGGAGGCGGTGCATGCCAGTTCAGCAGCTGGTGCTATTGGCTAAGGTGTTGGTCATGATGACTATGGCATCTTTAAGTGCTTGGGGGTGATCCCCTGATTCTGGTGGTTCTCACCACCGTTTCCAGCTGGCTCATGTCGTAGAGGCATTTCCTGTTATCTGAGTTCATGAGAAGAAATCGCATTAGTCAATAATAAATTGAAAGGTTGAACGCTGATAAATCGATAGTTAGACAAGGAAAGCTCACCATCGGCACACACCTCCCATAACTCGATCATAACCTAGGTCTAAGATCATATCTTAAATCTACGTTGTTTATTAAGGGTAAAATCGAAATTTTATAAAAGATCGCAACTTATGTCTAGGTGATCTAATTAAGCCTGCGTCTCCGAGGCGGATCTGAAGCCTCGGCTCTGATACCACCTGTAGCGCCCCGCTCCCGAACCCTAACATCGGGAACAGTGCACCCGCCGTATCTCGCTGAGGAGAATACAAGGCGTCGAATCAATCTCTTACACGTCAGAAATAACGTAGAAATTTTTCTCGCGGAAACGTAAATCATAACTTAAATTAAACTTCATTAATCGTCATTACATTACTGAATAAAACTCTGATAATAAAAGTACTAAAGAAGTCTGTGAAAAATCCCCAAAGTATAAGTAAACACAAACCGCTGCAGAGCCCCCTTGTAACCTAGCTGCAGCTATCAACTAGCCCATTCCACTATGTCCGTCCCGTCCTCAACGAAGATGTGCTCGTAGTCCTCATCCGGCTCACCTGGGAAGTAGGGGTGAGTGACAGAAATCACCCAGTAGATGCCCGCCTCAAACAAATACAAAACGTACATACCGAAGTGATATAACCACATAGCACATAAACATGATATAACACATAGCACATAAATATAAGAGAACATGCATAAGATAAAGTAAATACGGTAAGTAAAGCACTCCACAGAAAAATGCGCAAGTACGTGATGCATGCTCAATTAACGTGTCACACGCAACAAGAATCATGTCATGCAATATGCCCTAGACCTATATGCAATGCATGATCCCGGGATTGACTGGATGCCTGTAGCCCGTACACTACAATCCACCCTGACCGATGCCCGTGGCCCGTACACCACGATCCACCTTAACCGATGCCCATGGCCCGTACACCATGATCCACCATGACCGAGTACCCATGGCCCGTACACCATGATCCACTCCAAATGCAATGCACGTGCCATGAATGCAGCAACAACCAAATCGTCTGGGGCCCGTACGCCCATCCTCACCATCTCCGGCACTCAGTATTTGGCTTCGTAAAATTTTCGAATATTGGAAAGTTGTTATTTATCACCACCCTTATTTTTTTTCCTTATCTTGTATTAATTTACTAGAATTTTCTACTAATTTACACTATGATTCCCTTATTTAATTTTATTTATTACTATTAATTTTGATTACCTAAATTTACCAAACTTCAGAAATTAAGTGAAAATAATTTAATTTTAACCTTTTATATTTTCTGGAATTTATTTGAATTTTATGGGTATTTAATTATATTTCCCTGGTCTGGTCCACCAGACCCGATACATTTTTTTTTGAGAGGTTAATGGGCCGCCTTCGGCCCGACCCGCTGGCCAGTCGACCCGGTCCGTTGGCTGGCCTATTCTCTGTCTTACTTTAATTACTTATTCATTTGTTCAATGGCTGCTCCACCAGTGAAAACCCGCGCTGTGAATTTGTTTTTCGATCCCAACCCCCCATCTCTCCTATTTCCAGTCTATAGGAACCTATTCTAAGGCCAAACACAACTTTTTAAAGGATCCTAATGTAGAAGTTCCCTTTTCCCCAATTCTTTAAAGGTATTTTGTTTTCGATTCAATCAAACCATCAATTTCACACGCATACACGCACATAGCAGCAATAAACAATATATCTCATGCTTTCCAACATATACAAAATTTACAATTTAAACAAATAAAAACAACGAAACAAAATTTACCACTTAAGCAAATAAGACAACGAAACTCAATTTACAACACAAACAATTAAAAACAACGAAACACATTAGTATACCATCAAAGCATGCATGAATCATACTCGTTTGAGGGGGAAGAGGCACCTACCTTTTTGACGAATTAACTTCCTTCTCCTCTGGGCTCGAATCTAAACAATTTTAGTATAAACATCAATACCTAATAATAAAGGTTAATTTAACTTAAAATAATTAGTTCATAGCTTTCCCTTTTTTTTTCTTCCGTTTTTTTTCCTTTCTGCCGAAAATAAGGCAGCACCGGGAAGAAAAGAAAAATCAACTTCAACCTACACATGACATCAATTCGTGCAGTACACATAATCAACCATGGCATACAAAATAAGTTGCATCAACCCAAAAATTGGATCTATGCCGTTGAAATATGTGCACAGTATACAATGTTTGAAAGAAACGTGGTGCAGGTGAAATATGGGCAGGAATATATACTCTTATATTCCAGAAACAAAACAGTCAAAATATATATTCATGTACAAACATAAAATTCTAAAACACTATTATTTTCCCATGCAAAACCCCTGAACCCGATTACATATGCGCATATATATGAAATTTCAAAAGAGTATTTATATTGGCATATGTAATTCGAAACAAAACTAAAAATGAAAATAAACTTATGTAAGTAGGCATAATCCGGGCAGCTTTTTTTTTTCTATACCTACACCTAAACGTTTACATCGCAACACATGTATACACATCGGCCAATACACCAATTTTACTATTTTATTTTATTTTTTTTCCAGCCGTGCTCCCAATTTATTTATTTTTTTTCATTCTACCTTCAAATTCGGCCTCCCACACATTAGCAACAACAACATCAAAAATATTCTCCCTTCAAATATATAAAATCAAACCACCCAGTAGCATAAGCAATTAACATACACATATATTTAACACATTCCATTTCATATGCAGGAAAGGCATCACTCATCCTCAGCAGTAACCAAACAAATTAAGGCCTATCCTTGTTATCCTTCATACACATAGTTATTTCATATTTGCTACTCGATATAAACAGTTTGTGAATAAGTACGCATATAATTAATATAAACTTAATACGTTATTCTTATAAGAGGGAAAACAAAACAAAATAAAACTTTATCACAGTGGCCTCACCTCACGGCACAATAATTCAAGCCACATACACATGCATAATTGATGGATACAACAACTATATACATATTTAGTCAACTATCTATGAAAGCATAAATATAAACATGTATGATCCGATTTGATACGAAAATAAACTATAATTTATAGCAAAATCATGGCAAATATAGGTAAGGTACTTACATCTCCTTGCTATATTATATCGTAAATCGAATTTGAGTTGGATTGACGCAAAAATGCCTCTCTTCTTCTTCCTTGAACTCTCAGCCGCTGGGGTGATTATGATTGTAAATTTGTTTCTCTTCTTGCTAGTGGGGGCGGCAGCTGCAAGGGAATTAGGGTTTGTAGCTATTTTTTTTTTGTTTGTTTTGTGTTGGTATGTAGACTATAGGTAGATATATATATAGATAAATAAAAGGTAGTTAGGTTTAGAAAACTTCCTTATGGATGTAGTTTGATTTAGGAAAAGTTAATCCTTTGAAATTTGATTTCTAACCACCTACTTATTCGACCTAGTTTATTTAAGATAACATTTCATTATTATTATATTTATCTATTATACTTTTTTTCCCCTTAAAGAGGCGGACATAACAGTTTTATAACATTGAAATGAAATGAGGAAAGAAGAGGAAATAGAACCAAGACCCCCACCACCCCTTTACCCTGGCGGGCAGGAGGGTGGGATGTAAAGAAGGAAGGTGAAATGGCAATGACACGGTAGGGGGAGATAAGAACATTTTAACTAATTATACGCGGACATTAACAAATGCGGGTCTTAAAGCCACTATTAAGATTTTTACTCTTGAGATCATGGTTTCGAATCGTTGCCAACTCGTCCTATTGTTATCCTTAGGGCTGTTAATCGAATCGAATGGTTCACGAACTGTTCGAGTTCGATTTGTTTCGGTTCGAGTTTGTTCGTTAATTTTACTTAAACGAGCAGAATTCGAACACATATGTGGGTTCGTTTAGTTAAACGAACTGAACAGTTCGCGAATAGTTCGGCTTGTTTAAATAGTTGCAGGGTTATCGAGCCGAATCGAGCTAGTTTTAAAGCTTTTTTAGCTAAACGAACTGAGGCGAACAGTTCGTTTAGGTAAATGAATCCAAATTCGAAAACTTAGTATTCGACTCGGCTCGGTTCGTTAACGCCCTTAGTTATCCCTACTTCTACCTACTACTGATTTTCTTAGGAGGAAAAAGGGCAATTCACTCTTAAGCAATTCTGTGGTGTGAAAGTAACTTGGTCATATTAACAGCAATTCAAGAAATATCACCATGCATCATCAACTGTAGCCTTAATACGAGATAAGATTATCTGTTTAATTTTTTTAATTTTTCTTTTCTAATGTGTTTTACATAAGCTTATGGTGTGTTGTATGTGAAATGTAAACAAGTAAACATGTTTTATACACAATACATAATAAATTTATATAAAAACACATTGAAGAGAAAAAATATAGAAAAAAAATTAGAGAGAATATTTGATATGCTAAAGTACGAGTAAGCAAAGAGAAATATACAAATGAAGTGGGAGAATATGAGAAATGTGATGCCTACGGAAGGTCAATGTTTTTGGTCAACTAAGGTTAAGTTGTTAACATCAAGCATCATCAGCTATCACACGGAAGTTGTATTCTACGCGGGTAGTAGAGGGATCCTCGGCGTCAATCTAAGACACAAAAATATGACCTGAACTTGTTATGTTTTTCGCAAATATAGGTATAGTCTTAACGTGTTTTGTATATACATTGGGTAAGACCTGAAATTTATTTGTTAAGAACGGGTCATGTCTAGATATATCTACGAGTTACCTATTTAAACATGTCATACCGAATTTCTTAAACATATTCCAAATATTAGTTATTAAAGTCAAAATTCTAAATTGAAAATCCTAAAACCTAAGCCTCTACCCTTAGCCCAGCCGCCGCCTCTACCTGACTACCCAAACCCAACCCCAACCCCTAAATCATTATCTCTTCTCTTCTCTAAAGTTTGAACTCTCTGCGCCTAGCCACCCTCCGGCTTCAGTCTCCCCCCGTCTCCTCTCTCGTCTTTAACAATCACCGCCTCCGTTTTCCTTCGTCTCTGCTCCCACCTTTTACAGCCGTTGCCCTAATGCCCTCTGTCTCTCTCGGTCTCCTCTTTAGTCTTTAAAAGCCGCTAGCTGTGTCTTTACTCTCACCTTTTACAGCCGCTGGCTTCGTCTCCTCTCCCGTCTTTAACAGCCGCCACCTCCATCTCTGCTTCCATCTTTTACAACCGCTGTCGGCCGCCCTATGCATCGCTCTTCCACACTCGCGTTTAAGAGTCAAAACACACCTGTTGTGGATCTCTTTTTATATTCTGAGATTGTGTGATTTCTTTTTATGGTTTATGACATTTTTAATCTTAAACCTTTGGTCTTGGACATATTGTTGTTTATCTGATACATTGTAATAATAGTCGATTTAAATATATGAAACCTGAAAAATACATAAAACCTGAAAACCTAAAAAAATACACGAAATGGCTCGAACAAAACCTGAAATAATTGTACTTGCCAAGTTTCTGTGTAAACCTGATACACGATACGAAACCTGACATGTACAGGTTTGGGTATCTAATTCCGTACACGCGCAAAAAACATGTCAGGTATAGATTTGATACTTTGATACCCAACACCTGAAAAACACGAGGCACGAAACACAACCTGCTTGTCATCCCTATCTTCGATATGCAGGTAAAGTTTTCAGACAACAACTTTAATCAAGTTGCGGAACAAGTTACCTCGATAAGAGAAAAAAAAGAAAGTTGATCTATGGGAATGATGTATCATAGCGTAGAGTTGATATATAGCGTAAGAATGATGCACCTTATACATCTGTAAACATATCTTAAAAGTTTGTATGTACATAAACTATGAAGGATTCGGGTTGTGATTTCCTCACCCCAACTTTCCTCACCTCCTTTGTGACCGCGCGACACGTGGCAGTAAGGAGGGGTGGTGAGGCTAGATGAGGGTCACATGCATCTAGCCTCACCACCCCTCTTTGTTGTCATGTGTCGCGCGGTCACGCGTCACCGCACCTCTTTGCGGTGAGGGAATCCTATCCCGAAGGATTCAAGTCTAAATGATTGGCATAATTTAAACTTCCATCCATATAGTGTAAATTCTCTATTCATAATTGCGGGTGATTTCATGATGTCCGGTAGCTTGAGTATTGCACCCTCTATAGATGAATTTTAAAAGTTATACGAATATATAACCACCTCAATTATTACAATAATACTCATGATGCAAATCAGACTTGACAATCTCATCAATCACCGACAACGGAATACGACTAGTTTGCATGGCATAAGACTGGTGGGACATCTACATTACATGTCATGGGACCGGATTTGCCAGCCAATGGAGACTGGTGGACTGGGCATCCGCAGGCTTGCCCAGGTTAATACTGCCTTCCTAGCGAAACTGGGCTGGAGTATGTTGACTGAGCCGGACAAATTATGGGTCAGAATTTTAAAGGCTAAGTATGGACTACCTATTGTAGCTTCGGATCGACAGGATATATCACACACATGGCGAGGGATTAGGGGCTGTAGAACAGTTTTACTGAGAGGGATGGGGATATCGTCGGAGACGCCTAACTTGGGGAATATGGGACCTCTACCTCGGGTGAGCTGGGTGATGGAGGAGTCTGGGAAATTTTCGCTTGCTAGTGCATATAGAATCCAGACCTCGGCTACGGAAGACAATGAGTGCCAAGCGTGGCATCGCATATGGAGCTTAAAAGGACCAAGCCGAGGTAATTTCTTCTTATGGCGCCTTCGGCATGATGCACTCCCAACAACTTCTTTCTTGTTTAGACGGCATTTATGTGAGTCGCTAACCTGTGCGGTATGTGGGGAGAGCGGGGGCGATTCGCTCCATGAGCTGCGTGATTGTAGGTGGATGACAAAAGTCTGGAGGTTGTTGGTATCAAAAGCTCGATGGGAGGAGTTCTGCAGGCCGCAGTCTACTAAGTCATGGGTAGACCTCAATATGTCACAGAACCTAGGGGTGCAGACGACGGCGAATGGGTGGAGACATCTATTCCGGGAGGTGGCGTATGGTAGTTGGTTTTGGAGAAATCGGTTTGTGCATAACACAGTAGATAGGTTACTACACCCTGCTATTTTTGTGAAGGAAGCACTGACTAGACTTAGACTGTTAATTTTGGCGCATGGGATGGAATCTGCGCTTTTTTTTGTACACCGTAGTGAATAGTTGGGTTATGTCTTTTTGTGACCAGATGTAAAGCTTTACCTTTGATCATTTATAAAATCGTTCCTTTCTTGGAAAAAAAAAAAAAATCAGACTTGACAATTCTACCAAAGCCAGGGATTCACAATCATTTTCTATTGAACTTTAACTATATAAGTAACTAACATGTATCTCTCATTCTCTACTATACATATAAGAAATTTTTGGTCATACTAACATAAAGTTTCAGAATGTCAAAATCAAGTAACCTGGTGCATTTGAGAGCTTCTGGATAAGCATATTTTGTCTATAGAGGACACATATATAGATACAACAACATCACCCTATTGACTTAAGGGGTATGGGGAGTCGGAGGTACGCAACCATACCCATGTGTTAGAAACACACAGAGGTTGTTTTCCAATGACTCATAATGAAAATTGCATCAAGCTGTGTCGATCAATTGCTACTTCACAGTATAAGAAGCGCATCCAATTTAGTAAGTTATTTTGCTTTATTCTATCATATTCCAAAGACAAAGAAGAATGTGTTTTGACTCTAAGGCTGGATGAAATCGAGTATGCTAGAATTGCTACAATGAATAGGCAGGAACCTAATTTTTAGCAGTAATTTTCATTTTTCTAACCAAGAACCAATCTCTATACTAATAATCGCTGGGCGTTCTGACAAAAGCTACAATCCCATTACAAAGGAAGCAAGCACTGATCTCTGCCTAATCTTGACGCTGAAATCTATATGCCTGCTGCCCTGCCTAATCTTGCTCTTAATATCTTCACTCCCATGTACCTGCAGGTTACGTTGAATGATTTAGTATGCGCTACGTTTATTAAGTTTCATTAGTGTCCATTATATGTGAAAATTGTGAGCTTACCTGCCCATCATCATCACGGTTCCTTGAGGATTCGTGCCAGGGGATAGACTGAAAACAGAGCCATCAACGACTCGAAGCCTCTTCACGCCCAGCACCATGTAGTATGGATTCACCACCTTGCCTACATGGCATCCACCATGATAGTGCCAAATTGTGACTACTGTGTCCCTGCAGAACTGCTCCAGGGACTTGGTATCATTCGTTTGCTTGGGGATAAGATTGACATTTGTCCACACGCTCATGTTCATTAGCTTCTCCATTGTTTGATTGCTCCATTGCGCATACTTAGTAAAATTCTTTGAGTTCACAACTTTTTCCATTATGCGAATACCCTCCACGCATTTCTTGAGATCATCAGGATGGCTGAAGTAATTGAACGTGATAGCTGGATTTTCATCTACGTTGGTGTTGAGCAAAGTAAGTTGGCCTGTAGAAAGAGGCTTGGCAATCTTTCCCAGGATGAACCCTCCCTTAAACACTTCACGTGGTAGGAACCTTTTGCATTTCCTGTAAGCTTGACTTGCTTCCTCGTTTCTGAGCTTTGGAGGAATGGTGGAAAGCTCACCAAGCTGGTATTTACATAAAGAAACGAACCTACCATCAGTAGATATAGTTGAAGTGTACATGTATGAATTACACTTCTTTCTAACAGCTTGAGACTTTTCAATTAGATGATAATTTATCAAATATACATACTGGTGATATTAATAAGCCCCCGAATTCCCGATAGCTCTTAGCTAGGAAAGTACATATGATGAGGTTAACATCTATTCTATATATGCAGAGAAAAGTAAGTGAGCAAATATACTCCTATACTTAAACAGAATATAGAATGAACTGTTCGTTTATGGACTAATGTCATAGAAGATAACTAAGCATAACACTAGTAAATATATGTCCATAGAAGCAAAATATTACAAACCTCAGCTGAAGCAAGTCCATGATTGCATTGAATGCTGTCTTCTGACTGTCCAAATCCACTGCTAGCTTCAATGTACACTCCCATCTTTGTGATTCCAACCGTTTGTATCAGGGACTGCTTAACAAGCCTATTGGTCGGGACAAATATGGTGTTTAAGGGATTATCAGACACGCCCTTTCCCACATGCTCGTTATCAAGGACCAAAGAGAGATTAAGTTTTTTGAGTTCTGCCTTTGGTCCAATGCCACTAAGAAGCAGCAACTGTGGGGTACCAATTGCTCCAGAAGACAAAATAATCTCGCTTCTCCTATTCCTTGAGAGAAATGCTTGGTGCTGGTTCCCATTTTCATCCTTGAAAATGACTCCAGTTGCTCTGGGCCTTCTCTCTGTGCCAATGCAGGCATTTTGTTGGTCACTGTTAACTTTGAAAAGCAAAACTTCAGGAGTAAATATACGCTTGGTAATGTACATGTATGTACCTGTGGTATCAAAGACAATTCTCTGAACTGTTGCGTGTATCAAAACACGGAGCTTTTGAGGATTCCCTAAAGAAAGGAGCTCAGCTGCTGTGTGACGCCGACCAAATCTGTTGAAGATAGTTCCACCAACCTTGGTTCCATATACGTGATCAAATGTGAACCCATTGAAAGGTGAGACTCCAATTTCCAGAAGACTATCCCTTACTGCCCTCTGCCAAGGTGCTAGTTGTGGTTTGTGAACAATTTGTTCCTCAACCCAAGGGTATGACTGGTTCACAAGTTTTGCATCCCATCCAACACCACTGATGTAACTGTGACATTTGTTGTAAAATATGTCAATCCATGACTTTTGTCCATATCTACTTAATCTTCAATCAACTATCATAATGTCCCTTAGCAATGCGATCAGTAGCATCTAAATATCAATGAAACAGAGGTAACGATCTACCAAATCTTGTTTTGTTGATGTTTTACTCTATTTTTTTTCACCTCAAGACTGAATTCCCACTTTGCATAATATACAAACTAGCCCACTTACTTAAGAAAAAGAAAGAAAACAAAAAAAAGAACCCAGCCCTATCCATGACAGAGAGATTCGAACCGTCCCCTTAACCTATCCAATCATTTTATTTTATTTTTTTCCCCTTGCCATTTGAATGTGTAGCATTAATCATTATGGTGCTAACTTCTCAGAACTAGCGAACTTCCGAGAAATAACTCAGCTAATTTTTTAAAAAATTGATGCTTCATTCCACTTAATCATAATATTCCAGGAAGAGTAGGGCGGAGGCCGAAACATTATATTATTGAACTAGAATTGAATTTAACTGGACATGCTACATTAGGTGCCTCATTGCATTAGCTAAAAGTGCTACTCCTATTTGCATTGTGAGAGAAAACTCACATGTTTTGATGAACTCGGATCCCCTCCTTGCCAAATGGACAGTGAGAAAATCACTCGGGACACGTGTCTAGACAGGAGTGGTGGCGAAGTCGAGTGAGGGACTAGTCCATAAAAAAGGCTCGGGTGTCTTTTGATTTTTTGATTTTTTAACTTATGTACTATTAAAAAATAAAAGAGTACAATATTTTTAAGACGTAAAAAGAAAAACTTTTCAATCATTGTAATGTTAAAAATAAAAGAGTTTGAGACGGATGGGAGAGAGCAATGAGAATAAAAAGTTCAAGTGAACTATATCTATCCACTCCAAAGAATTTATATAAGTAGATATATCAAGATATAATTGGGGAAGGCAAAAGAATACACGCAATATTCAGTCGGCGAAAGTAGGACGTCAGCATAAAGATTGCTATCTACCAGGCAGCAAAAAAAATAATAACTATTATTTGAATGACATTATAGAATTATTTTTCTATACAATCATATACCATCAATAAATATTTTAAGAAAGAAGAATAACAAAAAGAAATCAAGAATGAAGTAGTTGCATTTGGTCTCTATATTTTAGCGCATTTTTATTCTTTACTACTTTGCTATTAAATCTATATTTATCTCTTGGGATGGAAGTATTGTTTGTTTATCCCTCGGTTTAATTACATCTTAACGAAAACTTTTTTTGTCGTTGAGATATATACGTTTGTCTTTCAATCTGAAGCGTCCTTTATTTTTTAAACTATCTATTTATTTTAGATGCATCAACAAAAACTGTCCATGAACTAAAGCAAATTTGTAAATATTCTCATAAGTTCACGACATTTTTGTGATTTTATATTCGGCTCATAGAGATATTTGAACACATTTCTCTAGTTATACTTACATGGATACATATAAAGAATATATAAAAAGATAACTTAAAAAAATGGAAAAGAATTGTACCTCGGGCTAGCGCGCGTGTAGAAACCTGCATTGATGGCGGTGCCACCACCGAGAACTCTGGCCCTGGAATTAAACACTCCATCGGTGGAGACGAAACCTTGCGAAGCAGAAGTCGGCGAAGTGTCCGCTAAAGATATATGGAAGTTCTTCATAAACGACACATTCGCATTCCCAAACGGCACTCCACCTCTTTCTAGCAATAGCACGCTGAAATTCCGAGACAGCGTCGCCGCCAATGGACAACCGGCCGCTCCGCCTCCTACTATTATGTAGTCATACTCAGTCCGTCCTCCTATTCCCCCCTCCCAAAACGACGACGAAAATGTACTCGCTCGTCTTATAAACGGATACTCGTCCTCCCAATTATCCTCCTTGCCTGCATCCAATTCCATAACGACGAGTTATGCAAATTGCTTGCTACAAGCAAATTTCTACATTTAACTCTAACCATATTATTTTATTTTATGTTTCTCTAAAAAATATAACTATGAAACAAGTATCCAAGTATTAACAATTTTATATTGCATACTGCATACTCAGACCTAAGTCATGGGTATGTCTTTTTGTTAGCATGTGTCAGTCAAATTGAAAGAACTCGTAATGATGAAAAATAATATTTTATCATTCATGTATATTTTTCCCACTCACCAAGTAATTATATAACAATAATACAACAAGTCTTTAGGTACACCTAAAAGACTACAACTAAGATGTGGTTACTACAATCAAGGAATAGTTACAACAAAGAGATTGATACAAAAAGATAGTAACTAAAGTTGTTGAGGTGTGATACAATCAAGAGGTTGACCCAAGGTGAACTTGTGCACCACTGCCGTCAGCCATGCAACGACCATGCAAATCCATGCGAATCCTATGGTGCCTTAACACGCCCCCGCAAGATGGTGGTTCCATCGGAAACGCCAATCTTGGAACGAAGCATAACGAACCGGTCTTTAGATAAAGGCTTGGTGAGGGCATCCGCGAGTTGGTGATGAGTGGAAACGTGGACGACGCGAAGGGCTCCATCCGCCACTTTTTCCCGAACAAAATGATAGTCAAGAGCGATATGTTTCATACGACTATGGAAAACTGGATTAGCACACAAATAAGTGGCGCTTAAATTATCACAATGAATAACAGGCGGGTGAGAGACAGTAACCCCAAGCTCCGAAAGTAGATTCGAGACCCAAGTAACCTCAGCAGCGGTGGAAGCAACGGCGCGATACTCCGCCTCGGTGGAAGAACGGGCAATAGTGCGTTGCTTTTTAGAACACCAGGATATTGGATTGCTGCCAAGAAAAAGAATGTATGCCGTGGTGGAGCGAAAACTATGCTGATCACTTGCCCAGTCGGCATCCGAATATGCTTGAATAGTAAAAGGACTTGATTTACGAAGCATGAGACCATAATGCAAGGTATGTTTAAGATAGCGGAGGAGCCGCTTAGCAGCGGTCCAATGAGCCTGCGAAGGAGCATGCATAAATTGAGCTAGTTTACCTACAGCAAACGCAATATCTGGGCGCGTAAGCTGGAGATATTGCAAGCCACCAATAAGACTCCGGTACTGGTGAGCATCGGCAGCAGGGGTACCATCATTCAACACTAGGCGGCCACTAGAGGACATGGGTGTAACTGCATCCTTGATGCCATCAAGATGAAACTTATCAAGGAGATCACGAACATACTTACCTTGAGACAGAAAGAGGCCATCCCGAGTGAAAACGGCTTCAATGCCCAAGAAATAACTAAGAGGGCCGAGTTCTTTGAGAGAGAACCGAGACCCTAGTGCATCAACAAATGTCCGAATAGAAGTAGGACAACTGCCTGTAACAAGCAAATCATCAACATATACAAGGAAGTATATAATAACGTCCGTAGTCCGATAAATGAATAAGGAAGTGTCCGACTTAGAATTAGTAAATCCAAACTGTAAGAGAAAGATCTTTAATTCATTATACCTCGCCCGAGGGGCTTGCTTAAGACCGTATAAAGAGCGGCGCAGATGGCAAACATGCTTGGGATGGGCCGAGTCAGTGAAGCCGGGGGGTTGAGACATATAGACATCCTCGGTGAGATGACCATTTAAAAACGCATTGTTAACATCAAGGTGGGAGATGGACCAACCATGTGATAGAGCAATAGATAAGACGAGACGAACTGTAGTGGGTTTGACAACAGGACTAAAAGTGTCATGATAGTCTATACCAGGACGTTGATGAAAACCCTTAGCAACCAAACGAGCTTTGTAACGAGAAATAGAACCATCAGGGTTTCTTTTGATACGGAAAACCACTTACAACCAACAGCAGTATGGCCTGGAGGAAGTGGGACAAGTTCCCACGTGCCATTACGAGCGAGAGCAGCAAGCTCGTCATCCATCGCAGCGCACCACTTAGGATCTTTGAGAGCTTGTTTGACGGAGGTGGGTTCATGAGACGGGGGCAAGGGATGTTTGGTAGTATGTAGGAGAGAGACATAGTCAGGAAACCGCTTTGGACAAAAGACGTTATTGCGAGCACGAGTGACCATTGGATGACCAGGAGGGGAGGGTGAGGACCCTGTGGACGAGGGAAGTGACGGAGAAAGGACTGTGGATTCCGAAGGAGAAGAGGGCGAAGCAGGGGGAGGGGGAGAAGGGGATGGTGGGTTGGGAGGGGAAGCTAGGGTCGGCGGGGTTGGGGTGTCTACAGCCGACGAAGAAGAGGAAGAGGGATACCTGGGTGACGCAGCAGGGGCACCGGGCGGGGCGTGAGGTCCTGTGGGGATGTGTACCACTGGCGGGTGTAACGACGCAAGTGATGGGGAACCTGCAAACCACTCTGAAGAATGCGGCACAGAGGGGGTAGAAGGCAAAGACACACCAGGAAAATGATGTTCAACAAACTGCACATGTCGAGTAATGTGAATGCGACGGGATGATGGGTCAAAGCACTTGTATGCATGATGTGTGTTGGAGTACCCAAGAAAGACACATGGTTTAGAGCGTGTATCAAGTTTATGAGCAGCATAGGGACGTAGCCACGGAAAACAGAGACAACCAAAGGCACGGAGAGTATTATAGTTGGGGGGTTTAGAAAATAAAGCTTCGTAAGGAGTATTGTGACGTAGAGTTGGGGTAGGCATGCGATTAATGAGGTAAACAGCTGTAAGAAAGGCATATGACCAGAAATCGGGGGGAGAGTGGAGTAATGTAATAAGGCTAACCCAGTCTCGACAACATGACGATGCTTGCGCTCAGCAGAGCCAACGTGTTCAGGGGTATATGGAGGGGAGACACAATGCTGAATACCCTCAGACTCAAAAAAGGTGGAAAGACCCTTGTACTCAGTACCCCCATCAGTATATAACGTGACAATAGAGCGACGAAAGAACTTTTCAACCATGCGCTTAAATTTAGGAAATATAGTAGCAACATCAGACTTTCTAGACATGGGAAACAACCAAACATACTTGGTGAAGTAATCAATAAACAGAACATAATAGCGAAAACCATCAACAGACTGAACCGGGGAGGGTCCCCAAACATCAGAATAAAGTAAATCAAGTGGTCCACGACTAACAACAGACGAATCATGAAACGGTAACTTATGACTTTTATTACGAAGACAAGATTCACAAAAAAAACGATCAAATGAAGCACCAGAAGGAATAGATAAATTATTGCTACGACTCAGCAATTGCAGAACACGAAGAGAAGGGTGGCCAAGACGATGATGCCAGGTAGACACGGAACACGCTACACTGGAGTTAACACAGGCGCCGGACAATGGTGCGACGGCGGCGGCAGGAGGGACAGCCGAAGACGCTGTGGCAGTGACAGGAGGCACCCCCCACTCGTACACATCACCCTTAGTCCGCCCGCGAGCAAGCTGCGCCCCCGTTTTGAGATCCTTCACCACAAACGAAAATGGAAAGAACTCAATAGATGTATTGTTATGTTGACAGAATTTGGAAACAGAGATTAAGTTGCGAGTAAGAGAAGGAACATGCAAAACATCAGACAAGACAAAAGATTTAGAAGCACTAGGAAGAATTGAAGAACCAGTGTTTGCAATGTTGAGGCCGGAGCCATCACCAAGGAAAACATCATCAGGGCCTTCATAAGATTGATGGTGAGAAAGAGTGTGTAGATCATTGGTAACGTGGTGAGACGCGCCAGAGTCAAGAACCTAGTTAGACTTGGTGGATCCAGTGGTGGTGGTGTGATGAACTTCAGGTTGCTGCACTGCTCGCTTAAGAGAATAGCATTGTCGGGCTGTGTGACCCCGTTTTTGACAATACTGACAAACTACTCCACCTTGTGAATGATTACGGGAAGTCCGAAAGTTAGGCCCTGATTGACCAAAAAATTGTTGCTGCATAGGACCAGAGGACGGCGACTTGCCAGAAGAAGGCATACGGCCGCCGCCTCTAGGGACACCGGAGGGATGAGAGACATGGCTGCCACGGCTGGGTTTCACCTGAGTAGAGTGAACGGAGATAGAGGCAGCATTCCGACTCTCTTCACGTTTCAGAAACGCTTCATGTTCAACGAGCTTGTCATGAAGCTCTTCAAAAGAGACGGGAGTATCACGTGCACGAATTGCTGCAGCGATTTCCTTGAAGCTACTCCCAAGACCGTTGAGTGCAAAGATAGTAAGGTCATCATCACTCAAATGAGTGTCAGCAAGAGCTAATTCATCAGCAATACCTTTAATCGTCTGAAGATAATCTGCAACGGACTGAGTATCACAGGAGATATTCGTGAGTTTCTCCTTGAGATTCATAATACGAGAACGAGATTTGTTTGCATATAACCGGTGAAGCTTGGTCCAAGCATCACGAGAGGATGACGCTGTAGCAATCAAAGGCACAACGCCTTCTGATACAGAAGCAAGAATAGCGTGGAGCAAAAGCTTATCCTGCCGAACCCAGATAGCATAATCTGGATTCAACCTTTTGGTGCCGTCATCCTCAGACGAAAATTGAGTCGGGCAAGGTTTACTTTCATCTAGAAAACCCATAAGATCATATCCATACAGAAGCGCATCAAATTGAGCCTTCCAGGAGGGAAAATTATTTTTAGTCAATTTAAGAGGTAACTGCGCTGCAACATTAATGGTAATGACTCCATCAAGAGAGCCATACTTAGGGGTTGCACTTTCAGCCATAGCCGATTGTTGTAGTTGGACGGACGAACAGGAAAAAAAAACTCGTGGGAGTCGTTAGGTCTCTGATACCATGAAAGAACTCGTAATGATGAAAAATAATATTTTATCATTCATGTATATTTCTCCCACTCACCAAGTAATTATATAACAATAATACAACAAGTCTTTAGGTACACCTAAAAGACTACAACTAAGATGTGGTTACTACAATCAAGGAATAGTTACAACAAAGAGATTGATACAAAAAGATAGTAACTAAAGTTGTTGATATGTGATACAATCAAGAGGTTGACCCAAGGTGAACTTGTGCACCACTGCCGTCAACCATGCAACGACCATGCAAATCCATGCGAATCCTATGGTGCCTTAACACAAATAATGATACACGCTAACAAAAAGGCGAGGACAGGATACAGAAGAGTGAAGAACGGGACCTTGAGAGGAAGAAAAAAGAGTGAGGAGGAACACGAGTAAAGAGAGAAGACGGTTGAGCTTGAACAGCAACGGTCCAACCAAAGCCATGGCTTTTTAAACAAGAAACACCATAAATAGAGGGGAGTCTGTTGTGATCAGAAGAAGGAAAAATGAATAAAGTAAGAGAAGAAAGTGTGAATTTGCGGGGAGAGCAGAAGCATCTCGTGAGGTGGCTACTCTTATATGGCCTTGTTCTTCGTGTTTTTCTTGACGATCTCCCGCCCCTCCCTCTCACTTCACCCTCATGATTTGTTATATTCCTATGCACTATATTTCGGGTTGAGATCTCCTCACCTCCACTTTCCTCACCTCTTTTGTGACCACGCGACACGTGGCAGCAAGAGGGGGTGGTAATGCTAGATGAGGGTCACCTGCATCTAGCCTCACCACCCCCTCTTGCTACCACGTGTCGCGCGGTCACACGTTACCGCCCCTTACGGTGAGGAGATCCTATCCCCTATATTTCAAGATGCAAAATGGCAATCCACCCACCTCGGTCACAGCTTATCCTTAGCTTTAATGTAAAAGGACGTTTATCTAGGGTAAAAGTGAAAGGTTGAACTCCAATCAGTAAGGGTCTCTGTCGCCTCCGGTCCTACAGGTGTGTGGAGATGTAAATCAGGTTTCCATGGCTCACTAATAGAAGTTTGTCATAGCTCATAGACAACACAAGGAGCCTGGCACCGAAGGACAACTGACGGGCTGGCCTGTCAGCCTATCAGGTCATTCCACAGGCCAATAGTGCTACCACACTATGCAGCTAGGCTGTAGGGATGTTTGAACCCCTGACGTTCCTTTCGAAATCCCCTACCTGAAACCACTGGGATATATCCTGGGGACTAGGGGTAAAAGTCATACTCTAGTCTTCATTGTTTTAAGAAAAACTTTCATAAATCATAAACTCATCACTCTATTAAATTGGTAAGGTTTTATCAGACAACCTACACAAATTGTTTAATACAAATTGAAGCAGCAACTTCTTAACCCGATTGAGTCGGATACTACAGCATAAGCAAACAGTGACCCATATAGCAGAATTACACCTACATGTCCTGTTTTGAACTTACACCCTTTTAGTTGCAAAGTCTCAATTCGAATAACAGTTGAAGGCCAAAAGAACGTTTATGCATGGTCTGTCATATGATATATTACATTTTTTAAATCAATAGCCGATACTTTACATGTGAAACTATGCGAAAGACGGTTAGAATTATTTCTTTTTGCCTCATTTGATACAAGTTCTATGCCTCAAAGTAATTTGTGTTAATAATTCAACTATTTCTAGAGAGATTTTAGAAGAACATAATGGTCAAGGTCGTTGTGTTTTTTTTGATCGATCATGATTCGAATTCATATCTCTCTTTCGTGTTCAATTATAGAATTAAAATTTAAGTATAATTTGTTGGATATAGTAGTTTGATTTTTAAAATGTACTGATTGACATTATATATTTGTAATGCATATGCCAAATGCATGCAAAGATTAGTCGAGCAGCATAATGATGTTTCGTTAGGTCAATATGAGGTAATCGGATGTAACACTTGAGAAAGTTTTTATTATTGGACTTTTAGCCGAGATCATGCTTCTTACTATTCATGATGTTGCAACTCATATGTAATGGTAGGCATATTGTTGAACTAAGTAAATATTATATACAATCTACACCATTTTCATAATCTTTTGATATGGTAAAAAGATGAAAAATTGAAGACTATACTATTATGTAAACTTTGATGAGGGAGTGGGTTCTCCCCCACCTGTACCAGAGGCCCCTTAGCCGGGTGGGATGCAAATCGAGGGATGTGCTGGGATGCAAATCGAGGGATGTGCTCCACCGGCAGCCCTGCAAAGGGAGAGGACACACGAGACTCAGCCAGCCCAGAGGCAACCCTTGTAATATTTCAACAAGGATTGTCTCCACACGGACTCGAACTCGGGACGTCGGGGTTCTAGCCCCAATCACCTTTGCCACTTACTACTGGACTATGTCCTCGGGCTACTATTATGTAAACTTGATATATAGAGTGGAGAGAGATGAGATAAGGGATCAGAGGATGCAGGGTTGGAAATAAATGTCATGAAATTCTCCAACAGAAACAATAATAAATGGTGAAATAAATGGGTGCAGTTGAGTGGGTAGACCAATGCATACTTAACCAGTTTTCATTTTATCTTTTGGATCAAGCTGGACTCCTCAGGCATCATGCCCCTCTCACCACCGCTGCAATTTGCTCTACTACATACATACATACATACATACATATATATATATATATGTAGTTCTAAAAATATTATTGAGTTTACAATTTAATTTATCATCAAAAAATATTATCTAATTACTAAAAATAGTAAGATCTACTTGTCAAAGTTTTCATACTATCTTTTCAGTTTACAGTTACATAGTTTTTCTAGTTTAACTCAATTAACCAACTAAAGGTAAAATAGAAATAGTGAGATAAATGGTTTGACTTCTTTAAATTATACTCTGGTCAAATTGTTAAGATATTTCTAGAACGAATTGAGTGTTATTTTTTCTGTTTTTATGTGAACCTTGGATTTATAGTACGATAAGTTTTTACAACACAATTGGAAACACTATTAATTAATATTTGATAATTTATAACTATTCAAATAAATCAACTACATGCATTTCCTATACTATTATACCTTATGCCATTTAGCCCATTGTTATATATGGTATCATTTTCTGAGGATCGTAATTTCACTATACTTCGTTAACTATGTGTGTCAAATTTATATACAAAAATAGTTATTTCTCACAGTCAATTGTTATATATCTTTTTCAACCAAATTTAACTTTAAAATATCTAAGTCTAATCTATTTACAAACAGTAACGTTATTTTCCACATTTTTAAGTATGTTACATACGGTGCTTAAGTTGCCACTCTACTCCAATTTTAGTCAACCTTGGTCAAATCGGACCAATTTAATTACTTTAATGAGTCAATGAGAATTTTCAATTTACTTTGACTCAGGTAATTGTAATGATAATACTAACGAATACTTGATTTAATGAGTCAACGAGAATTTAGAATTTACCTGCAATGGGTCAACATGAGTACATAGTTTGATCGGGGCTATGACTATTGGATTTGAAGATTACAGGTCTGAATATACGAGGGTTCCTTGAATTGATTCACGTGGATTATCCATTTTCTGTTAAATAAATTATGAAGAGTTTTTTTTTTCCAAAAATATTTTCCGCATTAAGTCTAATAATTTTGCAACTCCAGGGCTGGTTGTATGTTTCACTTAAGTATCATATAACTAAATAATTATATAAAAGCTAAACTGTTTTTCAAATGAGAATTTATCTAATTTCATCTTTATTTCGTTTGTCAAGCGACTTTTGTTTTAAGAAAAATATTCTTAAATAGAAAATATCAAACAAGAGGGAGAGTTGAGTTTAAAAATCTTTTCTTTTTTGCTACTAGAAACTTTTTTTTGGTTTGATAGGTGTAGTGGTTGTTTCGATATTTTATTCACGCTTACATTTATTTCCATTTCTAATAGAGACACACAAAATAACTCACTAAATTGGCTCCGCTTCTTATATTTTGAAGTAGCAGTTGATCGACACAGTTTGACACAATTTTCATCATGAGTCATCGGAATACATCTTCTGTGTATTTCTAACACATAAAAATGGTTATTTTGAATTATAAATGATAACACATGAAAATGGTTATTTTGAATTATAAATGACAAATATGACAGAGGAATTACTATATGCATGAGAGAAGATTCTCTAACTTATACTTTATACCATGATCTAACCTTTTTAATAAAAACATACCATGTGAGATCAAATCGGTAGCATTATCTCATTACAAGAGAGAGACAATGATATGGAGATTTAGAGAAACTTCAGTCGTCTTGTACTGTTGTTACACACGAACATAAGTATAAAAATTAGTCACTATAAGCGTTTAGAGCATCACTCAATCAGTATTCAGATTAGGACATTGCTTCAAAAAGGTGCAGATTCGAAACAGGACACACGCCGCGTGGATGCAATACTGCTGTCAATGTCAGTTATGACGAAACCAGTTTATCCGATCTAATTAGGTTAGAAAGTTACTTGCTTAGTTTGTATTATACAGCTTACAGTAGGTCTCTAGCGTCAATATAAAAGATTATTGAGTTTCTTCATAAAACTTCTTAGGATTAGAACGGTAAAACGAAAAGAGGCATTATCCTTTCTCCATAAAAATTAGACACAATAAACCTCATCTCCTCCAAAACTTTCCATTTTCCTTTTTTGTACCTGGATCCAGGTGGCATTACACCGCGTCTTGGATTTGAAACAAAAAAGAGGACAATAACGAAAGAATAACTATGCTGTAAACCTATATTCTAGTCCATCTTCCTACTTTAGGCGCCAGCTTGACCCTTTGCCTCCCCCTCTACCGTCGGCTCTCGAAGACGCGATACGAAAGCGTTAAAGGTAAGCGCCACCTTCTTGATGGCGGGGATGGTCTTCGCTATCTTTGTTATTTTCTTCCCTGTTATTATTTCTCAGATCTGTTGGCTCGTGTTTGCGTTCCACGTCTTTTATATACTTCGTTTTTGATGGAATTCAAGCATCTTCTGAAAAGCAGCCTTTTCAATCGTTAACATAACTGATATGATGCCTTTTTTCTTTTCCGATTCTCCTCAAAATATTGCGAATCGATTATGATTACTTGGTGATTTGTGGTTTTGTTCTTAGCTTCCGCTCAGCATCTCATAAATGAATTAATTAACGGAACTCCAGAGGATCAAGTATCGGCGACCTATTATCTTATCAGTGAAATGATGTGCTCCTTTCTACTGTTATTGTCTTTGTTCAAGACCTCTTTCTTGTGAATTGGGTCGATTCATATGCTTTTCTTCTCTAAGAACTTGGGGTTTAGACCTTTTTTTCTGGAAGATTTTCTATTTTCTATCTGTTAGTTGTATACCAGAATTATTTAATTTGGGTAGTTACTTATTATTCCTTTTTTCTGATTTTAGTTATTCCTTCATTTCATTTCCAGAACTAACGCATTGAACTAGTGATGCTGGGTGTTTTAAGGCGTAAAGTTGCTACCTCTTATGCTACGGTATTTCTATCCTCAATGCTTGTACTTATGTTTCAAATTATTATTATTTACCTCTATTTGCAGTATTGTTTGAGTATTAGTTTTTCCATCTCAGGTCTTTAAGTTGGCACTTTCCATGTTTGTTTTTAGTCATGCTAACACTTTCTTCCATGTTGGAACAGAGTATAAACAAATCTTATCATACAAGTCGGGCTTCTCTCTCCAGACCTAGAGTTATTGCTGCAGCCAAGGAGGAGGTAGGTTTTTTTTTCATCCCTTCTTTGGAAGCTGCTCTTCACCTGATTTTGTTAACCATAGTCTTACTGTTGGTTTTGAAACTCATTCTCACTTTACTCTGTAATTAGATTATGTTCACGAGGTTGTTACTTTATTCATGATGTTATGTAGCTTGGCATTTCATTTTTCTGTTTGATACTTCATTTCTGGTTGTTTGTTGATCTCTGAGTGTTAGAGAGACGCATAATATCTTTTTGGCTGATTGCTGATCTAACATTAGGTCGGTGGACAGTGCTTGCCTCTTAGGCTCTCTGTTTGGTTTTCCCACAAGAACTAGCATCTGGCTGCAAGAGTATTACATGGTCTAGTCTTTGTCTTTGGAACGATTTGCCTCTTAAATGAGTGTTAGCATGCTGTTCTATGTTATCATTTCAATGTGAAACTATTCTTTATTTATTTATTTTTAATTTTGGATTAATCTTTAAATTTCAATTCAAACTGAGAAAACGTTTTTTTGGTATTTTTGCTGACTAAAGTTTGTGGCTATTTAAACAGATTTTAGTTCCCTTCAGATGCGGGCATGCTCGAAATATATCTTACCTATCTGTACCTGGTATTCCTATACAACTGATTGTTTGTGTCTCCTAAAATGATTATAATGAGTCCCTTTTTATTCTTTATGGTGTTTGATCTTATTTTATTCGATCTTTTCAGGAAATACAAGGGCTTCATTGTCATCTAGGTTGGCAGCTTTACTCTTAATCTTTTATTCATTTTTCACTTTCTTATTTCTTGTCTTTTTTGAATGTTTATCCTACATTGTTTTCACTGCTACTGCTATACGTGTTGTTAGAATTTTATCTGTGCTGTTTTGGCGTAAATTTGATGTGCTCACTTAGTTATGAACAAACTTTCTGTATATCACACTTAGCTCGACATGCTCTGAAGTAAGGAAATATTTATTTCCATACTCTTTTATACGTCAAACTAACTATAGTAGCTCTTTAGCTGTAATTTTTTTTAGTAGTGTTTTCCCCCTTCTGAACACATCTTTGTCTTTGCAGTGAAATGAGAGCCAACCTTCAGCCCTGGATCTTGCATCTGAAGAACATGCCGTTTTGTTCAAATAGTGGTATGATATTAGATGTTTGTTGATATCATTATTGCTTAGAATGTTAGTATTTGCTTTATATTCAAGAAAGTTTTTCGGCACTGCTCTATTTTGTTTTTTCTATTCCTTGCTTTGACCAATTATCACAATTTTCAAACATTTGAGTTGCTGCGGTACTCGATTGTCTGCAAGCATTCTTGGCCAGCTAAATAGATTCTCCTGTCATTCGTGGCCTGCAAAAGTTTTTGTCATAAAGAAAAGGCACTTCCAAATTTTACCCAATCATGCAATCCATGCTTTCCCTCACTTGTCTGGGGACTACCCGGAATATTAGTTTTTAGTTTCAGTGTATTATAAAAAACAGGTAAGTGGCTTGAACACGTCTTCATAATTGTATATTCTGATGTTTAGCAAGTATATTCTGATATTTAGGGAGTGAAGTACAGGAGGCGAGATATTACACTGTGAACGTGGGTGCATCTTGTGGTCCCTCCTTTTCAAGAAATTTTTTATGGAAACCTTTTGCACCTGGGGATCAAATGTCCAAGTATCTCTTTCAATGTCTCTTCAGCGGCTGTGATACCTGCTTTTCTGATGAATTTATGGCCTAAAGCATATATGTTGCTAGATGTAGAAATTCAATGTCTATTGATAAGTTTATTGGCATGTCCATTGATTTTTCCGCTGTTTGCATGGTGAAGGAGATCTGGTGGATGCTGTTGTTCCATTTATGGGCGAATCTATATCTGATGGAACCCTAGCTAAATTCTTGAAGAGTATGCTGCATCTCTCATTTTTCTTTTCTCTGCCTTTATTTATGTTCTTTTGGTCATTTTTTTTCTTCTATTTGACCTGTCTAATTATCAGGCTTCATTACCAGGTCCTGGTGAGAGAGTAGAAGTTGATGAGCCAATTGCCCAGATCGAAACAGATAAGGTAGTATTGAATTCAATTTTCGTGTTTAAAAATAAAGGAGAGACTTCTGATTCCATTTTCTTGATTTCTTTAAATTGTCTTTGTCCCCTAGGTCACCATTGATGTTGCTAGTCCTGAAGCTGGTGTTATTCAGAAGGTCAATTTGCAGTTCAATATCTTCCTCTATTCATTTGGTTTATGTTTCAGACTTTTTCGGAACTCAATTTGTCTTTGTATTGATAGTTTGTGGCAAAGGAAGGAGATACAGTGGAACCTGGCACCAAGATTGCCGTGATTTCAAAATCTGGTGAAGGTGTTGATACACATGTTGCTCCTTCTGAGAAGCCTTCTGAAAATCCTACTATTGCGTCACCTCCAATTGATGAAAAGAAAGACACACAGGCAAAACCGAAAGTTGAATCTTCTGTAGGAGATATCAAAGTAGAGACTCCAAAGCCTAAAGTTGAACCTCCTAAGCGCTCTGCCTCAGAACCCCAGCTTCCCCCAAAAGAAAGAGAAAGACGCGTAAGTTTATTTTCTTGGTTGGATTTTCATTGTTGTCCTAATATTGGTTGATCGTTAATAAGTTGTCAGTTTTTACGGAATTGTGTTTCTTGCTTTAGGTTCCAATGACAAGGCTCAGAAAACGAGTTGCCACGCGCTTGAAAGATTCACAGAACACGTTTGCACTGTTGACAACCTTCAATGAAGTTGATATGTGAGATCAATTTTCCACTTAATATAATGAAAATGATGAATAATTTATTGCCTACCTTGCAAGATTGAGCTTTGATTTACTTTTTATTGATCTTGTTATTTGGCTTCTGTAAAAAGTAATAGAAACAATATTGTCCCTTCAAGAATTCAGTTTTTGTTAGGTTTGGTCATAGCTTTGCAGTCTTGTTCACATAGACAGTACGGAATTTTGGGTTGGCTGTCCTGAACCGGGGGGGGGGGGGGGTTTGGAGGTTGGACTTTGTGTTATTTGGTTTAATTCTTTATTATTTAGCTTCTTCCTTACCCTTATTTTTTTCCCCAGAAGTTCCCGATAAAGCACTTTTACTGTTCATTGAGCTGCAATAAGCTGTAACTACACCTTTTCTTTTTTATGTCTTTAAGGGTTGACATGGTGGGGTCAGCCACAGAAATGTGAGAAGCAACCTTTTTTAGAATCTCTTGAGTGTTTTTCTGTGCTGCATCAGGCATATTTCTAATATCAATAACTTGGGTGTTTAGAAGAGGGAAAGGCAACTATTTGTTCGAAATGCTTCAACAAATGTTTACATGAATAGTAGTTTTTATTTCAATTATTTCTAAAGATTCATATTGGATCTAATTAGCCGAAGTGGGAAAAAGGCTCGAGCGTTGTATTCGTATTGGATCTAATTGAGAAAATTGCAGATCTTTCCATTATATGTTTCTCCACTATTCTTTGAGGCACAAAATTCATGTTTGTTACTATTATATTTCTGTTAGTCTGTTTTGCTTTCTCATGTCGCTTGCTACAGGACTAATTTGATGAAGCTTCGTTCTGATTATAAGGATGCTTTTGTTGAAAAGCATGGAGTGAAGCTGGGTCTTATGTCAGGATTTGTAAAAGTACGTAAAAATGTGCAAGTGCTGTTTACCCCCCTCCCCCTTCTTTTCTTTCCCTCTTATCTTAAAAAACACACACACAGAGCACAGACATATATGCACATACACACGTATACACACAAGCACACACACTCACACACATATACAAAAGCGCACACCACATTTAATTACCATGATACTGATATATTGCTTTAACTTTTTTAGGCTGCTGTTAGTGGACTTCAGAGTATGCCTGTTATAAATGCTGTTATTGATGGTGATGACATTATCTACAGAGACTATGTAGATATCAGTATAGCTGTTGGCACCCCAAAGGTAAGGTGGCTATTTGTTTCATTGCCTATCTTTGTCGTTTCATTGGCTGCTGGTGTCTAGAAATTAATCCGGTCCCCCCCCCCCCCCCCCCCCCCAAATATGAAAGAAAGAAGGCAAACAAGAGAATATCTCCTGTGATGCCAAATAGGATTCAAGGTTTATTACTAAATTCCGTTGCATTTGGATTTGGTGAAAATTTCTTTGGTAGTCTTATGGTTAGGCATAATTGTGGAGTATCTATCCAATTAAAGGTCCTTGTTACAAAATAATGGCTGCAATTGATAGCATGATGCTATTGACTGCTTTTGCTTTGTTTTTTTCCTATCTGAAGGAATATGATCTTAAAAGTTGCTTATAAATAATGATATCCCATGGCTAGTGGCTAGTGGCGTCTGGTCTTCTGAGTTATCACAGAGACAGGGTACTTGTTTTGGTTTCGGGTCTGGAATGTTGAATGGCTGGCACCTATCTATTTTAAGAGTTCACACTTGTTTTTCTTTGTCTTGAATAAGACAGGAATTTTTAAGACCCACCACTCAAAAGCGTGGATTTTGACCTTGGTCATCTTAGCATGAATTGGTTAATAAGACAAATTTTGCATTTGAATATGCATACGAGTACGTATGTGATGTTCGTCGTCCATACAGTTGCTCCTTTATAGTCGAGAAAAGGGGATGATTTTAAGTTGTTGATAGATGGGACGTCATAGTCCTATGCACTCTATTCCTCCAATCCAGATATGTGATAGTGCAAGCCAAGCACTTCCATATTACTATCTTTGTGGAATCTGAATTTAACATGCCATTTTTCCATGTTCAGGGTTTAGTGGTTCCAGTGATTCGCAATGCTGATAGCATGAATTTTGCTGAGATAGAGAAAGAAATAAACACTTTGGCGAAGAAGGCAACTAATGGTACCATATCAATTGATGAGATGGCAGGTGGTTCGTTCACCATTTCAAATGGTGGAGTTTATGGGAGTCTTTTGAGTACTCCAATTATTAATCCCCCTCAGGTGTGGCACCTATATTGAACACTTGGGTTTTTATTTGCTGTTTCTTGTCTCTCTTTTTCTTTGGGAAGTAGTGATTGCTGATTTTTCTTGTTTTGCAGTCTGCAATCTTGGGAATGCACTCCATTGTTAACCGTCCTATGGTTGTAGGAGGCAACATAGTTTCCAGACCAATGATGTATGTTGCACTGACATATGACCATCGGTTGATTGATGGGAGAGAGGCAGTTCTTTTCTTGAGAAGGATCAAAGATGTGGTCGAGGATCCACGTCGCCTGCTTCTTGATGTATAGAGGCAATTACATGGTTGTCTTCTGATTTGATATATAGGCTGTGTGCTGCAGTTACAAGCATGCTTAAGCTGCTGTCAGCTTGAATAAATCTCGGATGTCAAATTTTGTAGCACATTATCACTGGTTATGAAAAGCAAGTTCTCCTGATGCGGTAAGCCGACACAAGACTGAAATGAGTTTATTCTTCAAAACCTGTATTTTACTTGCTCTTTTGGAACTTCATCTGTTACCATTGCGATTTTGTCTTTGATTGCAGCACAAGTATCATTATATCACGTTTCTCTATGTGTAACCCTTCCAGACCAATAGCAACGACCCCAGATGCCTTTGCCACTGTTCTTTATTTATGTTTGTAGCTTTATTGGTATTGGATAGTGGATTCTGGTATGCCGTTGACCTTTTGACGGAAACATATACAGACAAAACTTTAGTTTGTAAAAGGTGAACTGTTCATTGTCTGAATAACAAAATAATTATATAACTTGATGTTTAAATACTAATATTAGTGATGAGCCAAAATCTAACCTGTTCAGAAAAGGTTAAAATCGTCAGTTAGTCAACAAACAGTCAACGACAAATCTAGATCTGGGACAATTAATTCCTCTAGCTCGGCAGGAATGCACTTCTGCTCGGCCATGTTACACTTTAGCTGAAGCAAGTCTATTAAAGTGGCTAAGGCAAATTCAATCCTTAGTCAGCTCAGCTGCATGCCTGAGTCAGGTCTTCCCTATAAGGACAATTCGACATACTACACCTCGGCTCGACAATGCTTTAGTCAAAGCAACCGCTTATAGTCAACCTCAGTAAATAAAAGGAATCAACAGTACATTTCTAAAGGAAGTATATTCATCTCGGCCTCGAATCAAATTCAGCCTTAGCTTTACATCAGCACCGAGCTCTAACCTCGGTCTTGCTCTTATAAACACTGTTACTCAGAGAATCTCGGATAAGATTAGAAAAGATATTATCAACTGCTATATGGGACCCACCAAGACAAATCTGCAAAGTACTTTCCAGGTGTCAAGCATTGGCTGGTGAAGTACAAGGTCATAATTGCTGGCCGACCTACATGTCATAGAGTCAGCCACTGACACAGCTGCAGTTACATGTACTTGTCCCATTAGACTGCGCTTCTGCAGCAGACAAGATAACTATCTCAGACACGCCACAATCACATCATCGGGCAGAAGGTTAGACCTCCTCAATCTCAAGTATAAATATACCCCTTTCCACACGAAAGAGGGGGATCTAATTTTTTTAGAACTTCAACTACAACTTTCGGAGCTTTCTTCTAAGAACTCCACCTCGGCTGACCATTAAATAGCCTAACAGTCAGTGAGATTTTAAACCAGGTTTATCCTAAACCTTTATTCCAGCATAAACTGCTTACTAAAACACCCATAACTGACTTGAGCGTCGGAGGGTTTTCCTAGGGCGGCGCCCTGGGCCTCTAACGTTTCTCTTCCTTCTCAGGTTCCGTTGACGGCATAAACTGCTTACTAAAACACCCATAACTGACTTGAGCGTCGGAGGGTTTTCCTAGGGCGGCGCCCTGGGCCTCTAACGTTTCTCTTCCTTCTCAGGTTCCATTGACGGATTTAGACGGAGAGCTAACGACTAACCACAAGGATCACCTCTGATCCACCCGGTGAGCATTTCTGGACTCATCAATTAGGATGTGGAATATCAGTTGACTTGTTTCTCAAATTCACCATGGCTTTCAAGTGTGATAGGGTGTATAAAATAGAGGTGGTCTTGATTTTATTTTCTTGGAAAGGAACCGGGAAGAATCTGCTATGAATACTATCATGTTCATCTATTACGTTTTGGGAGTTTCATCACATTTTGTTAGATCACACGATTTACCGTGACTTGGTGGTTGGTAAATTGAAGATATTTCAATACAACACTATCCTATTGCGTTAGAGGTTTCCGTCTATGGTGTGGTATGAGATGTCGGATGTACGCAACTATACCCACGTGTTAGAAACACACATAGGTTGTTTCACGATGACCTATAATGAAAATTGCGTTTCGATCCACTGTTATTTCACAATGTAAGAAGCGCAACCAATTTAGTGAATCATTTTGCTTTACATTGTTTTGGAGATACTTCAATACATTATATTATTACTTCCCATCTTTCTCCCTCGAGGCAATATTACTTTCCAAATTCCTATTTCAACAGAGTATTATATGTATGGTAATCACAGTTGACAGTTCTTGACCACTGTTTCAGACGAAGTGTTGACCGATGGTCAACGCTGTCATCTGCCCAACTTCTTGATATACTCCTCCACATGGAGACAAGGAGCAGTAGGAAAATATTGTTCAAGAACAACCAAATTGTGAATCAATTTGTTATGTAAATTCAAGTAATCAATACGCATGTTACATGATTGTTCCAATTGTACGATGCCGGAATCGGTAGAATTATTCTCAAAGGCAGGCCACCTCATATGGCATATCAAGTACACTTTGGTTCTTGCAAGCCAAATGCTTACAAACCATAGATCTGCAAATGGGCTCTCAACTAGGATCGTCTCGTCTCCATGTACTTTGCTAAAAGACGGCCAACATCACAAAGATGAGGCCACACTTTATATAATCTTCTCTGCCATCTTCTTGAAATTCAATGCAGGCTTTGAATCAAGATGCGTTCTGCAGATTTGTACAACTTCACCCACCAAAGCCGAAAATAATAATTGGTAGCAAACTTCTTATGTGCAATAGCTTGCAGCTTAACCAAAAAAGAATGTCAGAAGGTATCAATTGTCAAGTCGGACCCTTTAACTGCAAATGGCCTCAACGGAGAGTTTCTTCATCACATTTGGACATGGGTCTCCTCCGAAAAGCTCTGGAGCTACTGTGACAGAGCACGATTGCTGTCCAATACATTCCTGCATACATGACGAAATTCAGGAAAATAGAAAAACTTGCCAAACAGATTATCATTAAGACAACTGCAGTATCCTTTATATTCTCACATCTTATAAACTAGTGACACCAACCATTTTGAAATTTAAGCATCAAAATGACTCACTAAATTGACTGCGCTTTTTATATTGTGAAGTAGCAGTCGATCGACACAGCTTGATGCAATTTTATTATGGGTCATCAAGAAACAATTTTGGTGTGTTTTTAACACATGCGTATAGTTACGTACATCCGACCCCATATCTCACGATAGGCGAGAGCCTTTAAGTCAATGTGATAATCTTGTTGTTGTTCTTCTTGAAGCAGAGTTTGAGAGAAATTAATGCTTACCTTTTCAAAAACATCATAAGAATGACGAGCGTGGCATGTTCCTTGATGGAAGCTGCCACACGCCCCTTGTGGTGTCCCGAAGCTAGCAAACTTTATTGATGATATCTTCTGATCAGGAGCACAGTGGAGATGAGCTTTTGGCCTCAGGGGTTTGTCCATCTTCCCTGAACTTTTTATTTTCCAGTTTACTAGTGTAGGTTGCCATTCAAATATATCTATGCACACACTTGATATCTCTCGCTTTACCAAGGAAACTCTGTAAGGATCTCCGCCCCATTCTTCAAATATAACCAACAAGTTTCCGGTATGATGCAGCCAAGATCGGGGAACATGATACCTGAAACATTCTTTCCTCTGTCACTTCACTATATCACTTAGTACCATGAAACAGAAGTAGAGCTTTCGGCGGCTTCTTACCATCTTTGTGAAGCCTCTCCACAATTAGTGAGGCATTTTTTCTCATCAAACCAGCCTGCATATTTACAAGCACTGCAATTACCAGATGCTGTGTACCCAGGCCAGTATCGCCCAATGCTTTGACCATTGATCCACACTTGGCCTTTGCTCATGGTATTCATATCTAGAGCCAAAGGCCCAGTTCCCAAAGGAGCATCGAAAGTAGTCTGCAAATGAGGAATGCGCATAGAGCATCAAGATCTGGAATCGTCTAACGAGCATATCTGCATACTGGCATGACCAAGAAAAATAACTGCAATGCTGCATCTTAGACATACGCAGAGTTATAAATCTTGACAAATAGCATGTCATAGAGACAGGATTTGCATCCGTGACCCGAAAAAGGATGACCCTTTAAGAGCTATGTAAATATAGGACCAGAACAGGTGCAACAAGGTGTGCGTTTGGCCCTCTCGCATTACAGAATGAAGTCAACGAGTACCTTATACCAGGTAAGGGGTTGCTTCTGTGCAATAAAGGAACCTCCAACCCACTCCACCGAAGAGCTGCCACTTAGTGAATGAAGACTCAAAGCTTCTCCTTGCAAACCAATCTAGTAAAGAAACATGGAGAAAATGAATGAAAATTTCTCTTAAATAATAGAGCAGTGACAATCAAATCAGGGTAACATGACTTTAGAAACATACGCCGTAGGACCATTCCTGCCACGTCAAGTCTCTTCTCCCCTCGTCAAGGCCATTTAGTGAAACAGGACCAAGAACACCAGCGTTCCAAGTTTCAAAATGGGGACCAATGTTCTGATTCCATATATATTGAAAAGCAAGAAAGGTAAGTAAATTGCAAGTTTCAAGGAAAAGCAATGTAACATACTTTCAGTGTACTTGAATCTTAAAGACCAAAGCCATTTATGAACATGTATATAGAAAGAGAATGCATATCGGTGCTTGTTGTTCGTGCATTCCTAGCATTTGATTGTTGTAGAGATAGTGAAAGAACAAACCGGGAGGCCAACTGCAATACTAAGAAGTGCAATCTTGTTCAGACCAGTTTTCAGATTTACACCTTCACTGAAAGTCAGCCTGGGATCTTCTAGGCTTCCGTAAGCAGTTCCTATCAAAAGTTTGAGAAGGTCAGATCAGACTCCAAAGATCAGGTGAACAGATCCAAATAAGAAGTTATCAAACTAGCTAGCTAGATCAGGGACGCGCAGAAATAAGCTGCAATCTTATAGAGACCTATCTGAAAAACGAACCAGTCCTCTTGGCACGTAAACCCCCCCACCCCCCTTAAATCCTCAAAAGGTAAAAAAGAGAGAAGAATGGAAAAAGAGCAAAAAGGAAGTCTACCAAACGATCAAACCAGCTATATTTGGAGTTCAAGGTATACAACATCGACCATTTCCGCCATGAGGCAAACCTGAAAGTTGACCATTGATGAAAACATGCAAAGCATGTCCTGCTGAAAGAACTGTAAGAACAGGGAGTTTTCCGCCACTTAGAAACCCTTCATCGGAGTCGATCTCGACACTAGATAGTGAAAATAGACGTTAGATGAAGAACATTATCACAAACTTTTGAGTATTTACTTTAAAAAGATGGGAAGAAAAAGAAACAAGAAAAATAAAAGACAGCTGAATGTACAAAGCAATCCAGCAATTGCATTGTCTTTGCCTACTCCAGCCCATTACCATGGTCACATGGCAATCATCTTTCTATGCACCATGTTCTCTTCTTTCTGATGAACTCCAATCTTTCTATGCACCATGTTGTCTTCCTTATGATGAATTCTGTGCAACTGAATAATTTTAAGTTACCTAAAGGACTTACTCTGTCATGTACCATAAATAGTCAGATGCATCTCTGGTGGTATTTATCTGTTCCAACAATCCAACTGCGGTCCATGTGTTCTGATTGCCAGATGCTGGTTCTTCATTATATGACTGCCATGCAAATCCATCAATTACAGGAGTCATCTTAATCTGAGCACTTTGGGAACCCACCTATAGACAAAATGTTGGTTCAGAAGTCAAGATCTTTATAAGGCGGACTACGATATTGCTTTTACCAATATAGGAATCATAAACTCATCTTTCCATATTTGCCTATTACAATGTCATAGTTTGGAGCTTAGTCTTCCTCACCCTTGCAGTATTGTAGACTGTGTTTTTGCAGTCCGGGAGGATGCTGATAGACCAAGGGGGCAGGTGATAATGCATGTTCTTGAAAGCCACCTTTGCAAAAGAATTTTGGTTGTAATTGGCAAGGAATGCAGCGCAAGCTCCAGATTCTGATCTGAAAACACGAGCCTGAATCCAGAACAAGATTATACGGTTCACCTCTCATTTCCAACATATTATACTGAAAAGGTAATTAAAGAAGCCAAAACCTCTTGATAGTTTCCTAGTGGGATCCGAACAGAAACCGAAGACACTAGAGCTGGCTCACAGAGCTTTATTGCTCTGTGCAAATCCTTAAGATGACCCCATTTAGGCTGCCGCAATAGTCCTGGAAAAATGCATGGAAAAGTATAATTTGTTGAAGCTAACAAGTCTACCAGGATATTGAAATTTCTGATGATCTGCATCTCTAAAATGAGCATCATTTGGAGAAAAACTGGATTCAAATACTGAAAAACAACGCTATCTCACGGAAGACAAGGTTGGTATTCTAGTATTAAGGATTCCAAGGCATATAAAGTCAACCTATCTTTGATGCAGCAAGAGAAGAACATCAAAGTGCACAAAAATGGCCATGCCAATTTTCCCAAAAAAAAAAAAGAAATTCGGTTATGGCATCTGTAGGAAAATAGAAGCTGAGTAGAGCAGCCGAGCAGAACAAAAGTACAATGAAGATCATGATAGACACAGGCTCAACTGTACAGCTGAACAGAGCAGAACAGAAGTACACTAAAGATCATCATAGACACAAGCTCAACTGAACAGCTGAGCTATTCAGAAGCATACTAGACAAGCTCAGCCGTGTAAATACACTCACCAACTCAGCTCTGTAAATACAATCGCGATACATATATAAATATAGTAAATATACACACAAACACACTTACATATGTAATATACATATATATAATCCAAAGATGATCATCAAACAGTGATCAAAGGAGACTTAACTGTAGAGACACAAATCAAAAAACTAGCCGTTAAAGTCACATCAAAAAATCGTTAGAAGCATTTCCAGCCAGTTGGAATTTATAAATTGCTTATATAATGGCACATCGTTTGTAGATTTGAAATTAAGTGAAATGAATATTGTTTCTTCCACAATTTTCTATAACATCATAGCTCACTCTCTTTTCCTTTTCTTGAGAGAAGTATACTTCAGATATGATTAGGCAAACTGTAGTAATTCTGGATTACATGTGTGAAGACTACAAACAAACCTACAACTTCTCACTTATAAAATTTGAGCTAGTTTCGATAAACTGAGATATAGGTAATATCTGATACTTGGAAACAAACAATTTTAACCTGCACACAAGAGCAAAAAACTGAATCCCATACACCTACCAAATTCATCAAGAGGAGCATCATAATCATAGCTCGTAGCAATGAACGGACCACCTGCTGTCCGGCCAAAGTTTGTACCTCCATGATACTACAATGAGTGGCGTGGATACAAAGGAATAAGCTTCATTTTTCTAATGGAACTGGAATTGTACCAAGAAACTTATGATGATGACATCTCCAGCTTACCATATAATAGTTGATAAAAGAACCTCCTGTCAGTATAAACTTTGCGACAGAGAATGCCATGTCTTCAGCAGGACGATAAGGGACCGCACCACCAAATTCTGTGAACCTGTGAAATTATCACAGAAGAAGCTTGATATAGATATATAAAGTATAAATGTAAAAAACTAGTCGAAGGAAGAAGGGTGCAAAGTTACCAGCCGGTCCAAGCTTCCGTCCACATCTTTGGTTTATAAGCCTTATTAGGAGAGAAATAATCACAGTAGAAACCATTGCATGTATTAATCTGGTAGGACGGATATACAAATATAAGAATTAAGTCAGCTCAGAAAAGAACAGGATCCTCAAGCAGTTTTCGCAGTTGTCCTCTCACTATCCCATGCATGCAGTTGCATCTGCTGCCCCTACGCCCTGCCCCGGACCTAACCCCCACTCAAAAAATATATGATCAAGTGATTAGTTAAATATGTCACCAGGATGCTTAGTAATTCTTCTGTACTAGCTGAAACTAACAGAGAGATATCGAGAGAAAAAAATTAATAGAGAGATATTAGAGCAGAAACAAGATTTGAATGTGGTTTTCATTGATTTGAAAAAAACATATGATAAAGTCCCATGGGAGATACTGTGGAGAGGGCTTGAAATGAAAGGTATTAAAGACATGTATGAGAACGCGATGATAAGCGTAAGGACCCAGGAGGACTAAGCCCAGAGTTCCCTATTACAGTAGGTTTTCTCTAAGGATCTGCATTAAGTCCAAACTTATTTGTTTTAGTTACGGATAAACTCACTCGACACGTTCAAGATAGAGTTTCGTAGAGCATGTTATTTACAGATGACATTGTGTTGGTGGATGAGACTAATGAATGAGTCAATGCTAAGCTGGAACGTTGGCGGAAGACACTATAGAAAAAGGGTTTCAAATTGAGTCGAAAAAAGACAGAGTATATGATATTTAATTTAGTAACAAAGAATGACCTTGGAACCTTGTGTTAAACTAGGAAACCAAGAGATTCACCTGAGTGAGAGTTTTAAGTATTTAGGATCTATACTACAGAAAGATGAAGGAATTAACAAAGATGTGAATCACATGGTACAAGTAGGGTGTTAAAGTGGAGAAGTACATCCGGCTTCCTTTGTAACAGGAAAGTACCTTTAAAGCTTAAAAAAAGTGTTACATTATGGCAGTAAGGACCACACAACTGTACAAGTCTGAATGCTAGGCAATCAATTATGAGCATAAACAAAGAATGCAAGCGGCGAAACTGAGAATGTTAAGATAGATGTGTGGACATACGAGGAAGGATAAAATAAAAAATGAATATCTAATGAGAAAAGTTGGGGTGGTTCATATAGATGAAAAGATGAGAGAGTCAAGATTAATATGGTATGTGCATGTGCAAAGGCACCCTACAGATGCACATGTTAAGTGATGCGAGACAATGAATGAGGTGCATGTTAAACATGGCAGAGGGAGACCAAGGAAGACTTGAAGAGAGACAATAAGGAAGGATATGACTTATATAACAATTATGGAGCATATGGTCAGTGATAGAGCACAATGAAGACAATCGATTCATGTAGTTGATGTTATGTAGACGGTATAAAATTTAAGTGAGAATTTCAAGTACTTAAGTCTGAATCACAGTTGAGATGATATGATAGTTTTGAAAGATGCGTATTCTAAAGGCGCATATTATGTATTAGTCATTAGGAGACACACAAGGAGGGTATGTTTTAGGTTACGAGTCTAAATCACAAGAGAAATGATTGATCTACATAGTCAATCCTACATAGTAGAAAAAAGGATTGCGCGTTGTTGTAGCTGAACTTGCAGGACAATCTAGAGGAGTCCACATGTTCACTTGTTTCAGAAGTCAATGGAGAATAAACTAGAAATGTAGCCATGTGACAGAGCTATATAATCCTACTCTCGCAGGTACTAATGAAGAGGGCATTTCTATACAAGAACACGACTAAGTGTTTAAGGACAGAGCATGAAAGCCATCAATGATGTAATAGAATATGAAAAATCTAAGTTCAGGTGAAGTGCAAAAAAGGAGCAGGGAACTCACCACAGGATCAGGGGCATCATCTTGCTTACACATTACCCATGGGACACCAGTATCTTGATTTATGGCCATTTTAGCTGCCCATCCAGTATACTCTTGACCAGCTGCACCCGCATAATACTCCACGGGTCCAAACTCGTTCTCAATCTGAAGACATTCAATGCATAAGAAAATGCAACAATGTGGACATGTAAGTTTCAAAGCATACTTTTCTATTAAAAAAGAAATAAATTGAATCAGTTACGAAACGGTAAAGGAAAATATAAGAGTGAACTCAGTGAAGTGGATACTTTAAAGCAATTTCCTTTCAAGACCAATGAAGCCTAGCACTTAAACTACCTGTGATAAGATTATTGGGCCACCTTGAGATTCAAAGAACTGTTCATCTTTCATCATACTCACAATTTTGGTTGTGAAATTTTGCATTGCATCCTTTTGTTTGCAACATCATGGTAGACATTTGGGGGAAAAGAAAAGTAGTTAGGGCCTGAACCACAACCCTATATAAATGTCAACAAAGAAAAACTACTTTGAAGTTTGAAACGAGATTTGCGAGAAAAATGAAATAATTTTCCAAGTCTCACCTTGAAAGGGCCATTGTCAGTTCTAAAGCTGATGCCTGGAACATACTTTAACCAGACAGGAAAACCACTGGAAATAGAGAGGAGGGAGGGGAATTTTACCAGATCAGTGTACGTGCCAAAGTACCAGATTTTATTCTATTTCAAAGGTTGTGTATATCAGTACCCAAAGTTCCACTCAGCACAGGCATAAGGACCAATCCTGAGATGAAGATACAGCCCTGCTTCCTTTACCAGCTTGATAAACTTAACAAGATCATATCTTCCTTCAAAATTATACTACAGAGGGGCCAAAAAGGAAAAAGGATACATCTGAGAAAAACGCTCTAAGCAACTTTCAAACAACAAGGAAATGAGCTCCATGCATCATTTACCTTGCCTGGTTCAGGTTCATGTCCATTCCAGAAAACATAAGTTTGGATCACATCCAATCCTCCTTCTTTTGCTTTCTGAATAAGATCTGGCCACATCTTTTACAAACAAAGTGGACAAAATATAGAATTACCATTCAGAAACCAATCAAAGTAGGAAAAAAACTAAAATAAAAATGCAAATGCAGATGTCCAGAGAAAACGAAAGGTACATCTGGAGTGCTTCTGGGGTAGTGAATGGATCCAGAAATAAGGATTCTCCTTTGGCCATTGATAATGATAGCCCTGCTATCATAAGATACAGAGGCAGTTAGAATTGAAATCCATGAACTCATTAGCAGCATCACCACATTCCTCATTGCCAACTTTTGGAAGCCCATTTCTGCTGAGCGTTCAGCAAATGCTCAACACTAGTTGCCCCCACTTGTATTGTACTTCAAGATTGCATCTTTTACAATCCAAAACAACCAGAAATGAAAATAATAAGCAAAGGAATGTACTTTCACTAGACCACTAGTGCTTTATTCCCTACTTCCTTTATTTTGAATAGTGAAAATGAAATAAAAGCAAATACGCCAACATAGAGACAAAAAGACAAGAGACTGAAGAAAACAGCTGGTTTCTCTCATTTTCTTTTAAAGTTTCTTTTTTGCCAGAAGTAGTTACTACTATTTTCTTGAACGGTGATGGAGAAGCAGGCAAGAGTAGTTGGCAGTTTGTCAGTGTGTTAAATCGAGGACTGAGGAGTGGAGTGAGGACTTACAAAAGAATATCACGTCTTAATTAAATTTAAAAGAATCTAAATAATAATAAAAGGGCAAATTTACATGAAACTTAATCTGACAAGTAAAAAGGAAAAAAAAAAACAGCAGGGAAAGGAGGCATCCATCTCAAAAATAAAAAGAAAAAAAATGGTTGTTTGGCAGCGATCAAGTGTACTTTAACTTTAGCGCGCTTTCTAGCATGATGTACAAAGATTCTCCACCCAAATCCCATTATTGACTAACCGGCCTAAGTTTCCTCAAGGTGGAAAAAAAGAAAAGAAAAGAAAGAACATGTCTTTTTTCCACAAATATCTAATTTGATTAAATTATTTTACTTGAGCCATTTATGTTTCTCTTATACTTTTTAATTTTTTTTTTCACCTCACGCACATAGAGGAAAGATTCAAACCCTGATTCTCATAAAAAATACAATAGTCTTTACTATTAATTCAGTTCTAATTCGATATATTTTTGATTAATTACAACCTTAACTCTTTTTTTTTTGAGACGTACAACCTGAACACTTATAGAATGTTTATTAGCGGCATCAAATTAGGAAAAGAAAAACGAAAAAAGAAAAAAAAGAGAATCTTTGGTAGTGGCGAATTAATACGTACTCATCCTTTGAATATTCTAGCGAATTAATCTTTCTGAAATAGACTCTTTCATAAAATGTAGGCTAGAATATGTAGTAAATAGACTCTTTCATAAAATGTAGTTTAGATTACGTGCATCAGACTGTAAAATAATACATCATTTCTCTCATTTCTATGTAAACACATAAGTCTACATCAGAATTTTCTTTTATTTATTTCAAAAGAAAGAAAGGAAAAAACCCCTTACAGTTCAAGCCCGACGTCCTAAAGCGGGTCGGATTCTGAATTCGGATATACCGGTGCGGCGAAACGACGCCGACAAACTCGCCTGCAGAAATCACCATTGAACTGGAAAATAGGTACAAGAGCTCTTTTTTCCGGCGGCGACAACCATGAGCGAACAAGCTTTTTAACAATAAGCCTAAGAAAGGTTGAATTCCTTCAGCATTTCCAACCTTCTTCTTTTGTTTCTGCTTCCAAATCCCAATAGTGATAGGTCAATACTGACTCGATTGTTTCATTTCTTTTAACAGCACACTTGAAGCAATTTCAGCAACAGCAGCATGGAGCAACAACCTCGTCGGCCTCCTTGACTTCCTCAACTCCACCGGGGACTGTCTTCCTCTCCTCCTCCGCCTAAGGAGTCATTCGCTCGTCGCTATTGGTTCATGTGGCCTCTTCTCTTGGCCGGTCAATATCAGTATAGGAGTTTTTTTTTGCCTCCTGCTTTTTTATTTGCCTTTAAGGATGCTTGCCTCATTGTATAAGCATAACTATTGCTTCTTTGATATTGTGCTTGAATGATTTTCGGAATCCTGGTTTATTGATCTCAAATCATCACACTCTTTAACCACTGACAAGGAAGCCAATTGCAAAGGATGGTCTTTTCGAATTTAAAATAAAGAAATTTAGGAAAAAGAAAAGAAGGAAAGAAAGAAGTGACTGTAAAGACTCTGTAATGATCTGGGATTGTAGCAATACATAGAGGCATGTATTTCCGCATGTTGTTAGGTTTAGGTAATACTGTTTAGTTTTCCTTTTCCTGATCTTTTGTCCAGACTGCAATCAAGAATCCCTTCAGATCATATAGCTGCATTCTTTGACAATCCTCTGTAGTCATGGTTTGTTGAGGCATCTACGTGTATGCATGTGGGTGCACGTTTTGTAATTTGTACTATATCTTGGCACAGGGTCCAGAATACTTCTTTATCTGAAAGTGTATTTTTCCCCTCTCCTTATTCTTGCCTAACGGCTATACCTAAAATTACTCCTATAGAACCTAAAGTTGAAAACTTTGGTCAGTGGCTCTTTTGTATCCCGCTCAGTGTTGTCACAATGGGATCCCCTAGTAGGACAATATTTTGGTCGGTGGCTTTCCTCTAGTAGGACACTATTTCTGCTCCTGATGTACTTCATTGAGTCATTGATCAACTGATTCATGGTTTATTTAATGCTGTACATCTTTGTTCTTTCCTTTGTTGTTTGGAATGCTCTTGTTAGTTAGATAATGTTACCAAGCCAGGCACTATGGACATGCTTTACTTTTTTCTTTTCTCAAAGAAATGAAATCAAATTTACTTGGGAAACGGAGAGATGAACAGGTTAATGTCTGGAGGCTAATTATTGAATTATTTTTTGAGTATTGTAGTTTTCCACTTCTGTGCCTTTTGATAGAAAAGTCTCTGAAAATAATAAAGTTACATACCTATTTAGATCAGAGTCAAGAGATACATCAATGCCAGGCCTGGGTGGTCTACCAGGTGGATAACCATTTTTGCCATGGTGGAGGATCAGAGAGTTCTTGAAAAGTGCTATTTGCAAGAGGACAAGTCATACGCTTACCATAATGTCAAATTTGGAAACACATAATGCTGATACCCTTTCCTTCTCTAACTAAACCTAGTAGATTTGCAAATTAGTCAACCCACTTGCATCTAACGAAGTGGCCTTGCTATATTTTTTGTTTAGAGATTAGTTTATTAAGATTGAGTTTGTTACAGGAGACTTTGTTATTGAAGATTTCTTTAGAAGTATTCTTGTTTATCTTATTCAGAGGTTGTAAATGGCTGAATAAGGGGAAGGCTCAAAAGTTCTCATTTCCCCCCACTATACGTTTATATTCAACGTGGAAAAAGACCTTACCTGATCCCATCCTCGCATTTGGAATCAGGGTTTACATCTGTATCGGGTTCAGGGCTTAATCTGGGCAAACCCTCGGCTTTTTGCTCTTCCAGTTTTGCACTAACAATTTTTCATTGTTTTCGTGGTTTGATATTTTAGAGGTTTTTGAGTGTATTTTTGAATTGCTGCTGATCAGTAGATACTGTTGTTCACTCAACTTGTCCCGTCATTCGTGGCCTATTACATTGACAGCTTATAATGTTACTTGTTTGTTGGCTCTTGCTTATTCTTTTGGATTGATGGTCTGCTGCTGTGGTACCTTCACAACTATTTGGTTTCTGTTACGATCATGGAGTAATAAATTTTTTCTTTCTTACATGGATTCAGCACTCCAAGCATATTTTAGTTTTCTGGTGGTTTGACTGGATTTTAGAGAAACAAGACTCCCCAGTTTGTTTGTTCTTGGGCAAGTAGAGGACATGTTTGTTGTTTTAAGACAAAATCCCCCAGTTTCCGGTGAAAGTTGGCCAACTCATGAGTGGAAGTTCTGTTTCTCCTCCAAGCACGTCTAAATAATAATCACCAACATCACAACTAATACACAAGCCCCCATAAGCTCCATCCTTCTAAAAGCCAGCTTGGATATGTCAATCTTTTGCTGTGTAACCTATTCTTGGTTTGCGACGCTTTCCAGTTGGAGGCAAGCTGCACAGGAAATAGATATCTCAGGATTTTTTTTTTTTTTTTTTTTGGGGGGGGGGGGGGGGGGTATCAAGATATTTATTTGGGGATTAAGCAGTTATGGTGGAGTGTGCTTGAGGGGGAGCGTCAAGAACTAGGATACACCAATGAGCAATCAACTCTCATATTATTGTCAAAGGACTAATGATATGATTAATTATGTTGCACGTCAGCTCTCTCTTCTTTTCCCTGTTTGAATATAAATATGATGATAACTAGAGTTTCTCTTTTATGTACTTCACAGTTATCTATGCTTTCTACCTTCTTGTTATTGGTGGTGCTTTCTCAGCTACTTCAGATATTCAGTAGCTGACAAAGGAGTTAACATTCTAAAGTAGCTGCGCTGTGCAGATGAGATGTAGTTTTATGAGTCATGTATTACGGGTTTGAGTTGTGGAAAGTCTTTCCTCGATAGCTAACCTTGAGTATATCCAGAAAAGCAGAAAAAGGAAAAAAGGAAAAAAAGAGAAACAAATATTGATCATATCCGGAGAAGTAAAAGAAAAACTGGCAAGAAAGACGAGAAGAAGAAGAAGAAACAGCAGAAAATTAGGCCAAAAGCGGCCTGACGCTCAACTGCTATTGTACGTACACAGAAACTTGATACACCAATGTCTTAACTGCAATTTGCTGATCCTCATCTGCCGACTAGCTAAAGATTTGGTAATATGCTGAACCGTGTTGATTGTTACTCAAAGAATCCTTGTGCAATATTTAGCAGTTCAATAATTTTTAAGTACGCATATTTTTCCAAATTCGCCATCGAATTGTGGAATGTGAGATCTGAAATTGTCTTCATCGCTGGTCTATGGATTTTGTCACACATATTTTGAAATTTGTTCTTATTTTTCTGTATTAATTCTGTAGCTTATCTATACATTCGGACAAGTAAGAAAGATACTGGAGAAAATGCTGCAGTGCCTAGTGTTCTTCTACTCCTGCTTCATCCACTGCTACGACTGCTTCAGTTATTGAGAAACCACAGTTCCCTGCTGCCATCATTGAGCCTCCAAGGCAACGTGAATCAGTACTGGAGAATGTGCAAAGAGAATTGTTTCAATGGATATTAGAAGAGAAGAGAAAAGTCAATCCTAAAGGTCCTGAAAAAGATCATCTTAAACAGTTCATCCAATCCAAATCAGTTCCTAGTTTGTAAATCTTATTAGCATTTGATCACTTCAAGACCTTTTCTTTTTGGCCCTTATCTAACCGAAAAGTGAAGAATCCCCTCAACTGGTTGGATTTTGCTTTTGTCTGGGCTTTTATGGTCTTGTTGCTTGTTGAAAGGTCGTCTCATTTCCGTCCAGTCTGGTCGTGCGCTTCTAGGAACCTTGAAGACCACGGTGGCAATAAACATGGAATGAGTCGCACATTTCATCCAGCTCATAAAGGCTGGGTAACTCAACTAGTGAACAGGTGTCCACTAGTTGAGTAGTCGAATGTTAGCCATCTATATTTTGCTATTGCTAAGTTTCATGTTACAGTTGAAGCAACAACTTTTGTAAATTCGCCATTTGGTTTATATATGAAATTTTATTTACAGAAAAATGGTTTAGATATCGAACCTGCGAGTTGTCTCTCAAACATGTGGAGGCTGTATTGCTCCTGAAGCCCTAACCTTAGTTTTTTTTATTGGATTATTATTTTGTTGGTTCCCAAACACCCCCCACAGCCCCCCCCCCCCTTTCTCTCTTTATTCTTTTCTTGTTTCGCTTAACATGGAACTAATTATGCAATTTTATTAACTTATTTGTTAAACTCCTGTGGGTTACTCTATGTTAGTGATTTTTTTTTTAAATTTCTAGAATGGTTTTTCAGACATGCTTCAATGCTTCAGTTTCCTATGGAGGATGTGGAGAATCAGAACATCGTTCTTTGAAGAAAATGAAGCCACAAGGACAATGGACAAGGGTGCCGAATATGGTGTGTGCCTTTCCTTGAGCAAAAAGATATACCCTGGCTTTGAGAGCTCCACTACCGCCCTAGTCCTAAGGTGGAGGATACAAATCAGAAGCTCAGCGACCTCCTACGTTGGGGAGGTCATACACAAGGAGCCCACTGCAAATTGAGTTTTTGGCCAAGACAACAGGGAAACACTCACACTACGCGTGTCTTTGGAATCGAATCATGTACTTCTTGGAGCAACTCTTAACGCGAATACCAACTAAGCTATGTTCTGGAAGCGTGTCGTGGCTTTCCTATTAGGATGAATACTCCATTGTGGGCTTGTGGGTCGCTCCGAGTCACTTGTTATATACATCACATATCTGTCTTATTTAGATTTGCGTTGTGATCTTTTCCCTTTTTCTTTCCTTTTCTTTTAAAAAAGGTTGCCAATAAGAAAATAATAATAAGGAAAAAAAGAAATAAAGGAATTGGATATAGCTATGTGGCCTGCTTCATTTGCTTGTGGTAGGTCGTTTAAACAGGTTTGTTATTCCGAGATGATTAGAGGACAAACTTTAAAAGTCTATGTAATAAGTATTACTAGTGAGTTAATCAATCATATTTAGTATTTTTCAATGACAACAAAAACTATCGTTAGATTCTGAAGAGAGTGAATGTCAATCAATCATATTTAGTATTTTTCAATGACAACAAAAACTATCGTTAGAGTCTGAAGAGAGTGGATGTCAGACAAACAAACACTAAACGATTAGGCAAAGCATAAGTCATTTGCACTTGTGGTTTACTTAGGTATTGCCGAGGTGGAATATATATATATATAAAGATTCTGCAATCTAATGCAAATGCTAGGTCTATAATTATCTACGATAGAAAATAAATACAATTAATACATGATTTGATTTGACCTAATTACGATGATTTGATCTTATCATGTTTCCATCAGGGTTTTAAGCGTTGATGGTGATGTCTTGTTTTCTTTTGGGTTGCGTTTTTTTACCGACACTTTTCTTGTATATACCTAGGGGCTGAGGTAGTTAATCACATATCCTTTTGTAGATTTTACAGTTTTAACTAATCCCGTTGATGCCTAGACGTCTAATTAAAAATCAAAAGTATTAACTAAATCAACTTATAAAATTTACAGATTTTGCAATCTCATACATTTACTAGGTCCTTCATGAAATCAAACGTTGACTGGTCCCTCAAAATTTCAGAGCATGGACTGGAGATCATTATAATAAATCTTACATGAATACGCGCTAAAAGTATATTAAATAGACACAAATTCTAAAATGGTCAATAATTAAATATGATTAGTTGATCAATGACCAACGAAATGTGTAGAATATTTATGGCCCTTGTTTTGGCCAATCATCCACTTGTTTGTATGTAGATAAAACTTATTTGTCATTATATTATTAGTTCACTAGTTGTTTCATGAGCACAATAAAATTACTGTTAAATAGATTTAAGATACAAGCATCAAGACTGGACGGCAAATTTAGAAACTAGATGATAAGAAGAGCTTCCGGCCGGTCTAATATGCTTAAACTGGGTTGAGATCTCCTCACCCCCACTTTCCTCACCCCTTTTATGACCACGCGACACGTGCCAGCAAAGAGAGGTGGTGAGGCTAGATGAGGGTCACCTGCATCTAGCCTCACCACCCCCTTTGCTGCCACGTGTCGCGCGGTCACGCATCACCGCACCCCTTGCGGTGAGGGATCCTATCCCGGTTAAACTAGCGTCAAAACTGGATGGCAAATTTAGAAGGATAAATTGATTATCTCAATACCAACTGTATATGCAGTACAACGACAAAAACATTACTCCATCAATTTAGAAGATTCCGCTTATGACATGGTATGAGGGAGCCGGATGTACGTTACTATATCTATATGTTAGAAGCATACAGAGGTGTTTTCCGACGACACATAATGAAAATTACGTCAAGCTGTATCGATCAACTGTTACTTCACAATATAATAAGCGCAGCTAATTTAGTGAGTAATTTTGCTTTATTCTATTTTAGGTTACCATCAATGTCTATATCATTATTGTTGTTGATATCGAAAATTAGTTTTGTATCTGGGCTGATATCGTTAACCTCAATCGCAGGTAATTAGCAATCGATTCTCTTCTTTCTTTTCCAAGCGGGTAACAAGTACAATTGCGACAAAGTATAATATTATAATATAAAATTTGATTACAATTTTTTTATATCACAAAGAAAAAGAAATCATTATAAAGTGGATATAATACTCACACTCTGCCACAAAGTCTAATATTAGAATATAAAATTCCATCCACTCCACCACTTACCACTAACTCAGCACGACAATGGTTGCGCATTCTACAACAACAACATCACTCTATTGCTTAGGGCCTCCCGCCTATGACGTTTTGGATGTATGAAACATACATATGTGTTAAAAACACACAGAGGTTGTTGGTCGATGACCTATAATAAAAATTACGTCAAGCTGTGTCGATCAACTGATACTTAATAATATAGGAAGCACAACCAATTTAGTAAGTCATTTTGTATTATTTTATCATATTCCAAAGTCGAGAAATGGTGTGTTCCTAAAAATTTCAGGGTGCGGATGGGAGATTTATATTGTTCTAAATGTGTAGATGATAATTTATAGTCATGAAGTACTTAATCACAAATATAAATTGAAGATGGTATTCTACTTAATTTATACTCGCTTTGTTTGGTTTACCAATTTTAGGTATCAGCCATTAATAATTTTAGCAATCCAATATAAGGTTAATGTATATATCTATTAAGATACGTCTTCTTAAACTTACGTATCTTGATGTCTTTTCAGTATCTGTGCAAGATATAAGAGAATTAATTTGAGAAAATACATATTTTCATAGAAGTACTCTCCCTAACATCCATACTCTTTTTCCTATATCCAACCACAAGCAAATACCCCCTCTCGCACAAAAGAAGTTAGAAATATAAAAAATCAACAACAATAATTACTTAAACTAATTACGAACCAAATTAAATGATTAAAGTTTAGTCGTACAGATCATCCTTTGATTAAAAATCAGTTGTATACATCATAAAAGACACTATGTCAAGTGTTAATATTCTTCGTTCATTAATAAAAAAAATATGTAACGGTACTAAATTAAATTGATAGAACATACTTCTCCTCCTTTTTTTCTCTCTCTCTTTCTGTTTAACAATAGTAATTCTTCACGTATGTGCTGCAGCATAAAATGGAAACAAAATATATTCGTTAATTATGTTTCGATTGTGATATGCAGAAATAAAACCCATCATAGAAATGAACTTCGCTTTTCCTATAGCTTAGCTTAGACTGAAAAGGATAGAGAATACAGTTAAGAGAAGCGACGGAAAAAAAAAACCCAATTTGAGAGAAATTAATTATAGGAATATTACTAATTTGACCATTGACATATAATTTTTTGTGCATATCTATTGTTGTCTATTTTAATCTCGTAAGGTTTTGATTTGTACTTAATAAAATCCATTCACTAGTACATATTGTTTATTGTTACCATTGACATATAACCATTTTAATGATATCATTTCATAAGAAAACAGGAAAAAGGAAGTAGAACGTTGACATGGGTGGTAGGGGAAGTCCAAATTACAATTATAAATCTCCCATAAGCTGAAATATCCAGATTATGGAACATATAGCACCAAGTGTCTTTTCTAGTTGAGGTCCATATATAGCGTACTAACTTTTTTTTTTCTTAAGCAGAAAGGATGGCAATATCTCCTATTTATTTTATTACATATAGCGGAGGAATAACGTGGTTACAAAGAAAAAAAATTGAAAAGCAAACTAGTACAAATTACCAAGATACATATATAGCATTCTGTTTGACATACAGCATTATCCAAATAGCTACTGCTTTATTTTTTTCACAAGCAGTATATGAAAAGATAAAACTCAACAGATCCACTGGAGAGTATGGAGTGATTGTCTGGGATATTGTTTCTTATCATATATAAGCTGAAGATTCCAACCTAAGGAAGCAGCCTTCATAACGGGCGAACACTGTCAATCATCCGTACATGTGCACCCATTACCACCATCAAAAAACTCGCAAAAGCAGCAATTCAGTGGGCAATATAGGCAGTTAGGGTCACAAATATCGTCGTGGCTGACAGCCTTTACTGTCTCCTTTTTGTGATTAATTTTTAGTTTGGAGGGCTGAAAAGCAAAAGGCCCAACTGTGGATTCATCTTTTGATGATGCTGTTTTATGATCAGATGTCAGTAGTTGGCGTCTAAATTCCAAGACTGCCGCAGTAGATCCACCGTTGAGATCATGAGGGCTGCTGCATGTTTTCTGATCAGGTGATGAGGGAAGAAATACTTTGCATTCATGAAACTCAGACTCAGTCAATGCTTTGGGGGATGAGATGGAAAAATGACCATTTTCTCCCGTTCTCATACTTTGGACCATGTGATCTTCGTTTCCGCTGCAACTCAGGCTTATAATGGCACCTTCATAATAAACAACTCCCTTTTAGTTCTTACAGATAGCAATGTGTAAATATATTTAACACCACGAAAAAAAAATTTGAAAGGCTGACAAGAAAAAACTCCAAACTGGAAGTAATCAATCAATCATAGTTAGTATATTCCAACAACACCAAAAACTATCATTATGGTCTGAAGAGGGTGAATGACAGACAAACAATACCCTATCCCAAAGAATAGAGAGATTGATTCCAAACCATAAGTAAGTTCAATGGAATCCCAACACTCAAGCTTTTTACATCTCTCATTCTAATGCGCGCTACCACATTTTGTTACCCTCTCATACAAGCATTAGGTACTATGAGGACAAAAGAAAGAGGTTAGAATTTATCACGCGACTAAAAAGAAAAATGAATTGCAAGAAAAGTGATTGACCTACACAGCGGACCTTACACAGTGTTAAAAAGTTGAATGTTGTTGTATTTAACGCTATGAAAATTTTAAAAAGCTCACAACGGAAATCTCCGAATTGGAAGCAGCTTCGAGGGAATCCCAAGCTCTTCTATTCTAAACTGTGTTTTCATAAAATTTCTTTCATAAAACTTGAAATCCTAATACATAAACGCGTTCTCATAAAATCTCAAATGGAATTCAAGGTTTATCAGCAGCTACCATCTTGGTTGCTGATATAGATTTCTTGGATAGCATAGGTTTATCATCTAGCATCTCATTTTCTATTCTATGTTTTCGTCTACTGTCTTTATTCCGTTCTTTTGAGGGGTAACTAAGGCGCAGATTGGATCGTACTCAGAAAAATGTTGTCAAGATAGAAGCGTTTGGAGTATAAATCTAACACCAAACACATAAGCATAAACAAAATACTATGAAATAAGAACACAAGAGAGGTTTACATAATTCGGTATGAATTCTCCCAAGTATGTATGATCAAGCTCAGATCAAGCTACAAGATAGAGATGAATTAATATGATGACATCTCCTCTACAGCCGTACTATTTTTCTTCAATCCAACCCCACCACCACCCGCCGCCTCCTCCTCTGAAAGATAGCTCAAATGCAGAAAAAAGGTAAAACATGTTGTCTTAGATTCTAATTAAGGACTTACCAGCAAGGGGAGTGGCATCTGTCGGGATATTTCGTCCAGCGAACATGTTGGACTTACAGTAAACATAACCTTCAACAAGACCCTTGAACTGGCCTATTTCTTGGTCACCTTCGCCCTCAATACTTGTTGAGCATTTGACAAGAAGAAAGAAATAAATTTGAAATACAAACACCAAAGGATTGCAGGAAGCATACGCCATTATGCTTGTGGTGGGATGATTGGAAAACTTGGGTAAGGCCGACGTGTGATATATATATACAGATAATGCAAATAGGAGGTCCTTGAGAAAAAAAATTTTAGCCGCGGTTGAATATCATTTATTCTATTTTCGGGTCTAGAGTAGTCTACCATTAAAAAAAAAAGTCCTTCAAGGAAGCAAATGTTGACTAGTTCCTAAAACTTTCAGGGTGGTGATGGGAGATCATTATTATTTTTTACATGTGTGGAGAATTAGAAATGTACTTTAACTTGACTATAATTCCGTCAAAAAAAACATAACTAAAATTATAAATTAAAGATGGTAACATTATATTAAACAGATCGAAAATACTAGGATAAAAACTGGACGGCAAACTTTAGAACGACAAAATAATTATTTTAAGACCAACTGTACATGTAATACAACTATTATATTCTACTTATTTTATACAGTCTTTTCGTTTTGTTTTAACTGTTATCAACTAATGAAAATTTAAGTAATTAGTCATACTTAAGAAAGGGCACGGACTTCAATAATAACGCCATTATGAGATTTATACAGGCGAATAGAAGGTATAACTATGAAAAGAAGAAAAGAAAAATCCCGGCTGTTACCATAGTGGATAAGAGCAGAAATAGGAGTAGGCCCCTCCATAGCATCCGGCAACCAGATATGAAGGGGAAATTGTGCAGATTTAGCAACGGAACCGGCAAATAATAGAACATCACATAAAGTAAGAAATAAAAGATTAACCTCATAATTATAAAGTAAGTTATTCGATATTTCGAACAAATCATCAAATTCAAAACTACCCGTTATTAAAAAAAAAACCTAAAATTCCTACCGCAACGTAAGAGAAAAGTCATGAGGAAAGAAAAAAAATTTATAGTAGATCGAAAGATTCAACGTCTGTTGTTAAGCTCCCGGATATTTTGTTGAATGAAATTGAAAGTCATATAGCAAAGTTCTTGTTGAAGAAAGAGAGGTGATTGGCTCAGCTGAGAATGACGGGGATTGTGATGAGGCAGTTGATGATCCAAGTGGAAATGAGTGACAGCCGTGAGATAAGAGGTCTAATCAATGGCTGATAGTGAAGAGGACGGTTATGGGAACGTAGATTGGGAGAATCTGGAGCTGTGGAAGGAGGCTGGTGTGCAAGGATGCAGAAGGTGCGGGAGGAAGACGAGAGCCAGAGCGCCAAAGTTTTAAATAGGGTGAAATGACGGTTTTGACCTTATAATTTGTACACCAACAAATTTAACCGTAGGGGCATATTAGTGATTTTGCATAAAAACGGTTATTTCATCTTCTTCGTTTCCTTTTTGTTCAAATAGCCTGGTGTAGTTGAAGCTTAGTATTCGGAGAGTTTTAATCAATACAATTCTCTCATTTTTCTCTCTAGTTTTTCTCTCTCCGCGGTAAATTTTCTCTTGCAACTTTCATCTTGTAATTTCTCGTTCGTGGATCATCTCTTGATTCTGTTAGTTGACTGCAACATCAATTGCATAATTAATTTGCATTTGTAATTTTCACATGGTATCAGAGACTATTCGGTGATTGTGATTGATGAATTTTGGTTCATTTATGGCCTCGAACATGAATTCCCCTAGCTCCTCATCAAATTTGCATGCTTCTGGAGTAGATCCTGCAGAGGACCCCTTGTATATACATCCGAGTGACAGTCCGTCACTCGTCTTGGTGCAGCCTTTGCTTGATGGCAATAACTACCATGGCTGGAGTAGGACGTTCAGAAGAGCGTTGGAGTCGAAGAACAAAACTGGATTTGTAACTGGTGCAGTGATTAGACCAGATGAAGGAAATCGAAGGTATGCTGCTTGGAGCAAAGCTAACAACATGGTGGCGTCTTGGATTGTGAATTCGGTGATACCGTCCATAGGTCAAAGCGTTATGTGGTTTGATAACGCAATTGACATTTGGAATGATCTAAAGCACAGGTACGGGAACGCTGATGCGTTCAGATTATCAGATTTACAGGAGCAATTTTACGCAACTAAGCAAGGTGAGTGTTCTGTGACTGACTATTACACGAAATTGAAGGTGTTGTGGGAGGAGTTAATGGTGCTAAGATCTATTCCAAGTTGTGTATGCAATAGATGTACTTGCAATGTATCTAATCAGATTAACAAGTTTGTTCAAGAGGATTACGTGATTAAATTCATTAAAGGACTTAATGAAGAGTTTGAACCTGTGAAGTCACAGGTTCTGCTGTCTATTCCGTTACTTGATCTTAAAACTACATTTGCAATGGCTGTTAAACTAGAGAGGAAACTGAACTACTCAGGAATGCAGAATCAAATTAGTAATAATCCAACTATGGTTATGAATACTAGTGGAGTCAGTAGAACTGGAAATTTTCTGCCTAGGCCTGGGGGATTTGCAAGTTCAGGCCAAGGATGGCAGAGGCCTGCAGGTAGAGGTTTTAAGAAGGACTTCTCAAGGTCTGCTCAAGGAAATTCAAAGGCACCAGTGTGTACTCATTGCAATATGATTGGGCACACTGTAGATAGATGCTACAAGAAATATGGTTACCCCCGGGCTATAAACCAAGAAGCCAGGCCAATTGCGTTGATGTTGACATGATGGCTGAACAGGAGTTTGGTGGGTATGACAGTGCTGAGTATGATGGAGGTCAGGCCATTGATAATGGCCATGAGCAGGGAGTTAACTCAGTCTCACAGGATATTCCTATGTTTACACACGAGCAATATACGCAACTGATGAGTTTGTTGCAGGATCATAAGGATAAGATGAGGAGCAATCAAGGGGAAAGAGACATTGGTGGGGGACAGCACGCTGTGATGTCTGCTCAGTGCTCTGAGGTTTCTGACAAAGGGAAAGGTAATGTATTACATGAACCCTTAAACGTATGGATTCTGGATTCTGGTGCCACTGACCATATCAGTTGTTCTTTGTCTGTCTTTGATTCATACCACTCTGTTAATTCCATGACTGTAAAGTTACCAAATAAACACTCTGCATTAGTCACACATGTTGGGTCAGTTAAAATCAGCTCCGTCCTTGTTCTGAAAAATGTGCTATATGTTCCTTCCTTTGCTTTTAACTTGATGTCATTAAGTAGATTGACTGAATCTGGTACAATTGATGTATCATTCCACTCCAATACATGTGTGATCCAGGAACATATAACAGGGAAGACGATTGGTTCAGCTAGAGTCACACGTGGTCTTTACTATTTCTCTGGGTCTCAAGCCTCAAATCCTCACGCTCTTGCTATCCAAAACTTCACAGCTTCTGTCACAAGCTCAAAATTGTGGCATTCAAGACTTGGCCATCCATCCAATTCCAGATTACAAGATATACACAAAATAGATCCTCAAGTTGCAGTGCATGATGATCCCGATGCGTGTGACATCTGCCCGTTGGCTAAACAAAAAAGACTGCCATTTCCTACTTCTACTTCTATGTCTCACTCTTCTTTTGATCTAGTTCATATGGACATCTGGGGGCCGTATAGGCACCCCACCTTGTATCAACAGAAATACTTTCTTACTGTAGTAGATGACCATTCCAGATATTGTTGGGTATATTTGCTAAAAACGAAATCTGAAGTTAGAGCAGTCATTCAAAGTTTTTGCAACTATGTGTGTGTACATTTCAATACCTCAGTTAAAACCATCAGAACTGACAACGGACTTGAGTTCAAAATGACTTCCTACTATGCTGATAAAGGCATACAACACCAAACCAGCTGTGTATATACCCCACAGCAGAATGGCATTGTTGAAAGAAAACATCAGCATCTCTTAACCATAGCCCGAGCTCTCAGATTCCAAGCCAACTTACCCATCAAATACTGGGGTTTCTGTATAGAGCATGCCTCATACTTGATAAATCTTCTTCCTTCTCCATTACTACACCATCACACTCCTTATGAACTCCTTTATAAAAAACTTCCAAACTACTCAAATCTTAAAGTGCTTGGATGCCTAGTGTATGCTGTTGATACATCCCCATCGAAAGACAAGTTTAGTTCCAGATCAAGGAGATGTGTTTTCTTAGGCATCTCTCACACAAGCAAGGGTTACATTATTCAGGATCTAAAAACATCAGAGATCTTCATCTCTAGGGATGTTCAATTTTTTGAACATACCTTTCCTTTCAGCCAAGACACTGCCATATCATCCAGTTGTCCGTCTGGGGGGGGCAATGGTCTACTAAGTTATCCAATACCACTCTCAATCCAGACAGACCAACCACGTTTATTCAATCAATCACCACCACATCAAGTTCAAACGGACCAATCACACTCACCACATCCAATTGAAACAGACCAACCATACCTGTCTTCTCTGCCTTCGTCAGATCATTCACCAATCACTCAACCAACACCCTTCTACACCAAAGAACACTCAACTCAGACACATGGAAAGCAAGGCCAAGTTACTCTGCCAGTGATCCCAATCCAACCACATTCGTCTGAGTCTAATTCTGAAACTTCACCAAGTCAAAATCCCATACCAGTCCCTATAGCTGGCATTGAAATTCCCATACACATTCCAAAGCTAGTTGAGTCAAATGAGTCTTACCATCCTAAGCGTATCAGAAGACCACCATCATATCTACAACAATATCACTGTAATCATGTTTCCACTCCTCATGATCAAATTTCCTCTCCTCATCTGCTAAACAAATACTTCACCATGGATCATCTGGCACCAAAACACAGAACATATGTTTTAAGTGTTGATGCACATACAGAGCCTAACTCATTTGCAGAAGCGTCTAGAGTTCCTGAGTGGCAGGAGGCCATGAGAACAGAACTAGAGGCACTTGAAGCGAATGATACATGGTGCCTTGTGCCATTGCCTGATGGAAAGAAACCCATTGGTTGTAAATGGGTTCACAAAGTAAAGCATAAGGCTGATGGATCCATTGAGAGGTATAAGGCTAGACTGGTGGCAAAGGGGTATACGCAACAGTACGGTGTGGATTATCAAGATACCTTCTCACCAGTAGCGAAGATGGCTACTGTAAGAATGATTTTAGCCATGGTGGCAAGGCTTGGTTGGCACCTCCACCAGCTTGATGTAAACAATGCCTTTTTGCACGGGGATCTTCACGAGGAAATCTATATGTCACCCCCGCAAGGAATAAAACTGCACCAACCAAACCTTGTATGCAAGCTACAGAAGTCCCTTTACGGGCTGAAGCAGGCGAGTAGAGAGTGGAACGCAAAGCTAACTGATTTCTTGTTGAGTCAGGGGTTTGATCAGTCCAAAAATGACTACACGTTGTTCACAAAAGCAAATGGAGGGTCATTGCTGGTAGTATTGGTTTATGTGGACGACGTAATTGTTGCCAGTGAGGACATAGATGCTGTTCAGAAGGTCAAGCAGGCTTTGCATCATAAATTTCGGATTAAGGACTTAGGAGAATTGAAATTCTTCCTGGGAATTGAGGTAGCTAGATCTCAGAAGGGAATTTACATTAACCAGAGGAAATATACCATAGAGTTGCTGAAGGAGATGAAGTTTCTTGAGTCTAAGCCAGCTATTTCTCCCATGGAGAGCCATGTGAAGTTGGTACATAATGACTCTGAATTACTGGAGGATGTGACACGTTACAGGCAATTGATTGGGAAACTGATATATCTCACGATCACCAGACCAGATATCTCGTTTACAGTACAACAATTAAGCCAATTTCTGGATTGCCCGACAGTGAATCATTTGAAGGCGGGACATAGGCTTCTCAGGTATCTCAAAGGAACAATTGGACAGGGGCTCTTATTTCCTAGCTCAGGAGACTTAGTGTTGAAAGGTTTTGTTGACTCTGATTGGGCAGGGTGTCAGGAGACCAGACGATCAATTACTGGCTACTGTGTTTTCTTAGGAGGAGCGCTGATTTCTTGGAAAGCAAAGAAACAGTCGACTGTATCCAGATCTTCTGCGGAGGCTGAATATAGAGCAATGGCGTTGGCGGTATGTGAGTTACAGTGGTTGATATATTTGATTAGAGATCTGAGGTTAGAAGAGAGGAGACCAGTAGAGTTATTTTGTGATAGCAAAAGTGCTATGTATATAGCAGAGAATCCCGTATTCCACGAGAGAACGAAACACATTGAAATTGACTGTCATGTGGTAAGGGACAAGGTGACTAATGGGGTAATCAAGTTAATGCCTGTGCATACTGAGTTACAATTAGCAGACATGTTTACCAAGCCTTTGGATAGAAGGAGACTGGAGAAATTGTTGAAGTTGTGTGGATCATTGAATGTTTACACCAAGCCGTGCTTGAGGGGGGTGTTGAAGAAAGAGAGGTGATTGGCTCAGCTGAGAATGACGGGGATTGTGATGAGGCAGTTGATGATCCAAGTGGAAATGAGTGACAGCCGTGAGATAAGAGGTCTAATCAATGGCTGATAGTGAAGAGGACGGTTATGGGAACGTAGATTGGGAGAATCTGGAGCTGTGGAAGGAGGCTGGTGTGCAAGGATGCAGAAGGTGCGGGAGGAAGACGAGAGCCAGAGCGCCAAAGTTTTAAATAGGGTGAAATGACGGTTTTGACCTTATAATTTGTACACCAACAAATTTAACCGTAGGGGCATATTAGTGATTTTGCATAAAAACGGTTATTTCATCTTCTTCGTTTCCTTTTTGTTCAAATAGCCTGGTGTAGTTGAAGCTTAGTATTCGGAGAGTTTTAATCAATACAATTCTCTCATTTTTCTCTCTAGTTTTTCTCTCTCCGCGGTAAATTTTCTCTTGCAACTTTCATCTTGTAATTTCTCGTTCGTGGATCATCTCTTGATTCTGTTAGTTGACTGCAACATCAATTGCATAATTGATTTGCATTTGTAATTTTCACAGTTCTGGTGAAATGATTATGGAAAAGAAAACAATATACATTGGATTGCATTGGAGATTCTTATGGCTTAGCTTAGACTGAAAAGGATGGAGAAGACAGTTAAGAGAAGTGACGGGAAAAAAAAACCTAACTTGAGAGAAATTAATGATAGGAATATTACTAATTTGACCGTTGACATATAACCATTTTTAATAATCTCATTTGATAACGTTGACATGCATGGGTGGTAGGGGAAGTCCAAATTACAACAACAACATCATCCCATTATCTTAGAATCTTCCGCCTAATGCAGGATATTAAGGGGTTGGATGTACGCAATCATATCCATATGTAAGAAACACACAGGTTGTTTTCCGATGACCCATAATGAAAATTGCATCAAGTATTGTCGATCAACTGCTACGACACAATATAAGAAGCGCAACCAATTTAGTGAGCCATTTTGCTTTATTACATCATATTCTATAGTCAAAGAAGAGGGTGTCATTCACCCATTTTCAAGGATAAGTCCAAATTACAATTATAAATCTCCCATTAGCTGAAATCTCCAAATTATGGAACATATATTACGTGTCTTTTCCAGTTGAGGTCCATAGCATACTAACTTTTTTTTCTTAAAGAGAAAAGATGACGGTATCTCCTATTTATTTTATTCCATATAGCGGAGGAATAACGTGAAGCAAAAACTTGAAAAGCAAACTAGTACAAATTGTTGGGATAATGGCCATACAAACAAGGAAACAGTCAAAAACAAAAACTGAGACGAGTTTCAAGATAACTCTGTTCTTAAAGCAATTTAGTTTTTATCAGTGAGCAAGGTAGACAACAAGACTAATGATTCCCAAGATATAACGGTTTTCTTCCTTTCCTTTACTCTAGGAGATAAAGATTTAACTTGCTTTTAGAATAGATTGATGAAGGAAAAATGTAGAAGGAGAAGTGCTAAAATTCTTTTATATTTTTGCAAAGATTGTAGTATATGTTCAAGATGCCAAGGTCTACTATATATATACCTTGATTTGTGTTAAAGACACTTTTAAAAATTCATTTCGGCAGTTTTTCAACCCTCAATGTCAGTTGTTTATCGTTCATAGGCGAAGAGAGATGAACCTTGGACCAACAGATACAATTCAAAGTGAAAAATTCTGTCTGTTGGTACATCGATCGATCGATGTCCACTTCGATCGATCGATGTCGGACAGAAACATTTCACTTTGCACCCTGCTAACATAGATCGATCGATGTATCAATTGATGTCACATCGATTGATCGATGTGATCGATCTATGTTGGACAGAAACATTCAGCATTGCATCAACATCACATTGATCAATCGACGTCCCTTACTTAAATCGATCGAAGTCTTCCAGAACACTTAACTTCTTTCTAGCTTTCACTTGGTTCGATCCAACCTGGACATGGATCGATCCAAATGACCTATTTCAAGTTCAAAGTGCTCATAACATCAACTCAATCTCCCAAACAACATCATATAAGTTTTATATAAGTTTAGATCACATAGTAAATTACTTTAACGTACTTTTCCAACCCAAATTACCCAGATCCGTAGCGTACTATTTGACACACAGCATTATCCAAATAGCTACTGCTTCTTTATTTTTTTTACTAGCAGTATATGAAAAGATAAAACTCAACAGATCCGCAGGAGAGTATGGAGTGCTTGTCTGGGATATTGTTTCTTATCACAGAAGCTGAAGATTCCAACCTGAGGAAGCAGCCTTCACAACGGGCGAACACTTCAATAATCCGTGCATGTGCACCCTTCATAACCATAAAAAAACTGGCAATGGCAGCAACCCAATGGGCAATTTAGGCAGTCAAGGTCACAATTATCGCTGTAGCTGACAGCCTTTACAGTCTCCTTTTTGTGATTAATTTTTAGTTTGGAGGGCTGAAAAGCAAAAGGCTCAGTTGTGGATTCATCTTTTGATGATGCTGTTTTATGATCAGATGTCAGTAGTTGGCGTCTAAATTCCAAGACTGCCGCAGTAGATCCACCGTTGAGATCATGAGAGCTGCTGCATGTTTTCTGATCAGGTGATGAGGGGAGAAGTACTTTGCATTCATGAAGCTCAGAGTGAGCCAATGCTTTGGGGGATGAGATGGAAAAGTGACCATTTTCTCCCGTTGTTATACTTTGGACCATGGGATCTTCGTTTACGCTGCAACTCAGGCTTACAATGGCACCTTAATAAAAAACAACTTCCTTTCAGTTATTACAGATACAAATATGCCGAAACAAATGCTAGGTTTTCGAAGTCGAATTTGTTTAGCTAAACGAACTGTTCTTCTCGGTTCGTTTAGCTAAACGAACTATATAATTGGTTTGAGCTCGGCTCGATAACCTTATAACTGTTTAAACGAGCCGACCAGTTCGCGAATAGTTCGACTCGTTTAACTAAACGAATCCAAATGCCTGTTCGAATTCGGCTCATTTACAAATAATTACCGAATGAATACGAACTAAACACGAACCGAACCAATATGTAAATATATTTAACACCAGGGGAGAAAAAAAAAGAAAGGCTGACAAGGAAAAACTCCAAACTGGAAGCAAGTTCTATGGAATCCCAACACTCAAGCTTTCTACATCTCCCATTCTATTGTGCGCTACCACATTTTCTTGCCATCTCATACAAGCATTAGGTACTAAGAGGCCAAAAAAGAGGTTACAATTTATCCTGCTACTAAAAAATTAAAATGCGAGAAAAATGATTGATCTATATACCCGACCTCACATAGTGTTAAAAATCTGAGTTTTATTCTTTTTCTTTTTTGATATAGGTTTCTTGGATAGCATAGGTTTATCATCTAGCATCTCATGTTCTATTCTATGTTTTCTGAACAACTTATAACGGTTGATGATAGTCCTATAATACTATTTCTCGTCTCCTATGTGAAGTCTTTATTCCGTTCTTTTGAGGGGTAACTAAGGCGCAGCTCAGATCGCACTCAGAAACACTTTGTCAAGATAGAAGCATGTGGATTATAAACCTAACACCAAACAACAACAACAATATTACCCTATTGTATTAGAGGCTCCTGCTTATGACGGATATAATATTTGTGTTATAATATTTGTGTGTTAGAAACACACAGAAGTTGTTTCACGATAACCCATAATAAAAATTGCATTAAAATGTGTCGATCAACTGGTGTTTCACGCATAAACATAAATAAAATACTATGAAATCAAAGAACACAAGAGAGGTTTACGTAATTCGGTATAAATTCTCCTAGGAGGTCAAGATAAACTAATATGATGACGTCTCCCTCTACACCAGTACTATTTTCTTCTATCCAACCCCACCACCACCCGCCTCCTCCTCCTCTGCAAGATAGCTAGAATGCAAAAAGGTAAAACATGTTGTCTTAGATTCTAATTAAGGACTTACCAGCAAGGGGAGTGGCATCTGTCGGGATATTTCGTCCAGCGAACATGTTGGACTTACAGTAAACATAACCTTCAACAAGACCCTTGAACTGGGCTATTTCTTGGTCACCTTCGCCCTCAATACTTGTTGAGCATTTGACAAGCAGAAAGACATAAAGTTGCAATACAAACACCAAAGGATTACAGGAAGCATAAGCCATTATGCTTGTGGTGGGATGATTGGAAAACTTGGGTAAGGCCGACGTGTGATATATATACAGACTTTGCGACCTAATGCAAATAGGAGGTCCTTCAAGAAAGCAAATGTTGACTAGGTCCTAAAACGACAAATTAATTATTTTAAGACCAACTGTGTGTGTAATACAACTATCATATTCTACTTATTTTGTACTGTCTTTTAAATCGTTTTGTTTTAACTGTTATCAACTAATAAAAATATTACATAGTTATAAACAATTAGAAAAGGACACGGACTTCAATAATAACGCCATCATGAGTTTTATACATACGAATATTTACCGCATCGTAAGAGACAAGTCATGAGGAAAGAGAAAAAGATATAGTAGATTGAAAGATTCAACGTATGCAATGTCTTTTTCAAGCTGCCGAATAGTTTGTTGAATGAAATTGAAAGTCATATAGCAAAGTTATGGTGAAATGATTATAAAAAGGAAAATAATATACATTGGATTGCATGGAGTAAGATGTGTGATAGCAAGAGTGTTGGTGGATTAGGCTTTATGGATCTTAAAGCTTTCAACTTGGCACTATTGGCAAAACATGCTTGAGAAATCTTGGCAGAACCTAATTATCTACTACATCAAGTTTATAAAAAATGACGTTTCAACTGCACTACTCTCCCACGTTTGTCAGGGTCTGGAGAGGTACGAAATCGCAGCCTTATTATATATTTTGTGTAAGAGGCTGCTTCTGCGGCTCAAACACGTAACTTCAAGAACACAAAACAGCAACTTTACCAGTTGCTCCAAGACCCGCCCTTATAGAAGTTTATATTTCCGGAAATTCATCTTTCATGGAGACAAAAGAGTTGGCAAGAATGTCATATTCTTGGAGAAGTATTCTTACAGCAAGAGATATTATTGCTTCGGGAATTAGGTGGAGATTGGGGGATGGGAAGTTCATTCGGGTCTTGTAGGGCAAGTGGTTAATAGGAGATTCTGGGAAAAAGCTTTATCTGGCTTTTGCAAATGATCAATCTGATAGGTTGAGGGATGCTAAAGTAGAAGTCTTTTTAGGCCATGAGAGTAAAAGGTGGAATCAGGATTATTGTTGGCTACTTTTCAAACATAGGAGGTGCATGAAATATTGAAAGTTCCAGTTGGTGATATGGTTATGCCAGACTCTCCTTATTGTCCGTATACAAAATATGGTTGCTTCACAACTCCTTCGTCTTACCTGACATATTGTTGGGCGGTTTGTTCAATTTGAACTACTGTCGCTGGATCAAAGCTGACACCGTTAGATCAAAACAGACGAACCGCTTGATCTTATCTGCGTAGGGAAAGGCTTGGAGATCATCGACCGGACCGGAGCTGACATCGTAAACCACACTGCATGATCAATCCTGAGGCATCGTTTGAAAACCACATATTGTTGAACGGTTTGATTAGTTTGAAATACAGCCGTTGGATTAAAGCTGATACCGTTAGATCAAAACGAACGAACCACTTGATCTTACCCGCGTAGGGAAATGCTTGGAGATTATGGACCGGATCGGACCGGTCCTGGAGACTTTTCGTTGGGCCGCTGCATAGGTAGCTAGGCCTGGAGCCTTTTGCAAAATAATTAATCCAAAAAGCCCAAAGGAATTTTCTCTAAAAAGATAAGAACCGGCCCAAGTACAAGCCGAGCCGGGCGGGCGGTGCGCGCATGTGGCAGTCTTCTAGATCTTCCTTCAGGTCAAATCTTCTCTTGCCCTTAGGGCACATCTCAAGCGACCATTCTTGGCATATATTTGGTGGTAAGTTTACTTCCTTTCACCTATGTGGTATTCCCTCCACAAGGGTGATGTGTCCCTTCCTTAGTAAGTCATATCATCCATTAAACAATATTTTACATCTATTTTGAGCATTAATTTTTCATTCATCCGGTATCGTAATTGAGTGATTCCAAAACCTAAAATTATGTACTCATTACATAGATAATTAATGGTCCATTAGTTTTTATTTGTCATTAATAAAAACAAATTATAATTAAGTTCAAAGTATGCTAACCAAGTTTACAACTTGTCTTATTAGACCAAAGCCCAAGTTTCTCCAATTACTCCAGCAAGGCAAACATGAAACATGTTGACCATGTGGTGCATACGGAGAGAAGGAATTGGTTGAAGCCAGAAAGTGAGATATTTAAAACAAATGTTGATGCTTCTATTCACAGCTCTAGCATGAATGGTATCGGGTTGGATGTTCGAGACTGGAATGGAAAGTTTATTGACACTATGTTGATGAATGTCCCGAATTGGAAAGATATCACAACATTAGAAGCATTGGCAATAAAAGAAACTTGTAAATGGTGCAATTCTTGAAATCTCTTCATTATAGGAAGTGGTGAATTATGTGGTGAAATCTCTCCCTTTGATTTTTAATAGAGTGAATGACGAATTTTTCTTCGACTCTGAAACATAATGGAATAAAACAAAATGACTCACTAAACTACACGCGCTTCTTATATTATGAAGTAACAGTCGATCAACACATCTTGACGTAATTTTTATTATGGATCATAAGTTTTTTATTTTTTAATATTTTGTAATTTATTGAAAAATCAAAACAATAGTTATAAATTATAAGACAGAGGGAGAATAATTCAGATGACACATGACCAACCTGGAACGCACGTAGTTAACAAAAACAATGAGACCGTAGCAATAATTACTTGCCAATTGGCACTAGGTTCTCAAAATGTGCCCTTTTTTTCATTTATATTTTTTATTACTTTATTCTGTTTTGAATTGGGACAACATTGAATTGAACACTTATTTCTTTTTTTTTCTCTGTATCGTTGTCGCTGCCCTTTTATATATATTGCATAAATGGATTGAATTATCAGAATGAGTCAGTAGAGATATGTATAAGACAAGACTCTTTAAAATAACAATGTGGTTATTCGTAGGTTTACACGTATTCACACTTATTTCTAGAGTTTTCTAGATGAGGCACCATTATGTAGAGGATTTTAAATGTTATTGTTTCAATATTTGTCGTTGTTAATCTAAGATTGATTGTCGATTATGTTCTTTTTCTTTTTCTAAGTGATGTGGATAGTATATTCGTTCTTCTGCAAAAATATAATTATAGATAAATTTTCACATAGCGAATTATGTCAAAATCACTTAGATCGTATATTCGTTCCTCTGCAAAAATACAATTATAGATAAATTTTCATATAGCGAATTATGTCAAGAAAAAATTAACTATGTAATACTTTTAGAACGTAAAAGAAAAAAACAACAATTTTACATTAAATCGAAAAAGTCAACGGGCCTCAAAATCTTTGATACCGAATGAGTAGCAATTTATCCAGAATCGAAAAATAAGAAAATAAATGTATAATATGGAAAGCAACATCTATAAGACAAGCTTTATGTCCATTAGAGAGAGGGCATAGCTCGGTTGATAATTAGGTTGGAATTTGCTCTCATAAGGTAAGACTTCGATTACAGAGACACGAATAGTGTGAGTGTTCAACTGATGTTATATGGAAGGCCTAGTTTGCAGGATGACACTTTATATGGGTCGCTACGTAAGTCCTCACACAATCTATAAGCTTGCTAAACTCCTAATTTGTATCTTGCAGAATGCTCTTTAGAACTGGGACGATAGAAGTCTTTGAACTAAAGTATGGTCTTTATGCTCCAAGCTTTCACGTCAATGAGGGGAAGGCACGTGGTGGCCTCGTTGGTGTATTGATACCATTACGATTAACGTCTTTGTCATCTTATTGGTTGGCCCGAATTCCATCTCACATTCGGGTTGGGATCTCCTCACCCCAACTTTCTTCACCTCTTTTGTGACCACGCGACACGTGACACAAAGGGAGGGTGGTCACCCTCATCTAGCATCACCACCCTCCTTGTTGCCATGTGTCGTGCGGTCACGCGTCACCACACCCCCCTTGCGGTGAGGTGATCCTATCCCCTCCCATTCTTGGATACACAAACTTCACACTGAACTCTAGGAAATTTTACATTTTTAGTTATCTTCGTGGATGATATAAATTAGGTTATTCAGTATCTTTTTAGTTAAGAGACATAAGATTTGGTATCCACAAGGTGTTTGAGACAAAATTTGTTTTTATATAAAGAGCTGACAACATGACTCAAATACTTATCATGATTCTGTTAAAATTCAAATCGACAACTTTAAATGCAATCTATTACTCGAATAACAACTTAACTACGTATTTGAACTCCATCCACCATTCTTCCTCCTGTACCCAAGTGCTTACTTTCTAACTTAAGTCTTTGCTGCATCTCACAAAGCATCACGTTTATTTGACTCATTTAATAAACAGTTGGCGGCACTATGTTCATTCTTGTAAATATGAGAAGATTACTTAGTCTAACTTCTGTCATATTTTTATGCATATTCAATGAGACCATGTCATGTGTATTCAGTTTTTTTAAATTAATATATATATATATATATATCAAAATCTTATTAGATAGTCTAGAAGACGTGAAATAAGTTGGAATTAGAATGTCTTCTCTCAAAACCTTTATTGTATTTCTTTTCCTTATTTGTAGTCTAATAAAGTAGCACATGGAAACCAAAAACGAAAGAGGTGAAATGATATTTAGAAAAGAAATGAGGCATCTTAAGTTCTTGACCTCCATAAATTTTAAGAGGTCATTGATGAACTAGTGGCTCAATAAAATGATGACAAATAAGTTTTATGTACATGCAAACAAAGAGATGATTGGCCAAAACAAAAGGTCCATAAATTTTTTACACATTTCATTAATCAATAAACAACTAATAATACTTGGTCATTGAACATAGTAAAATTTGTGATTGACCTCACAGTCATATAGTTTCCGTTTGAGTTATCTCACAATTACACGACAGAGTGCTTTGACATTATTTGCTTGGCTTATTTATAGTTTCTCTTCTCTCTCTCTTTTGGCCTTGCCCGTTGAACATTCTAACCCAGTAACTTTGAGTCGAACTTTATTTTTTCCAAGGCCAATAATAAATAGGTCTCCTTCTTTTGATAAATACATAATTTTATTTTTTTTACGATATTGATTTTATCCCATTACTTATTATTAATCATTGATCAAACAAAAAGATATGTATTTATAAAAAATAGTTTATATTCATCATTAGCTTTTCGAGTTCCACTTAGGAAAATATTGAGTTGCATTACAAATAAAGTCGTTTATGCAAAATGTTGCTAACCTTCTTTACAGACATTACAAGTCAAGAATTCAATGTAACTATTATGTCATACTATATGTATTATTTTTTTGTTATATTTATTTGCATGTTTTTAAATAATATTCATGACCGATAAGTATCAAATATGTTATCAGACTAGTACTAACATAGTGTTTTATAGTATTTCATTGTTCCTTTTACATTTTTTTTCAGTTTAAAAGTGATATAGAAGAAAAACAGGAAAGGAGAAAAAAGAGTAACCAAAAAAGCGTTCCGGATTACGATATAAATAGTTTTACTCTATATTTTGTGTATTTTACGTGAAGTATCAATTTACAAGTTAGATCTAAACTACACAGTAAAATATACCAAAAAAGCTGACATGCGCATACTCCATTTTTTGTTTTTTCAAATAAAATCCCGTCGGGCCCTTTCTTGATTAGATCACCGTCCAGCTATTAATCTCTCAGTTTTCTTTTTTGTTTTTTGTTTTTGGTTTTTTTTTAAGCTTTTTATCTCTCAGTTTATCCTTCACTCCCCAAGGCGAAGAAGATTCCAGAAAGCCTCATAATCTCCTCTTCTTCTACCTCGCCGGCGGCGAAATGACGAACTACGGCACAATACCAATCTCCTCCGGCGGAGCAGCCAACCTCGAGTACATCTCACGCGCAAAAGCTCGTGTCAAAGAAGGCCTTGGCACTCGACGGCCATGGCGAGAGATTTTCAGCTCGCGCACCATCTTACAATCCGTAAGCCTACCCGGATCAGTCGGCGAAGCCATCTCACGTATCAAAACTAACGTCGCTTATTTCCGCATGAATTACTCCATAATCGTCTTGCTGATTCTGTTCTTAAGCTTGCTCTGGCACCCGATCTCGCTAATTGTTTTGATCGCAATGGTGGCGGCGTGGTCGTTTTTGTATTTTCTAAGAGATGAGCCGCTGGTAGTGTTTGGACGGTTGATTGGTGATCAGGTGACGATGATTTCTTTGTCGGTGATTACGATTGTTTTGTTGCTGTTGACTCACGCGACGGCCAACATTGTGTCGTCAGTGGCGGTTGGGATTGCGGTGGTGTTGATTCACGCCTCTTTGAGGAGGACTGATGATTTGGTCTTCGATGAGGAGGCTGCCGGCGGGCTTTTAGCTTCGTCTTAGCCATTTCTGTTCCAATTTTAGGTAATCTTCTCCAGTAAATTGTTGTATCACATATGGATTCCCTATTTCTTTTTCTTTTTGTTTGAGTTTACGTATTTATGTTCGTCTAATTTGTAAGTTTTTCTTCTTTTTTTTTTTTTTTTTTGATTGAAGAAACTGTATTGTTCTTGTAAGAAACAATTTCCGAATTCATTGTATTAGTGATCAAAAAAAAAAAAGAATCATTATATTATATAGCAGATCAATTATGTAACTTCCAATATCTTTTTGTTTGTATGATTCTAGAAGCATTTCTGCATCATTTTCATGCCGTATTCATTCTCAAACACCTGATCTTGTGGCACGAATCTACTAATTTGGAAAACTGTGCAGATGATTGAATAAACAGTGGGGAAGTACGAGACCGGATCTCTTCGTCTCCCAAACCATCACCCCTTAACTACTGTCCGACACGTGGCAGCAAGGGGGATGGTGAGCTTAGGTAAGGGTCATCCTACTTAGCCTCACCACCTCCGTCTGCTGCCACGTGTCGGACGGTGGTGAAGGAGATGATGGTTTAGAAGGTGAGGAGATCTCATCTCGGGAAATACATTTTAATTGACATAAAGTACAAACTGATGTTTGAAGGGATTTTTTTTATTTAAAAAAAGAGTAAGATAAAAGTGTTAAGTCATGGGATCACATGATCACATGCTAGTGGTCCAAATCAAAGAGTGCATATAACAGTAGTAATGTGGACATATATCAGATCCAAAAACAACCATTCTAACCAATTTGACATATTATGTTGATTTTGACCTTATAAAGACCTTAAATTGTTTTAGGTTCACATCAGCTACACAAATCAAAATACACTGTCATGTTGGCGTGTCGTTTTCTTAACATCGACACATATCTCAAATCAACATTAATGAGACTCATATGAAGGTGTTGAAGTTTAGTCACCTTGGCCGTATACATCACTTTGGCTTCAACCATCAACTCAGACTAAGTTGTTACCTCAGTCATATGTAGCATGTCGGCCATTGACATAGTGTACTAAAGTTATCCTGATAAGCTATCTCTGCCACTCAAGCAATTTAGCCATACAATTCAACACGTGACATCACTTGACGGCCATGTACAAGAAGGGTAGGTCATTTGACACTCACTTATAGCCTTTTAACATGCATTAACCTGCCTCAATATTTAAAAAGACAAACAACATTCACATAGAGACATGTTCAATTCTATACTATAACAATATTTTTGGAATGTATATTATGTTAGAAAAATAAATTGTTATACTATTTTTGGACCTAGAAAGTATACATTTGACCGAGAAATAACTAGGTTCAGGAGCTACAAATATTTTACTTTTAAGAATATGACATTTGAGCATCTTCGCTTTGCAACCATCCAAATTTCAATAGTTAGACGCTAGTGAAGGCATTTTATAAATTGGATGGAACACGATATTCAAATACGTGTGAATGTACTCGGGTAAAAAATTGTATATATACACATTTTTTTTAATGAAAAAGGTTATATTTTTAATCGAACATGTTTTTGAATGAAAAAAATCCACGTCATTTAGCAACATCTTAGATAAGATGAAAAGTGTTTGGTGCGCCTGTGTATTCCTGCTTGGATACAGTTGATAAGACAAACGCCGAAATCTTATGAATGATGGGTATATCGATCTGATTGCAATTTCATACACTAACCAGTTTTGCGTGATTACTTGCATTTGGACGCCCTGAATTAATTCTTGGTTAGTAGCAGCAGATCTGTCATTCCCTACTTTACTGAACTTTCTAGTGGGATTAGGTGAGTTAGGATCTCTTGCACCACATTCCCCTTACTCTACACGTCACCACGCGAAACGTGGCAGCAAGGTTGGGTGGTGAGTCTAGATGAGGGTTGTTCACATTTATCTAGCCTCACCACCCATCTCTGCTGCCACATGTCGCGCGGTGACTTTCATCTAACCTCACCACATATCTCTATTGTCACGTGTCGCACCGTGACGCGTGAGGTGAGGAGTTTACGGTGAAGGTATGCTAACCAGGATTAGGTAGCTGCAAGAGATACAAATGTCGGAAAAGATACAATATTCTTGAAAATTCCAACAAGAAAATGACAAACATTCTTCTGACAATGAAATTAAGGGAGCTGTCGTGTTTCCATCTTTGAAACTTTGTGGGAAAAAGGTTGAACCCAACCCAAAGGGTCCCACTGCCTCAGCCTCAAGTAGCTGCGAGGATGTAAATCAGGAGTCAAACGGGCTTTTAGATTGGATGAGATCTTACGCAGTTACCCACACAAAGTGCCCTCCACAAACCGGTCATTTGGCCTAACAGCAGAGGAACACCTACACTGTACGCGTCACTCATGACCTTTTTGTGGCAACTTATACTATTACTTATTTGAAACTTATACTATTACTTCTTGCAACTGATATAGCGATTCAGTTTGTATTGTAGTTCTTGAATGATAAAAGCAGCCAGCTGAACTTAATTAGTAATGGAATTTTGAGTTTGATGAAATGTTTGATTTCTTCTCTTTCATGATTGCGATATCCCATTACCAATCATTGTGGTCCTGTTTCATTCGGGATGAGATCTCCTCACCGCGCGGTGAGTCACCGAACGGCTGAGGACGCGACACGTGGCAGCAGTAGGGGGTGGTGAGGCTGGATGCGGGTTACCCTCATCCAACCTCACCACCCCCCTTGCTGCCACGTGTCATGCGGTCACGCACGCGGTGAGGGGGATGCGGTGAGGGGATCCTATCCCGTTTCATTCACCGTCATGGCGTCATATCAATATTTATTACGATTTCCAGTAACGTACACGTTTCATTTCAACCCACAACAATCAAACTGCCTATTGACTATAAGTGGTAAGCTTGGGTTCGTTTATGAGCATTCATCCAAGAAAATATCTCTTTCACAATGGCTTTCTTGGAGACTTTCCTTCATATGTTGTCAAGTATTCATTTTCCTCACTAAATTAAAGGTTCTTTTTGTACTTTGTTGTCGTTAGCTAAGCTTCTGGACACTCCTTAGTGAGTTGTCTTGGACTTGTACATTTTCTTCTGTCATCTCATGTATGTTGCCCATTGTTTTACTTGAGCTATATCCAGCTACCCATGTTTCTTCTTTATTAGTGTCCTTCATTAAGTTGATGTCAGTTCAATGTTCTGAAGGTTTTTGAATGAGGATTGGTGTGATTTGTTTATAGTTAGATGCCCTTTTGCTTGTTCACAAAATTGTTCCTGAATTCTTTGTTCAAATAACATCGAACGGTATGAGATAGTCTGGTGTAAACACTTTCTTCTATGTTATGCCATCATTATTTGGCTAGCATGTTAGAAGAGAATGAATATAGTGAACAAACTATTTCATTGAGGTTTAACACAAACTACGATTTGTCTTTTATGCCACAGGCTTAACGAAGACCAAGAACACCTATTTTTTCTATGCCCTTTCTCGGACATGATATGGACCTACATCATGAAACTACTCTTTTGTGTAGAGTGGGACTGCATCTGGAGCCATACATTGCTATGGTTCAAAAACAAGACATCCTGGAAATCAAAGTTCTAAAAAGATGTCACTCGTCTCAGCTTCTCGATTGCAGTCTACTATGTACGGAAAGAGAGAAACAACATGCTCTACAATAAAACAACCAGTGACATAAGGCTGTTACGCAAGATATCATACAATGCATATGCTACGCCATGGGCACGTGGAGGAACTATGATAAACCATAATGGAATCATCCAATAGTCAACAACAGTCAGCAGCTCAATTCCAGTAGCACAGCATACAAAGTACTGCAGTTCAGCAGTTCAGCGCCTAAGCATGATTGATCAGCCTCAACAGCACCTCAGCAGGGCATCATGGCGTACTTATAACATCAAAGAATGTACTGAGGTATCCACGCACCTCGGCGTCAACGCCATCCTATATCTAGATACCGCACTTCAGACCGTTTCCACGGGAAAAGGGCCAAGTCCTGCACTTTGGCAGAGTTCAGCTGTGTACCACAACGAATGAACTCATCACGATAATACTTCGGAGGACCCTTGGACAGAGGTGCAATTCAAACATAGTGTTTATAGCTGGGTATTCTTCATGAACACGCTAAGGTTGTAACAATCGGCCTTTTGGTCACATCAACCAGGCCGGCCTATTGATCACATCAGTCGACCTATTGATCACATCAGCAGACCTATTATGTCTTAGGCTCTCTGCCCTAAACAAAGCGTCTTCTCCAAGCTATCTTCGGAAGTCTTAAATCTGAAAAGAGATCTATAAAGGGAAGCGGACCAAGACAAAGGAGGGGATCTGGATCCAGAATTCAATCTTTCAGATCCAAAAGCCAAATTCATACACTCTGCTCCTCGGCAAATACTGTGAGAAATTCCTAACTCACTCCTTTAAATTCTAATCTCAGTGAGATATGGCCCAAACTGACTTGAGCGTCGGAGGGTTTTTCCCGGGGTCAACCCCCCGGGACCTTTGACCTGTGCTTCTTTGTGCAGGATATTTGGCGCTATTCCAGCTACACATTCACAAGTCCCAGTTAACAAATCTTTCACGTTAATTGACGGAGCTATTCTGAGGTCATCTAGACCCTTGGTGAAGATCCGGCTTCATCATTTGGCGCTAGAAGGAGGGCCCCTTAGTCCTTCAACCCAGAAAACAGCTACTCAAAGTTTTTCTGACGATTACTCAGAACTCTTCTAATTATACTAGGAAGCTATTGAGAGAAAGATGAGTAAAAAAGACAGTCAATGGTCCAAGCAACCTATGACATCCAGGAGGAGCCAAAGATCTTCTCAACAACAAACTGATCAATGCTCCACGGAGCCAGGAGAATCCTCAACTCCTATTGCCTTCACGTATGAAGAGTTTGAATCCAGGGACATGCACAGTGTGGATGTTCCAGTGCTGGTAGGCCGAAGGCCTAGTTTGCGGAGGGACATCTTGTGTGGGTCACTGCGTAAGTGCTCACTCAACCTAAGAGGCCGCTGGAGTCCTGATTTTCATCCTCCATAATGGTCCTTTCGGCCAAGACGGTAGGCCCCAGTGCGAGGGATTTCGTCTTTTGCTCCAAGAATACTCCAAAAATGTCAGACTATAGCTCGAGACATGATGGAGGGCAAAACCAATATTCGACTTCGCCAAGACAAGAGACTAAGATCCGTGTCAGAGATTCTGAATAACATAAAAATAATAAAATTGCAGTCGTGGGAAGAGAAGTTTAAGAACTTAGTCGAGTCCTACAGGGAATGTGAATTTGAATGGTTGAAGAAAATCTCAATACAAGAAGACGTACAACACTATTTTGTATTGGATGGCTCCGACCATTGTTTTATCTGTAATTTTTGTTTTGGTTGCATCGTGTTTAAAAGTGCTCCACTAGATGCAGCTACTATTTTCTTTGTCCTGGCAGCCTTGAGGAGAACATGTGAGGATGATACCAGAAGCTCTTTCGATTATGATTCAGGTGAAAGTTTCATTTGATAGGATCGTTTCTTTTCTCCTACAAGATGAAATAACCAAAGAGGATATGCCGATAATCAAACCTTCAAAGATTTACTACGATTAATTCATTCAATCAATTACACCCAGTATATCCAACGGTAGAAAAACTATCGTTAAGGTCTAAGAAGGATGAGGGGCTGGCAAACAATACATCTATTCCAAAGGATAGAGAAGACACTCAAAGATTGAATTGAGCCTAGAAGTCTTGCACTTCCTAAAGCAATCATGATCGAAATATCTACCATATTTCTTTACGCATGTGTTAAAACAATTTAGGAAAAGTAAGAAGACAGATCACACACTCAGACATGCACATATATATATATATATACACACACACACTTATACACAATATATATATGTATATATATACATGTGTGCGCGCGTGTGTGTATATATATAACATGTCATCGATGTATATGTTTCTGGGGTGAGCATCAATGTGTAATAGAAGTTGCATCTGCTGAAAACATGAGTTGCATATGCGGCAAGCATCCTTTAATTTGTAACGTGCAAAATTTGATCCAATTATTAAGATAGAAAACAATTCTGGAAAGTTTGGCATAGTCTGTGGATCACGTTCACACATCAACTTAGATCCTAAAAACAACAAATCCTTCTTTTACGTACCAAACAAAAATTAGGATTCGTTCGTGGTAATCTAAATTAAATTTATCCAACTAGTACACTTGGTTGCCAGCTGGGATTTTACAATACCAAAGAGACGTGGATTGCATATTTGGATCCACGTCAGCAAACCGTTTTCCATGAATGAATGGCTCCATTCAACTATTCCTTTATTCCTTCTTTTCTAAACAAAGGCAAAAGCCTAACTTATACCATCAACTGGCAACCTATCCATTTTTTCCCTTTGAAGCTTAACCTCATTTGCCAAGTATATAGAGAATCTCAGGGGACATTTGGTTCGCATTTGGATATCGGAATCGGAATTAGAATGGTCAGAATCAAAACGGACATGACAGGGTATGTTATTTAGAGTATATGAGTTTGGGCCTAAAAGTGATAGTTGTTTGGCATTGAAGTGGAAATGGGTATGATAGACATTGATGGTGTTTGGAACGTATTGGAATTGAAATGGATATCGAATGTGGTCGGCCGGAAAAATTTGATCGCCCGGTGATGGTGGACTAGCTGTGGCGGACCGGCGGCGGATGGTGGCTGGTGACGGTGGCCGGCGGCGTTTACCGGCCAGACCCCTCCTTCCCATATTGATAGACAGGAGCTACTATATCAAAAAAACGATATCAATTATCAAATAATTAGATATCAAACCGAAACTCATACCCTTATTTTTCCAAACAAACAACTTTAATGGGTTTGAAGCATTCCCTTAATCCTAATCCCCCAACTAAACACCTTCTTAGTTCACATATCACCAAAAGTATATCTGAATTATGCTTGGAAATTTATTTTGACAAACCAATTATATTCTAAAAAAATATATTATTTGTATACAACTCCAAAGTACATGATCATGTATGGCAAAAATATTCTTAAGAGAGAAATCGATCACTGACCATAGTCATTCTAAATGAAAGTTCATCAACTTTGAAATTTTACTGTGCCTGAAAATGGCTAAATGAACTGAATTAGGAAAAGTTGCAGACTTGAGAGAGAGAGATAGCCCCTTTTTTTTTCCACGAAAGGAACGATTTTATAAATCAATATCAAAACAACTTTACAAAAGCTAACAACTCCTAACCAAAACGCTACTAGTCCCTATACAAACATAGCGCCACATCGACATCGTGCGCCAATAAAAGAGCTCTAAGCCTAGTCATGACATCTTTCACAAAAATCGGCGGAGGCAAAAACCTATCCACAGTATTATGCACAAGTTTGTTCCGCCAAAACCATCCGCCATGGGCCACCTCCCGGAACAGGTAGCGCCACTCCAGCGCCATAGCCTGGAGACCAAAATTGGCAGACAAATTCAAATCCACCCACTCTTTGCAAGAGGAGGGCCGATGGAACGCCGCCCAAACATTAGGAGCCACAACCAATCTCCAAACCTTATCCATCCACCAACAATCACGCAAATCATGAAGAGGTTCGGCCCCATAGGCCCCACACACCGCACACATCGAAGACGGACTGATATGCTGCCTATACAAAAAATACGTCGTCGGGAGCGCATCATGTCTAAGTCGCCAAAGAAAGAAATTTGCCCTACTTGGTCCTTTCAGCTGCCATATGCTATGCCATGCCCGACTCTCCATGTCCTCGGTCGAAGAAGTCTGGATGTGATAAGCACTAGCAAGCGAGAATTTGCCCGAATTCTCCGCCTCCCATCATAGTCCAGCACGCACCTCGCAATCCTGCGCAATACTATCCTCCGTTGATCGCCCCATGCCCTCCAATAAGGCCGAGCTACAACTACGAATGCTCCGCCAAATAGGGGAAACATCCCGTCTATCTGATAGCCCCTTCTCTCCTTTAAAACCGTTTCTTTTTCATTGCACAACCCAATTTCCAACCCCCTTATTTTGTCATCTTTTCGAACTAAATCCTTTCTCTCGCATAAAAGGGCTAATACCCTTAGCTACGTAGGTTTCTATTGCCTCGGCTTCAAATAACTATATGTAAATCAGGAGTTCAATCGTCTCTAAGTTGGTAACTCGAAATCACACAAGGTGTCTACTGTAAACTGAGTCATCAACCCTCTAAACTAATTAGACTGTATATAATAACATAACTATTATCACCCCAGACAACAGTAAAACACTCAATTTTTGTGTGTCCTTAGTTCGAATCTATGCCTTTTTAGAAGTAATTTCCTAATCCCACTACCAAATCTAATGATGTGAAGGAAATAAATATATTTATATTGCTAGGTAAAGATGAAAGCACATCGATGTCATTTCAAGCAACCTTTCTCCCACATCGTCAGAAACAGTCCAAACACGATTGTGATCACCATTGATCATTTTATGTATATATATTTATACTCGATCTTAAACCTGTATGCTAGAGTTCTACTTTTGGGTATAGTTCGGAAAAGGGCTCACGATGTACCTTATATTTACCTTATATTTGCACGAGCCTGTTCCAAGTGCAATTATTTTATACAAATACAATATTTGTAAAATCAATAATAAAAGGCGTTACACGACTGTAGATAAGCAACATATATTAGTATATTTTATACTATCTAGATTTTTCTTGAAGCATATACTATCTAGATTGATAATGAATTATTTAAATCAAATAATTATAGACATGATTTAAGTAAAGATCCCGATTATTATCGTATTTCCAAACAACCACAAAAATGTAATTGATAAAGACACGTTCAATTGATAACCTTAAGCTTTTTTGCTTTAATAAAATTGATTCTTTCTTTATAATCATTATCGTTTATTAATCAAATGAAACTAATGTTTCTTATTCAAGTTTGAGGAGCAATGTTACAATCCTTCTTTGAAACAATAAACTTTTGATCTACATTTCGAGTAAAAAAGGAACTACATGTCTTGTATGAAAAGTTTAGATAATATTAAAATTGAATATAGATTTTTTTACTTTGATCTACTTGTTTAACTGTTTTAATGACGATTTATTAGTTGAGGCTATTATTTATATATATATATATATATATATATATATATATATATATATATATATATATATGTAAAAGGGTGTTGACATTGTACTAGCCTTCTGTGTTTGCACAGGATTCGGGGAGGGACCGGACCGTTTTGAAATCTGATATAGGCAGTCTTGCCCTACACTTTATGCAAGAGTCTGATTCTACTGCTCGAATCTATAATCTCAAGATCACAAAAGAGTCTGATTCTACTGCTCGAATCTATAATCTCAAGATCACAAAAGAGTAAATTTAACATTTGCTTCAAAAACCACCCTCTGGTTATATATACAGGTGAATGGCAATATAGTTGTATGTGATATGTTAGTGGAACTTAAGAATTTTGAAGTTTGGATTTGTCTTTATTAATTGCGGAAAAGGATTCTTGCAAAGTAAAGACGAAAGCACAAAGGACATCAATGTCATTTCAAGCAATACACCCATTGTGTCCGACCCGAGTATAAATTTCTCACTACTTTCACCTCCCCGTTTATTTTCCTACATCACCCTCAACTTACAAATTCGCCCAAATTCAATAAAGATTGATTTCTTCTTCTTGATCCGTGTGACTCTAGTTTGACTTATCGAAATATATAAAATGGAGAGAATTTCTTGATATTTCTTGTTTATACATGAGAATTTTATAGTAATATGGTTCTGCTAAGGTTACAGAACGGTTTGATACTCCCAATTTTCCTTTTTTCTACTCTAGAGAGGGAGAGAGAGAGGGAGAGGGGGAAATTTTTAGTGTAGTTGGATGATGAATCTTTATTGGAAGGCTGTTTGTGGGAGCATTGTTGTTAAATTTTTTGGAGTTGGTGGATTGTTAAATCTTAATCCATCCAACCCCTTACATTAAGCTGCGATCTTCGACAACCTAGAAGCGATCGCTGTATATGTGTTGATTTTTTATTTTTTATTTTATTTTCATTTCAGTCTCATTTTATGTAGTGGTTCTTTGTACTTGTTGTGATCCCAACTACCGATTCGATTTTGCGGTAGTGTATCTTGTATATATCCTTTTCCCTGTAATTTGGGAAGACTGTTGATTTTGGAAGAGAGAAAAAGATGAGCAGTGGCGATAGTGGAGAAGTTGCGTCAGCTCCTTCTTCAACGGGGCCACCACCGCCTTTAGAGTGGAAATTCTCTCAGGTCTTTGGTGAACGGACTGCTGGCGAAGAAGTTCAGGAAGGTATTGTGTGTTGATTCACTTGAGTGGTTTACTCTCTCACTTCTTTTTTTTATGTCTTAAAGATTAGGGTTGCGGCAGTGTCCTTTATCTGTTTCGAGTTGTTAATTGATTAAGTACGTTAATTATTGGTGATCAATGTGTATAACCGAGGGAGTGGTTTCAGTGATATGCAGTCTACGCCTGCACTTTATTTGACGTTCTAGATTTCTTTTAATTTCTTCATGATTCCTGAACAGTTAAAAAGCTTGTTTCTTGGAATGATAGAAAGGCATTTTCTCTGTGCTTAGCTTGAGGCAGTTACAGTTATGGTGAACTTGGTTGCCTGTGATCGGCTTTTTAAACTTATTGATGATGTGATTTTTTTATTTTTTATTTTTCTAATGCCCGACTGGTATCTCGTTGGTTTCCACCATGTTTTTTAACTATGGCATACTTGAGTCACTAATCATCCGTAGGCTACATGTCACATTTATCCAGCTACCACTGACATTTTGACGGCCATATCAGAAAAGGGTGTGCTAAAGTAAAGCATGCGCGGGGAAACCTGCAATATGAATTGAAAACTCTTGGAGCAAGGGCTCTCTCAGGAAGTCTTTTTTGAGGTGTAAAAATTTTCCTTTTCTTTGGTTGTTTGTTGCCCAAGTTTGTCTCAAAGAAGTTTGGTTTATCATGTCGTGGATTACGTGAGAACAGTTGGCAGTGAAACAATATCTTCTTCACCCCTTTTGGAACCAGCCACGTGTTTAATCCATAGCGCATCGGATTGTGACGCAAAAGGACATTTGAACAGTTATCGCGAGTCACCCATTTTTTAAGCAGAAACATCATTGAAACGAAAGTGTGTAGATGCTTTATACGCCAAGTGGAAGTCCGAAACTGGGCATAACCATTTTTTGTCGCCTACGCATATTACATTTTGCATTCTCTTCTTTTGGACTTGTCGTGGTATATATTATTGCTTCATCCTTCAATATGATTGATCTTTTTTTTTCCTGAACACACACATAACTGTTTCTATGTTGAACTTTGACTTTGATCTTTGGACCACATCCCTTAGCCAACAATGTCCCTGTCACTGATTGCTTTATTTTTATCCATTAGGGATTCTAAGATTATTTCCTGTGGGTTTTAGTGCAGGTGAAATTGGACATGTATAGAACAAATTGGGCATGTCTTTTATGATTTTCGTTGGCCAAGTACAAAGACAATGCCATTATATTCTTGTACACCTAGCTGCCATAGTTACCATGTCTAAATTTCTTTTGCATTTTATGAATCAAAGCCTTTGTTGTTCCTTCTCCTTTTCTTTTTCTTTTTGGTCCTTGGGTAAAGCATATAAAACCTACTGCAAAAGCGTCAGCCTTATATTCCTTTTTTCTTTTCTTTAAGTATGATCTCTCACTGGATCTTTATTTCCTTCGTTCAATTTTTGCTTGTGCAGTCGACATTATCTCAGCAATTGAGTTCAATAAAAGTGGTAACCATCTAGCCACAGGCGACCGTGGCGGCAGAGTTGTATTATTCGAAAGGACTGACACAAAGGAGGTATTTTTTCAAGAATTTTTAATGTGCTTTACTGAATGAGTTAACATTCAAAAAGTAAACTTCGTTGAGTACTTAAAATTGATATTCCCATATGATGTTTGTTTTTAGCATAGCGGAAATCGAAGAGATTTAGAAAGGGCGGACTACCATGTAAGCCGGCATCTGGAGTTCCGGTACAAAACAGAATTTCAGAGTCATGAACCTGAGGTAGTCATTGACTTATTCCCCTTGTTACCTTGATTGCTTCAAGATATATTGTTTCTTATCTGCTTTCTTATCTGCTTTCACGTGAAAACAGATACCATGCTTCTTGACATCTTCAGTGAGGCATTTTTCTTGTAAATAGATGCTCGTAGACTGTAATCCTTAAGAGTCAAGTGTTTGGTGCCTTTTATTATTATTATTCTTCTTCTCCCTGTTTCCTTTTTCCTTTCCCCCCCAGTCGATTGGTCAATCATAGAAGCACTGTTTACAATTAAGATGCCAGAAAAGTGAAACCATATGCTTCTGGTGAAGGACTTCCTCCTTCGATTGAGTAATTTTTATTTTTATACAAATTTGGTGGATGTAGATGATTCACATACTCTCCTTCCATTGACGCATCATTTTTTCTTTTAAAAAATAATTTAACGGACAAGTTCGTTCTTTTAATTTTCTCCTGTGTCTTTTGAATTCAGTTTGATTATCTCAAGAGTTTGGAGATTGAGGAAAAGATCAACAAGATCCGGTGGTGCCAAATCGCTAATGGTGCCCTCTTTCTTCTGTCCACTAATGATAAAACTATCAAGTTTTGGAAGGTGAATTGAAGTCCTGTGCGCTCTTTAAGAGAGAAAGTATTTGTGATTGTACTTGAGTCATCCTGTTTTTCCGAGGGATGAAAAGTTGGTGAACCCTGATTCTTTTTTTGGTGAATGTAACAGGTCCAAGAGAAGAAAGTCAAGAAAATTTCTGACATGAATGTTGACCCATGTAAGGCAGTGGGGACTGGCACTGCCGCTAGTTCTAGTTCTTCTAGTCCTAAAAAGAACAATTCAAATGGAGGCTACTCCTATGGATCATACAGTTTGAGCAATGACGTGACATTTCCAGTGGGTGGCATAGCATCGCTACGCTTACCTGTGGTAGTTGTACTTCATTTTAGTACAATAATATCTTGTAGCTTTTCTTGATTAAAGATGTCATATTTTAGTGGTACATGTCATAGAAAATATTGGGATAGCATGGTTTACTTCAGGTCTCTAAAACATTCATGGATCGTGCGAGTTTGCTTTATCTCAAATTTGCCTTTTCTGATTATGCATGCTTTTGGGATCTTGTAGGAATCACGCAATTGTCTAATTTTTGTGGTATGCGTGTGGGTTGTCTTAATATTGTACGTGGATAAGTACATCAATGTCTGGGAAAAGAATTCCTGTCAGTATTTCAAATGTTAATGGAGAGCCAAGCCAAAAAGATCCGTCATCGATATGCTGGTCTTCCCATGGTTTAACCCCATTGCTATACTTGGTGTTGAGTACAAACCCCTGGATGTTACTTAGTAAACAGTGTGCCAAGCCTGATCTTCAATTTTCTTTAAACGAAGTGGGGTTTATCTTTCTTGTGCATTCATTTATTATCATATTCACAGTGGTGTATAAATTTGACTTTCTGCCAATATTTTCTATCTTTTGCATGTAGCTATCTTATGTGTTTGAACCTTGCAGCAGTAAAAATGAACGAAGCAAAACAGATTATGGAGCAGTTTATTGGAAATTTGGTCGTCTATTTTCTTTAGGATATTGGCCTGAGAATTGTTGTTTGAAATATACCTTTTTCAAATCATTTATCTTTGAATGAACATTTTTTGTGTATGATCCAGGTAACAAGCAATGAAAGCAGCCTTGTTGCTAGGTGCAGAAGAGTTTATGCCCATGCCCATGACTATCACATAAATTCTATTTCAAACAACAGGTTAGAATGCTGTTGAGTTTTTTTCAGGTCGCTATCTTAGATTCATCTAAGTTCGCAGTTAAGAGTACTCCACGTGAAAAGTAACTTTTTTATTGGTTGCCCTTTCTCTGACTGAATGCTTTTTTTCTAGTGACGGGGAAACGTTTATATCAGCAGATGACTTGCGAATTAACCTTTGGAACTTGGAAATAAGTAACCAGAGCTTCAACATTGTTGATGTGAAACCAGCAAATATGGAAGATCTAACTGGTAAACTTTGTGATTTGATATTGGTTCAATCTCATAGGACATTATTTCCTGTACTTTCAGGCATTATTGCTAATGAACAATAAAAGTTCCTTTTTTTTTGTTTCCCGGGGGGGGGGGGGGTTGAGTGTTCTCTTTGGGGTGTTAGATCTTTATATGTTTTGATTTTGAACTTGGCACATTTAGATGATGATACTCATTCAACAAGTATAGTGGCAAATCATATACACACTTTTTGAGCTTCTCATTTCTTCTGGGGTTAAGCTACTGCACCTTTATTTATGAAGACAAGAAGGGTAGGTGGGCTTGGACGTCTTCTCTGTTAAAAGTGCAGTGGAGGCCCAGAGACAGAATATGCTTAAAGTTAGCTGGCCAATTTGATGCGAGCAAAGAAAATGTTATTGGCAAAGATTTAGAAGTCAGGATGGATAGGTTTTATTAGGGAAAATTAGTGTCATAACGTGATGAGGTAATGGAGATACATGTTTTTTTGTCTGTCTTAGTGGGAGAAATTATTGTTTTGTGTGTAAAGTTCTTGATGTGTGATCAGACGGTGTCTCAATGGAACAGAAATACAGAATGGGCTATCGATGGCCAGTGGAGAAGCAGATTTTAGAAAGTACTGGTATGTACGGGTATTGCTACATTGGTTTATGATGTCGGGCATGAAAGGAACCTTATAGGTCCACATCCACCAAGGCGAAGGTCCTGTTTAGCAAGCTCAGGAGAATCTCACATACATGAGGCTCTATGTTGGACCTGGAGAAAGCTAGGAAGAATAGAACTAGCCGCTCTCTCCAAACTTTTACTTTAATCAGATGATTTTTATCGTGTAATAGGTTCATGAGTTTATTTTGACATAGATAGATTGGTTGACTATCTAATATGCATGTATTGTTTCATTATTATTAAACTCATCTTTGTTTGAAAAAAATAAACAAATAAAAGATAGGATATAATTTAAAGCCCATTATGTCGTGGGTCATGTACTTCAATAGGTTCTTTAAAGTTGAAATTTGACTCGAAATATGTGAAGAACGACCAGGTTTTTGACTAGATAGCTGTTCTCTTTCACAGAGGTCATTACATCTGCAGAATTTCATCCTAGTCAGTGTAACATGCTAGCATACAGTAGTTCAAAAGGGTCTATTCGGCTCGTTGACTTGCGCCAGTCAGCATTATGTGACTCACATACTAAATTGTAAGTGCTTCCATTATTATACTCTCTCCAGCTGACGCTTCAAGTTTATTAGGTTTAATTTCTTTACCTAAGAGGTCAAAGTCAGTCAATGTTAAAATAAAGTGTGTCCACTATATGATTGTTTTCTGCTCCTTTTATATTATACGTATTGTTGAGTTTGCTTCCGTTGCCACTGTTAGAATTTGCTATTGTTGCGTGCAGATTTGAGGAACAGGAGGCGCCTGGTTCCAGATCTTTCTTTACTGAGATAATTGCTTCGATCTCAGACATCAAATTCGCAAGGGATGGTAGATATATACTTAGTCGTGATTACATGACGCTTAAGGTTTGATTTTATGCCCTTTTTTAGATCTATACGTATTATTTTGGGTGATTCACATTACCTTTCAATTAATGTACCAAACTTTACTGCTTTTAGCAGCTCTTTGTTTGGTACCTACTCTTATTATGGCATATGTGTGAGCATGTTCTTGGTACTGTCACTGATAAGCATGGCCTTTTTGTTTTCCCATTTGAGAAAATACATTATATCCTCTTGTTTAATTGAACTCCCAGCTATTTGATAACTTATTTAGAAAATGGCAAATTAATATTAGCTTTTAAGAACCATTCTGTTCTTCCGTTTTGTATGGTTCCCATGTGGGATACTGAGATGGAAGACTTTTGGTTTCAGTTAAATGTTTGAAGACTCTTGTGAAATTATTTTTTTTGGATGCAGCAAAAACATATAAAGGGAGGGAGAAGGGAGTGGGGGTGGGGTGGAGGGGGATTTTTTTTTAGCAATGCAACTTTGTCATGGTAATATCTGAGCCCCTTCAAAAGTCCTCCATACGCAGTAGGATCGAGTTCACATAGATTGATAGGTAGCCATGTAGACTAATACTTTTTGTGCTTATATGCTTTTTAGGCATTCTGATAGCATTTAACTATAAGTTATGCATAAGTGTATGAAGTCGGTCTGCAATTTTTATGTGGCTCTTGATACATTAAGCAATAAATTTGTGCTTGCTGCATCTTTGGCTTTGTGTGATTATAAATAAGTTCTGATCCTCGCCTTATTAGATGAGGTGTATGTTATTTGTCCTTTATAACAACCATTGTGGTGAAAAATGTGATTTTATAGCTTGCAGTCATCTGGGTTTAGCTCCAGAGCTGCAAGTTAAATTCAGATACTATAACTTCATGCTCAATTGAAGTTTTTCTCTTTGGTAACAGTTATGGGATATCAATATGGATTCTGGACCTGTTTCAACTTTCCAGGTTCACGAGTACCTCAGACCTAAGGTGGAGTAGTTTTCTCATTGTACATTTCCTCGGATTTGTTGCCTCTGCTATTGTGCCATGGCGAACTAATGAGATTCTGATTTTTATTGTTCAGCTGTGTGATCTGTATGAGAATGATTCCATCTTTGATAAGTTTGAGTGTTGCCTAAGTGGTGATGGCCAGCGTGTGGCAACGGGTTCTTACAGGCATGAATTCATCTTTTCCCTTTGGTTGCATAAGATTTGAAAGATTTCTTCTATTCTTTTAATTAATTGGGCAAATGGGATTATTCCAGCAATCTATTTCGGGTATTTGGATGTTCTGGTATCAGTACTGAAGCAACTACCGTTGAAGCAAGCAAAAATCCTATGAGGTAGACATCTTTCTTTAAAATTGAAAATTGAAAAATAATATGTAAGACATATATCTAGTTGCTCTTGAAGATTCTTCTTTTAACTGCTTTTTCCGAGTAAAGACTGTGATCTGTTTGTGCAGGAAACAAGGGCAGACTCCTTCTAGGCCTTCAAGATCCCTGAGCAGTAGTATAACAAGGGTTGTGAGACGAGGTGATACACTCTACTTTATGTTCTTCTGGTTCTTATACTTGGATCTCCCACATATTTTCTAAGTCTTACCTGTTACAGGTGTGGAAAGCCCAGGGACAGATGCAAATGGGAACGCGTTTGATTTCACAACGAAGCTGCTTCACTTGGCATGGCATCCTACAGAAAACTCAATTGCGTGTGCCGCTGCAAACAGCTTGTATATGTATTATGCATAAGTCAGTAGCTGAGGATAGTTGTATTGGTGGTTAGTGAATTTTCCAGTAGATTCAAGATGGTTTTGGAGACCTCTGTCGGTGAATCTCAACCGCTTTTACAGTGTTCAAATATTAGAGCCCAGGGAATTAAATCTGAGGGTGGCCAACAGGTAGAACTTACCCTTTAATGTGATTGGTCTGCGAGCTTCGTTTGTTTAATTCCCCCTCTTCCCATTTTCTGCTCCACCCTTAAAAATTTTCATTTATTAGACTTTTTTCATATTGTTTCCATTTCCAATAGAGTCAACGATACACTCTTCTTTGACTTTGTAATATGATGGAATAAAGCAAAATGATTCAATAAATTGGATGCGGTTCTTATATTGTGAATTAGCACTTGGTCGACACAGTTTGACGTAATTTCCGTTATAGGTCATCGGGAAACAACTTCTATGTATTTCTAGCACATAAATACGTGCATCCGACCCCATTACCTCGCCATAGGCGGGAACTTTAAGGTAATGGAGTAATGTTATTGTATTAGAAGTTTTTTTGTATGAAAAGTTGATATGATATGCTTGGTGCTGGGTTGAAGTCTCGAAGATAAAATGATTTGTGATTGTAGGCTCGTAGCTCTCCTACAAGGCTAAGTAGTGATATGCAATACTGGTGATACTTTTCCTAGTTAATGTTGTGTAGTTAGACCTTACCGGCAAGTGCAGCTGCTAACTCGCAGATGTCTAATCGCGTATTCCTTTCCCTTCTTGTTTCTCTGTAATCCTCTTTCTTGACATGATTTATTTTTTGTAGGACAAGTTGGTTCTTTAGTAGGCACTCTTTTGTAATAGGAATTCAAGAGGGTTGAAATATGGTTATTTGTGCTTCTGGATGCCCTTACTTGCAAGGATGATTTTCTTATCTGTGATTATCTATGCACATGATGTTGCCAAATGCCCTTTAGTTCGCCAATTCCTCTTTTAGTTATTCATGAAGGTCCCATTACCGTCTATTTATAGCAACTCTCGACGAAAGTTTTACATCTTCTCCTTTCCTTCTCCCGTTTGTTTTTCGTTTTGTTTTTCATTTTTTTTTTGGTTTGCGTGTTGGGTTGGTTTTTGAGTTTTTGTTTGCCGGGCAGGGGGTGGGAGGGTGGGTGTGGATGCAGAATTGGAGGGTTATGAGGCACTGAGTCAATAACAACAACAATATATTCCAACGACAACAAAACTATTGTTAGAGTATTGTTAGAGTGAGAGGAGAGTGGGAGACGAACGATATTTTCGTTCTAAAGGATAGAGCAATGAGTCAATAAGCATATCGAATTTAAAATGCTTCGAGTTGGCTTAGTTAGATAATCGTTTTAACGTTAAATTAGGTTTTATTTAAGATATAAGAGGTAAAATACTAGTTTAGATTGTCACTTTAAGATTAGAATATGAAATTCTGCTATTACAACATCTACACTCTCTCTCACTCTCGCCGCTACTAAAAGAACTGAAAAAGGTACTGGACCAAACGAGGGGTTGAGATCTCCTCATCCAACTTTCATCACCCTCTTTGTGACCACGCGACACGTAGAAGCAAGGGAGGGTGGTGAGGCTAGATGAGTATTACGAAGACATCCTCGTTTGGGGATAGGATCACCTCACCGCAATAGAGGTGTGGTGACGCGTGACCGCGCGACACGTGGCAGCAAGGGAGGGTGGTGAGGCTAGATGAGAGTTACACTCATCTAGCCTCACCACCCTCCTTTGCTGCCACGTGTCGCGCGGTCACGCGTCACCACACCTCTATTGCGGTGAGGTGATCCTATCCCCAAACGAGGATGTCTTCGTAATATTCCTGTCAGCGGTGGGTCCCACAAGGACTTCAAGCGCAACAGTCCTAATAAAAAAAGTCCTCCACGTAGTCTCCTTAAAGTGTTGATATGAATCCTTGGAGCATGAAATCCTTCACTCCTAAAGCCTCTACTGTCCAACTCTAAAGAACATGGGTAGAAAATGTAAATCAGGAGCCATGCGGTTTCCTAGGTTCGATGAGATTTTACGCAGTTACCTACACAAGGTGTCCTCCCACAAACTCTGTCCTCACAACAGAGGAACACTCACACTGTGTGCGTCCTTGGAATCGAACTCTTGAACTCTTGGAGCAAATCCTAACTTGAGTACCAACTGGACTATGCACTGGAAACGTGTTGATATGAATCCTCCGACGATGGAGGGGAGAAATCAACCCTTTTATGACACCACTTCAGTCGTGCCGACCATAATAACAATCATATTCAGTAATCCCAACGATACCAAAAGCTATTGCTAGGGTCTGGAGAGGTTGAGAGAAGGCAAACAATACCTCAATTTCAAGGAATAGAGAGTTTGTTTCAAGTGAGACTTCCAGCTCTACATATACCTGTTCAGTCCTGCCGACAACAGCTGGGTTAATGATTTGGACGGCCTTTGCAGCCTTGGGAGCTAAGAATTTGACCCTTTTGCCTCCATTCATTTTCTTCTGGGCCTCCATCGTTTTCTTTCTCGATTACGATTCAAAGAATATTAATGCCTTACACCCCATGAACAAAAGCAAAACTTTATACAGGTGACTTCTAGCGTTTCAAATTTCTTACCTAACTTTGTTGTTTAATTTTATTGTGCAAGGGCAATTTGAATTATAAGAAGAAATAAGAGATAGATATGTGACCACCACATCGACATCTATTGATGTGCACATTTATTCATAACTGCAAAACTATAGACACTGAAATTAGACGGTCATTTAAGAAAAGAAAAATCGACTAAACACTAAGATAGTATATAAGACATTATGATCACGGTAAAATGCATACCGGAATTAAATCCAAATTTGTGTTCTTAACAAATATTCGAACTTGTATTTACTATACTCGAAAAACCCGTAAATTCAAAAATTTCGGCCTTCATAGTTCATATGTTTTCTGCCAATTAAAAGCATTTTTTTTAGAAAAAAGACAAAAATTAATAGTGATGCACAAATACTTTTGAACGTTCAGGTCCGGTTTAAATTGGCCCCAACGTTATCTACATGGGCGCAGTTTACACAAATAAATATATCCTTAAGCCCGTCCATTCTTCAGCCGAATGGACAAAGTTGTCAACGAACATACCCATGAGAAAGGCCTGAAGCCCATCAATATTTTCTTTCTTGTATAGTGCTTATTTATTATTATTTTTAAATCGTTATTTCTTCTTCTCCAGCTGCAGAAGTTATTTGTATTAGCTCTCCGGCAACGTCTCGGCGGCAAGGAATAGTCAATTTGGTAATCCATTGTTTCTTTTACTCAATTACTCGCATTGAGTTCTTCTATTTTCCTTTTTTTTAATATGTTTGTTTTCCTCTTGTTTGTAAGTGATTGGATTCTTTGTTAATCGTCAGTGGTCGAATCTGAACGATCTTTAACAAAATTAAACAGCTTTGCAGAATATTTGTTGGTAAATAGGTCCTATGCTTGTACTGTTGGTAATTTATTGTGGATCCAACTCTCAAGGACCAAATTTACCCCCTTTTGGTGGAAAAAAGAAACTGACTTTTTCGTTCTTTTGAAGCTTTGGAATATTGGAGTTGCTGAAAAGCATTCAAAAGGAAATAACTATGAGTACCGAGTCAGAAGATGCTGTTCGACGTCGTACAGCTATTGCTGATTATCGCAAGAAGCTGCTTCAGCACAAGGAACTGGAGGCTGCAGCTCGTGAGGGTAATCTCGTGTCTTGATTCAAAACTCTCTTTCCTTGCCTCTTTTGATATGGTTAGAAAATAAGAAGTTATAAGACAATACATGCTCCTGTGCATTAAGTGTTTCTGGTTTTCGATAGTTGCAAGCCTTGGAATTTGAGATTAGGTTCAGTGGTAGTTTGCTGGTCCTCAATCCCCCCCCCCCCCCCCAAAAAAAAAAAATCCCATCTCGTTTACGTCTGCATACATGTTAGATACTGTATGTAATTGATATTTTGCTGGAAAAGCATCTTCTCCTTAAGTAGCTACAGTGCTACTTCTAAAAACTTTATTTATATGACTTGTACTTAATTGTAATTGGAACAATAGGCGGTATAGGGCTGTTCAACGAACCGAACAGTTTGCGAACTGTTCGAGTTTGGTTCGTATTCGTTCGTTAATGGTCGGGAAACGAGCCAAATTCGAACAACTATTCGGGTTCGTTTACTAAAACGAGCCAAACTATTCGTGAACTATTCGGCTCTTTTAAACAGTTAAGGGTTATCGAGCCAAACTCGAACTAATTTTAAAGTTCGTTTAGCTAAATGAACCAAGTCGAACAGTTCGTTTAGCCAAACGATCCGAATTCGAAGACCTAGTATTCGGTTCGGCTAGGTTCTTTAACACCCCTAACTATGATGATACTACTTTGTCACTGCTGATAACATCAACATGACCTAACTTTCGCTAATGTGTCCATTAGTTCATGATTTGAATCTTGGAAGAAAATTATTGTTTGTGTGTTTCATGTTGTATCCATATGTTGTGGGCATCTATGTAATGAAAATTGCTCTCTCTTCTGGTTAGTCTAGGCAGCATGTATTCCTGGTAGAGTAACTGTTACTTAGCTGCAATTTCTACCCTAGTGATACAGCTCCTAATTAATCTTGCAATGATGTGCACAGCAAGGGATAATTTACGTGCAACAAAAAAGGAGTATTTGAAGACTGAAGACGATTTGAAATCACTGCAAAGTGTTGGGCAGATCATTGGTGAAGTGCTTCGGCCTCTGGACGACGAAAGATGTAATTTTTATCTCTTTTGTTTTGCTTCTTGCTTTACATTTATGGTCATATTCTTCTGCAAAAGTTTGCCTTTTTATTCATGTTTGAGGGCAAAGGCATCAAATGTACCCTTCCAACATTTGACACTTTCTTACATCTAAAAGGAGTTTAGCTTTACAAAAAAAAGGAGTTTAGCTTATTCATCCAAGCACCCCCTCTCATACCTGCAACGGAATGCTGATTATTTGACTTCTGTAAATTTGCTTGCTTCTTAATTTTGGGTTTATAATATGTCCTTTCCTTTTTTTTTATTCATTGTCTTGTTATCCAATGAATGCCAGTTTAGGAAACAATCTTATTTATGCTATACTAGATTTTAATGAAGACCAAGAATTTGTGAACTTATACAGACCTTGTTATTATTTCAGTAATAGTGAAGGCTAGCAGTGGGCCAAGGTATGTTGTTGGCTGCCGCAGTAAAGTGGACAAGGAAAAGCTTGTTGCAGGCACCAGGGTGGTTCTTGACATGACGACCCTCACTATAATGCGTGCGCTTCCACGTGAGGTTTGTGAATTTTTGATAAGGTTAAAGGTTGAGTTTTACCTGTCAGTAATGATTAATGCAAATGGAGGTAATATACCATGTATATCTATTTTAAAAAAAATGCAAATGGACGTTATTCTAATTTCATGAGTCTTTTTATGGAACCTGTAGGTTGATCCAGTTGTATATAACATGCTGCATGAAGATCCTGGAAATGTTAGCTATTCTTCTGTTGGCGGCCTTTCAGACCAGATCCGGGAGCTGAGGGAATCTATAGAATTACCGTTAATGAATCCTGAACTCTTTCTCAGAGTAGGCATTAAGCCTCCCAAGGTAAGCTTTACAATATTGAAATGGTCTAGCGTTTAATGTGACTACTAAACCATAATGCTCGTTGGCTAACTCAAATAGAAAGCTATCTTTCTGATTGTATTTAGGGCGTGCTGCTCTATGGACCTCCTGGAACTGGGAAAACACTGTTGGCAAGAGCAATTGCTAGCAATATTGATGCCAGCTTCTTAAAGGTATTGTGTGCTCATTTGTTGTCATGGTGATTCTTGATAAGCAGTCTGGAGAGAGCTTTATTAAAGGATTTATTTTCCTTGTGCACAGGTTGTTTCGAGTGCAATAATTGATAAGTACATAGGTGAGAGTGCAAGGTTGATCAGAGAAATGTTTGGATATGCACGTGAGCACCAGGTATGGGCGTGACAACATTTCCTGTATTGCATATTATTTGATAAAACAACAGTTCCTTCTCCAACCATGTTATCAGATTGTCTTTCTGTCTTCTATGGGTTTTGAATGTTGCCATCTTATGTTTGTTTTTCGAAGCCTTGCATCATTTTTATGGATGAGATTGATGCTATTGGTGGGCGTCGTTTTAGCGAGGGAACAAGTGCTGACAGGGAAATACAGAGAACGCTGATGGAGTTGCTTAACCAGCTGGACGGGTTTGATCAACTTGGAAAGGTTCTTTGATTAATCTTCATCTGAGCAAGATATGACAATCTATAGCTGTATATTTCCACTTATTGGGTGGCTCACTTGAAATTGTTTCACCAGGTAAAAATGATTATGGCAACTAATAGACCTGATGTATTGGACCCAGCTCTTCTTCGTCCTGGTCGGTTAGACAGGAAAATAGAGATACCATTGCCTAATGAACAATCAAGAATGGAGATTCTCAAGATACATGCTTCTGGAATTGCTAAACACGGTGAAATTGACTATGAGGCCGTGGTCAAGCTTGGCGAGGTGACAAGTGCTTTGAATGTACTCATGACTCAGAAATTTTTAACAGGAAATTCAATGTGATGAAAAGCTTGCTGATTTCAGGGTTTTAATGGTGCTGATCTCCGTAACATTTGTACTGAAGCTGGCATGTCAGCAATTCGTGCAGAGCGCGATTATGTCATCCATGAAGATTTCATGAAGGTCACTTCTCGTTTATTGTTTATCAGTCACGTAACTCTTGAATGTTCTTTGATTCTTCATTCTGGCAGCGTTTTATATTGTGTTTGGCGTCTTTGCAGGCAGTTAGAAAATTGAACGAAGCAAAGAAACTGGAATCAAGTGCACACTACAGTGCTGATTTTGGCAAAGACTAACTTTAATGGATATTTTCAAGGTGGGTTTTATCATCAGCATATGGTCACGGTGGGATATCCTGTATGTTCTACATTGATAGTCGTTTAAGAACAGACCGGAATTGTTTCTCCTTTGTATTTGGTGTAAAGAATAGTATTTCTTTTTCTGTTTATTATCACATTCCTTGACAGATTTATATTTTTAATGGAGTCAACTTTGGAATATAATGGAATAAATCAAAATAACTCACTAAATTCGTTGCGCTTCTGATATTGTGAAGTAGCAGTTGATTGATACAACTTGACGCAATTTTCGTTATCGGTTATCAGGAAACAACTTCTGTGTGTTTCTAACGTATGAGCATGGTTGCGTACATCTGCCTCCCATATCCCACCATAGTCGGGAGTCTTTAAGGCAATGGGTAATGTTGTTGTAGTATCACATTCCTTGACAGAGGATAACTTCTATGGATTCACCGGGGCTATATGTTAATTTGGAGTTGTAGATTTGTGCTATATGAACCAGAAAACGGAGGAAGTTTTACTGGAATTTGTAATTTGGATCTTATCTTAAATAGTGATCTTCCACCAGCACCCGCCCTTCAATTAATACTGCTTACCGTTTCAAATTGTTTATGATATTCCATAATGCGACAAGTTAAAAGATTGGGATAACCAAATTATCCTTGTTGAAAACGGATGGCACAAAACTAAAGATTAGGAGGAAAATATACAGCTGTGACAAGTCGAAGGGAAAACATACAGCTATTTTACCTTGACAAATATGTCGTCGTGAAAGTTTTTCCCTTGACAAATTTCCCTCCTTGTCAAGCTCCAAATTGCACCACACAAATGAAGAATCATCAACAGCTAGCATCTCTATAAATAACATTTCTCCCATTTGCCTTCCCGTGCAAAACCCTTTTGCATTTCCTTTCCTTTTTTTCCTTGTTCGTTCAGTAATATTCATTACATCTTTTTTATTTTTGAAGTCCAAAGGACAAACAAATTTCCATGAAACATGTCTAAACAAGGTATGACCTTGGTCTTTGCTATCATGGCTACTATCTTAATCGCTTCCGGTGTGGTTTCTGCCCGCCGGAATGCCAATAACTTCAATGTAATCGACAAATGCTGGAGAACCAACCGCAATTGGTGGAGAAACAGGCACCACCTGGCTACATGCTCCGTCGGTTTTGTTGGTAAAATGAGCAACAACATTGGTGCAGGTGTGACAAACTATGTAGTCACAGATCCTGGAGATGATGCTTTGAAACCAAAGCCTGGGACTTTGAGATATGCTATGACACATGTTAAAGGAAAGGTTTGGATAACATTCCAAAAGGACATGAAAATTTTGCTAAAGAAAAGTCTTCTTGTCAACAGTTTCACAGCAATTGATGGTCGTGGTGCAGATGTTCATATATCTGGTGGCGGTTGTCTCGTGTTACATAAGGTACGTAATTTGATCTTTTTTTACTGCCAGATTATCATTTGGCCCATTTATCATTAGAGCATTGCAACCATCAAATTATAGCATGAGAACAAGATCCTGAATGATATGAACGAATAAAGAAATGCGAGTGTGTGCAAAGATATGCTTTCTCTCTTACACTCATTGGTGTATATTATTCACGTTACCACTTTCTTTTCGTTCAGATCAAAACCATTAGTTAGAATTCGCATGCAAGATTAGTAGTAGAGCTGTAATTATGATTATATGAAGCACATGTGCTATTGTAACTTCTTGTCATGATTCTGCTTATAATTCCCTTTCCATTTATATGGGATTTTGAACATTCCTGGGATGAACAGGCGACTAATGTGATCATACATGGGATCACAATTCATGATTGCAAACCACAGACGGCTGGACCAGTGATGGGCCCAGGTGCGAAAATCGTACAGCTTGGACCAGTGGATGGGGATGCAATAAGAATGGTGACTTCTTCAAAGATATGGATTGATCACAACACATTATATGATTGTGTGGATGGGTTGATTGACGTGACAAGAGGTTCCACAGATATTACTATCTCTAACAATTGGTTTAGATACCAAAACAAGGTCATGCTTTTGGGTCATGATGATGGCTACATTAGCGATAAAAACATGAGGGTCACTGTTGCTTTCAACTATTTTGGTCCTAATTGCCACCAGAGAATGCCAAGGTGCGAAACCTTATGTACTTATGACTTGCCAAACGCCCAGTCCCACGAACACACACACACATCCATGCGCCAAACAAACAGAAGAATTGGGTAAATAATCTAAAGAGATGTGTAACTTTTGCAGGGTTCGGTTTGGTTATGCGCATGTTGTCAACAATCTGTACTTGGGATGGGGTTTATATGCAATTGGAGGAAGCATGGATCCACGCATTAAAAGTCAAGCAAACCTTTTTATTGCACCAAATCAAGGGAATAAAGAGGTAAAAAAAAAAGACCTACCATTTCTCTCTACAGCTATATTGTTATAGCAAAGAAAAGAGAATATAATGTTGTCAACTTCACACTGCAGGTGACATGGAGGAGCCACGATGGGAAGGGCATGTCATGGAACCTCAGATCAGTGGCAGATGTTTTCGAGAATGGAGCGTCTTTTAGGCAATCAGGAGACGGTGGCGTGAAGCCAAACTATAACAAGGAGCAAAGTCTCCCGGTTGAGAATGCCAGTAGGGTAAGGCAATTGACCAAGTCTGCTGGTGCTCTCAAGTGCCCAAAAGCATCCGGGTGTTAGAACGAAACCTAACATAAAGGGATAAAGAGCGGCAGAATTGTGGTCTTCTTGTAAATTACTGGCTTTGGGATGATCAGTCAGAGACAAGAAATATGATTTCTGTGTATCGCTGTTTCTAATTTCTGCCACTATATATTTGTATCCAAGCTTGCCTTGACATGTACTAGGATGAGCCTTCTCAAACAAGTAACCAATATCTTATAAGAAATAAGTCATTCTGTCAGTTTGATTTGTGAATGAATTGTTTTTGTTGATTTCGTTTTGTATACAAGGGTCTACATCTAGTATTATTCTATAGCTATCTATAATAGGAAATAAAAACAGTAAACATACCGATTTGATTCTACCACTAATGGTCTTTCTTGACTAGTGCTTTCCATCACTCTTTCTATTAGTGGGATCACCAATATACAACTTGTACAACGTTGAGTTAAAGACTCTTCTGTTGATTGCCTTTATGAGAATATCTGTCAACTTATCTTCGGACCGTATGAATGGTATATCGATGATGCCCCTCTTCAAGTTTCTCGTTTGATGAAGTGTCTATCGACTTTCACATGTCCGGTTCGGTAATTCTGCATTAGATTCTTAGAAATGCTAATCGTTGCTTTGTTATCACATATCAACTGAACCAGAAAGCAATGTGGGAACTTCTTCACCTATAGAACTTCCATAACACCTTTTGCGATTCCTCCAAAATTTGCCTTAGTATTTGACAGCGCTACTACTTTCTGTTTTTTGCTCTTCATGTTATCACATTTCTTCCAACCAAAACGAAGTACCCTGAAGTTAATCGTCTATCATTCGGGTTTTTCGTCCAATCAGCGTTAGTAAACATCTTAATATCTAGATGATTATTCCGTTCAAATAGAACGCCACTACCTAGTGTGCCCTTCAAGTATCGTACTATCCTCATTGTTGTCTCTTTGTATTCCTTCTGAGGTCGGTGCATAAACTAACTCACAATCCCGATAGCATATGTCATATCAAGTCTCGTGTGGGACAGGCAAGTCAACTTTCTTTTACTTATCTCTAGTACTGTTCTCTACCGGCCAACATACCTCCTTCCACCATTTGTTGCCGATGATTCGCCACCATCGGAGTATCGTTGGGCTTAAAGTCCACCATCTCAGACTCATGCATTAAATATAGTATGTATTTTCGTCGGCATATGAAGATTCTACTTTTTAAGCGGATGACTTCAATCCAGGCCACCTAAATCTTTCATATCAAATTTTCTAAACAGATTTTTCCGAAGTAGAGCAATATTCTCTTTGTCGTCCCCAATTATAATCATGTTGTCTACATATATTATTAGACAGGTCACCAGCTTCTCTCGTCTCTTGAAGAACAATATATGATCTGCATTACTTTGTATATACCCATACTGATTTATGGCCATTGTGAACCTTCCGAAACAGGCACGTGGGGATCGTTTGAGTCCATGGAGAGCTTTCTGAGTTTACATGCTTCATTCTGTTTGAACTCTATGGAAAAACTTGGTGGTGCCTGTGTATACTTCTTCTTTTAAGTCTCCGTGTAAGAAAGCATTTTTCACCAAACTGTTGAAGCAACCAGTCTCTATTGCGGCTATCGAGAAAGCACCATGATGGTACTAATCTTCGCAGCAGGAGAGAAGGTCTCTGACCATGCGTCTGAGTGTGACCCTCAGTAATCAGTGGTGAAATTTCCCTTGTATTTAATAGTGAAAATTCACAAACATCCAACTATTCTCCCACGTTCCATTTTTAGTTATTGCATCTCTGTATTCATAGTCTACTTCGATTCTGCTATCGTACTTGCTTCATGTGCTGTCTTTGGGATAGATTTTGACAGAAGAGTACTATATGGCTCATAGATCTTTTTAATAAGATTGTGAAGACCGGAAAGATGTCTAACTCGTAGAAAAAAACACTTTAGCGCCTCTATATACAAGGTTGTACAAATTTTAAAGAAATTAAGTTAATGAGCCACACTATAGAGCCGGGGGTTTCACTAGAAGCAGACTCTCTATCCCTTGGGACAGAGGTATTATCTGCCTACCACTTACCCTCTCTAGACCCTAATGATAGCTTTTGATGTCGTTGGGATATACTGGGTGCGGATGATGATGAAATTAATGAGCCACACAATAAAACTTTGCTTTTCAATTGTAGAGGCACTTCTTTTGCGTTATTCTGATGTATTATATCATGCCATACTCTTTTTGCTGCTGGCACCTTGCGTGCATGATGAGCTAGATGTGTACATGTACTCTTTCTTGTTTCCTGCACTTGCTATGTTGATGCTTACATACCTGGAATTGCATAATAAGAATCATAATAAGAAATCAAGTGCTTTTAGTATTTCTCTTAGAAAAATATGTTTCACTTTTTTGTGCATGGTAAAGGAGGTTTCTGGGAAGCAGTGCTTATGATCTCTGCACTTAACCCAATGGTCCTAAGGTAATTAAGTAAGATGACGTGATAAGGAATCCAAATTTCACTTTAGCTGATTAACCTCAATTTTCATTTAGGTTATCATAGGATTTGTTGTTAAACGTTTACATAATTTTTCTTCCAAGGAAGCTGAGGAATATAAGTAAATAATATTCGATCTAAAATACTTCACCAATTCAATGATTAGCAGAATGCAATATAGATGCTCCATGACTCTGCCAGAAATCCTTCCGGAAGACCGTGGCTTATTGTTATGAAAAGAAACAAATTACAAATCCTTCAGAAATATGTACAGCATCTCTCTGGATCACCTGGATCATGTTGTCAGCAACGTCTAGTTTGTTGCGGTTCTTGGCATGAACATCAGCTCTTCTACATGTCTATTTGTTCTTGTACCCGGCCAGCAAAATCTTCAGTTTTCTCTAAGCAGCAGTTGGTATGATACCAATCAAAACAATGTGCTGAATTAGTGAATTTTTATGTACGAGTGAGTGTGTACTGAAGCACGGAAGAATTTTCCTGGAAAAATAATGTAATTTATGCACAGAGAATATCAGTTGTAGTGGTTACCGGCGAGAGCTTCCAAAGTGATCACTCAATTGTCGAGCATAGGACGCAACTCGTTTAGCCCATCTCTGGATTTCTTCTTTGAACTTCTTGGAGTCCAATTGTTTCAAGGATTTCACGCCAGGATCTATAGAGATCCCAGTGAAGGAGAAGCATCCTTTAAAACGAGCACGTTTCGCAGAGGCTTTGTTCTCACTTACCTCTTGACCTGGGCCAGCAACAGCAATAGCTGCTTTTTCAGCCACAGGAGGACGGCCGGTGGAGTCGTCCTCCATTGGCTCTTGGAGGGGATCGTTCAGCTTGGGTTACCAATGGTTTCAGTTTCAAAGGTTTATTTCTTTATAGCTCGCCAGACGAGAACATTTGGTACCGTGTGGCAAACTATCCGTTGACTTTTGATTTTTTCCAGTTCACGTTATCAGAAGGAATCCTGGAAATTCTTCCCAATCTGTGTGTTTATGATATAAAGTACACGAAGCTCCCGTCTTGTGACACAAGAAACTTCGTAAATGATTGAATCTTATTTAACTACAACATTAGAATAGAGAACCAAAAAAAAAAAAGACTGAACAGAGAGACTAGTACACATTTTGTTAGGTATGAGAGTAATCGTGACGTCAATTATTTATTCTGATTGACGTGTACAATTTGGATATCTGTGTTATCTAAACGTCAAGGCTTGACCTTAGTTTTGATTTTTACAATTCTAAAGCAACAAAACAGCCTGTCATATTGTTTCCTCAGGAAAATTATCAAGCACGTTGCACTTAATCAGTTAACACTCGATCAAACCCCACCCAACAAACAGACAACGATCTTATATTGCAAGTCACGAACCATTTGTTTATTCAGACAAAAACATGAGCCAATCTTTACTTAAGGGAGGACACTGTCTATCTATCTATCCACTCGTGTGTGTGTGTGTGTGCGCGCGCTATACTATACATGCAAAGAGACATGTTAAACTCCGTTGTAACTCACGAACACTAAATGCTTATAGAGGTATACAAAGTAATAACATGTGAAGAGCAACTTGATCAACCCAAGGCAAAAAAGTCATGAACAATCGAACAAATCACAGAAGACTGCATCAAGGGTATCGGTAGGAGACGAGCATAACCAAGCACCTCTACACATACATTTAGACATTGAGGAAAGTAGATCCATCAACAGATTTACATCATCTGTAACTTAGATTTTTTTTCTCTTCCGATTTTTTAAATCACGCCACCGTCAAGTGGAAAATAGTACTGTTATGAACAGGACAAACCAGCAACCCAAAACTACCTCTTACACTTGAGAGTTTATTCAATTGAAACTGCTAGCTGAGCTAAGGCCTTACTGGCATTTCAGGAATTAATCCTTTCGAGCTCTTCTGATCAGTTACAAAACAAGATCCTCTCCGACTATCCTTATTCCTTCAGGCATCTCTACACTCACCATATAATTACCACTTTCTCACTTGCCTGGATTTAAGCAAGTCAGAGCAAAATCCAAGTTGAGTCCTTCGATATTTACATATGATAATCCAAAACTTCAGGAAACCTCTGCCTCTAAGTTATCGTTGCACTGGGAATGCCCATCCTCTTCAGTATAAAAGACACCAATTACTTATCAAAGAAACAAAACAAACACAGAACGATAAAAAGAAGAAACCATGTATTGAACTTCCTTGGTTCGACTTATCAATGCTAGATAGAGTCCATGAAATAGGAAAAGAAGGGGCAAAATATAATAAGATCTCACAAAGCATTCACTGAATCTTAAAAAGAAAATCCTTAAACACGAGTACAAAAAGAGGACTCAACAACTACATCCACATCACTCCAACTAGGCCTGCCTGTTCCTCTTCTTCACACCAGATTTCGCAATTTTAAGGCTTTTGTGAACAACACTTAGACGTGCAAGGGCTGCCTTCTTCAAATCAGGTCTGTAGTTGTTATCTGCAACCTGCATAGGGAACCAAATACCATCCAGTCAGTTATTTGCTTAAGTTGCTACATACTACAAATGAATGTCAATACTGGATATAGACTGTTGCAAAAATCCAAATGACATTTAGGTAAATACGGGATCTAGTTGTGCTTAGATTGCCAAGCGAAACCACACGAGACGCAAAGTCTTCAAGACTTCAACAATCAACCAACTCCACACCGTTAGAACAAAGATATATCTCCCAAACACAATAAAGCTAATGCTTCCAACAAAAAATAGCTGGTCCACATTTCTTTAAATCCCCGTCCATAGAGCTAACTACGTTAATCAGAGCACACCCCAGTTACAAACCAACATAAAGTAAGGCATTCCCATATCCGAAACAAAATAAAGGTCATTCACATACCAAATGGATGTGCAATAGTACAGCACTTAGAGCAAATTACACCGCGATCCAAGATCATTCACATTCCATAAATAGGAAACAAGCACTACACCTGAACACTGGCAGAAATATCTAGAGCAATAATTTTATACTCTTCCAGACAACAACTATATAACTGTATCAGTTTTTGGTAGAATGTGAGCCCCCAAATTTTCTGCATCTCTTGGATGCAACCAACAACAAGGATGCACTGTTAAGATTACCAAAAGTGATTTCTCTGCCTTAATCTTTTATAAAGTGATAGGCCATCATTTCGACCACCGAGGATTACCAAAACGCTTCACACATGATTGATTGACTCTTACCTGATTCGACACTGCCTTGGCCATTCTGCGGAATTCCTTCTTCATCACAGACTTGTTAAGCAGGGATGCGGGCTTGCTCTGCTTCTTGGTTTTAGTGGTAGCAAGCAAGACAGACTGCTCTTTGCCATTAGGCTGAATGGTCACAGTTTTCTTGTTGGCCAATCCTTCAGATGTTCAATAACATAAAAACAAATTCAGGTTAGACCTCAACCCAATTACCACCAATAGAAACAGAGGCCAGAAAACAGACCATATCAAACAAATATAATTTGCACTACCATAAAAGATAATACAAAAGTGAACAACTAACATAATGCCTCATTAGGATCAAGGAAGATCGAAAATCCGAAACAAGAAATTGCAGTCACATCGCGATGCTTAACGACAAATTGCAAACAAAAACTTAGACATGTTGCTTAAATCCACTAAATCCCTCTAGATACATACCCCTAAAAGAAAAAGACAAAGGTCACCATAAACCTAACACGTTAGTGATCCCCCTCCGACATTCTAACAGATCGAGAATTGACTTTGATAAGTAAGATAGAACCAAATGAATCAGAAGGCATCAACAGAACAAGAAAATAGCGACAAGACAAACCAGAGTGCTTGTAAGAGTGAAGGTTTAACAGATTGTTAGGCTCCTTGGTGAACCTGAGACCAGCAGTTCCATTTCCGAACTGCTTAACCAAAAAGGAGTTGTTTTTCTTAACGATCTCCCATATCAACTGTCCCGGTACTGTCGCCATGTCCGAAGCTAAAATCAAACAAATAAACAACAATTAATACACCAGTTCTCTAAGGAATGCATATGACTATTGGGGAAGAAAACATATAACCTACCGATCAAATTAGAAAATGAGCGAAGAGTTGAGGGTGCTGGGGGTTTGGTCTTCGCAATGGCACGGTGGACGAAGGCAGAGTTTACAGTGTTTTTATATGGGTTCGAAAACCCTAGAGGTAGAGCAGCCCAGGAATGCACTTCTTAGTTGACAATATTGCCCACGCGAATATTCTCAGATTATCAATTAGGTCCCAGAAACTGAAAGAGTGAACTTTTTGATCTTTTATTTGTCCCTTTAACTTCTTTTAATTAAAAATGTTGGCAGAATGGCCCGTCATAGCATTTATACTATCATAAGTTAGTTTTTGGAGTGGGTAAATTAGTTTTTGAACCATCTAAATTACAGAAAATCTAATACTAACTTGATCATGTTATATCATCGTAAACATTAGTTATATAAATGATAAAATATACATTATAGAATGAAATAAAATGTATTGTGAAATATTCTTAAAATGTAGTTGCATAAAATTATCAATGCAATACTTTGACAGAATAAAATTTAAAAAAAAGACCAAATATTACATGAAAAGCAAGTGCAATAACAAAATAGTTAAAGAAGAAGGCAAGATTCAAGTCCATGAAAGTGTAGATGTGATATCTTGAGTTAGCTAAAACCTCAACAACAATCATATGTAGTACATCCCACCAACAATAAAAGATATTGCTAGGGTCTAAAGAGAGATATTTTAAGAGTTACTAAGATACATACTCCGAACTTAGCCATTTCACGTTTAAGAGAAGTCTGTCTAACATGACTTGATTTTTTACTCAGTGTGTCTGCCACCTTGTTTGCTTTGCGAGGATGATAATGAATAGTGAGGTCGTAATCACTAATCAGTTCCAACCACCTTCGTTGCATTATATTCAATTCCTTCTGAGTGAAAAGATACTTTAAAAGTTAACTAAGATACGGATTCACATTTGTAACTAATTTAGTGTAAAACATAGAACATAAGTTGCATTATAGTATATAATTAATTACAATTAGTTGTTACTCCCCAAAATGAGTTGAATTTAAACCCAGAAAAAAAAAAGAGAGAAAATGCGAGAATAAGAAAAAAGATTAAGAAAATGTTAAACTGCAATTCCACAGCCACTTGAGTTACTCCTGCTTTTCTTCTTCACGATTGATTTCCGAATCAAGATTGTCATCGGTTCCTCATCCTTTTTCTTCTTCAAGGCAGCAAGCCTTTTCATTTTGATTTTTCGTTATTAGATTTTGACATTCCCTTTTTCTCCCAAAATAAGTACTTCTTTGATCAGCAAATTCCACGGATTTCTCTGCTTTTCTGATGAATCAACAAAGTAAATGTTGTGCTTTCAATTCCACATCTGTAGTCACGAGGTGCTACAAGTTTGGGTATTCCTTGAGAATGCAAATTTGATGGTCCTTTCATCAGGATAAAGGTAAGTACTGGGATGGGCTGGGGTGGCGTGGGGGAGGGTGTTGTTTTTTGTTTTTCCCTGTCTTGATTCAAGTCTCCCCTTAACTTCTGCGAGAATTCGGACTCACAACGGTCTATGATTTTCATGATTGCCAGATAGAGGTTGCACAGCTACTATTCCTCTCCTTAATTGCTCTTTCTTGCTTATCTTGCAGATTTGCTGCTCCACTTTTGGTGAGCCTCTTTTTCTTGTCTTTCTTCACGATTGTCTGACTAATTTCAGTGATTTACGCTGTCCTTACTGGATCCTTATATACTAAATTAAATGGTGTAGCTGCATAGAATAGTTTATCTCTGAATGCTGTGAAATTTTATCTAAACAAAAATAAAATAACTATTGAATATAATGATTAACAAAGTGATCAAAAACAGAGTAGTTGAATCTCTTAATCACGAATAAAATTCTAGTACGGTTGTGTGACTTGAAATTTTAATGTATTCTTGGCTAGTTTCAAAAAGATGTGGGTCTTTTGTCTTTCCATTCGTTTACAACTTCACATAGATTTCTAGATACTATATATGCTTAAAGGTGTTTTACCAAACTGGTCTGCGTTCGAGTGGTTCAGTTAATGGCATTGTTCTTTTACTGCTTGTGTTGACCTGGTGCTTTCATTTATTGGTTCCATATTTTCTTTCAGTTTCATCAAGGGAGAAATGAAGCTGATTGAGATTTAAGGGCTCCTTTTCGGTTGGCCTTAGTATCGCATTGTTTAGTGTCCGTTTTTTTTGTTCTTGGCTTATGAAACTGGAGTTGTGCTGGTCATGCCAATTATCCAATAGGCATTCCTTTGGAATTTGCACTTGGATAATTGAAATTACATTCGCAAACCTCTACTTGGTATCCAGTGTTAGACTTTACTTCAAGAATCTATTTTGTTGTCTAATTGTCTTATATGTCCATGCAGAAAACCAGAATTGACATGATGTCCTCAGTTAACATATGCCTGCCTCCAGTGCAGCTAACTGCGAGCGGTCGCCCAGTGCTTTTCCCTAGTGAAATCGAGTGTAATCTACTCTCTTCAACTGACCTCTTATGCGAAGAAAATTCAAATTTCCCACATCTCAAATCTGGCCTTCTCATCTTAACCACCCATCGGCTCATTTGGCTTCCCAGTTCTTCCACCATGGCATCCATTTCAGCGGTATATATTCCCCACTCTGCTATATCCCATATTTTCTCCCTAAAGAAATCGATAAAATCAGTTTTCTCGTCACCTAAGATCCGGTTCCAGTCCTCGATAACGCCTGAGGGGAAAATCGACGCAAAGGGTACAAAATCTCTAGTTATAACAATTATTGTGAAGGGGAAATGGGAACCCGAGGCTTTTTTGGGAAAGTTTTGGGAAGCCTTGAGAGGAAAGGCTTGGGAAGAGAACAGGGTCAGCACAATTGGTGCTCATTCGCTTGGGTCAGGCAGTGATGGGAGCTTGGCATTGAAGGTTCCTGTGGTGGGAGTGGCAGGGATATTGAGAAAGGAGCAGGAAATGTGGGAGAGTACTGATAAGAGCTTGCAGGATGCATTTCAAGATTTGAATGCTCTTATGAGCAAAGCTAGGGAAATGGTGATGCTCGCGGAGAAAATGAGGTTAAAGCTTCTTTCTGGCACAACTGGTCAGCATGGCGGAACTTCCGAGGATGACTTGGGTACCAAAGAAGAGATGCAAGACTGGTTACTGAGTGTTGGAATAGCTTCTCCGGTCACTAAAGAGTCTGCTGGCGCTTTGTACCATCAACAGTTATCAAGGCAATTAGCAGATTTTGTAAAGATTCCCTTGGAGAGAGCTGGTGGAATGATTAACCTTATAGATGTCTATTGCCTCTTCAATCGCGCTCGTGGAACAGAACTGATTTCACCTGATGATTTGTTGCAAGCATGTTCTATCTGGGAGAAGTTAGATGTTCCTGTGATGCTCCGCAAATTTGATAGTGGTGTTACAGTGGTCCAATATAAGAGCCACAGTGATGATGAGATTCTTGGTAGAATTAGATCACTGGTAACAAAGCCAGATGCTCTGCGAAGTGGGGTCAGCGCTAGTGATGCAGCAATCACTCTGGGGGTTGCACCAGCTATGGCTAAGGAATATCTTCTTACTGCAGAGCGCAAAGGATTGCTATGCAGGGATGTAAGTCCAGATGGCTTTCGGTTTTATATCAATTTATTTGAAGAAATTAGTCCAGAAAACAAATTTTATGTGAAAGATCATAGCATCTATGCTGTATGGGTCACCTCTATCACTAGTACAACATGATTTTTGTTTCTCTGGGCTCTCTGTTGAAGAATTTTGGAAGCCTGAGTTGTCTAATAATTATATTCATCATACAAGCTACTGCATTCTGCTGGTTGGCAACTTTTTACTCCTTCCATATGGGAAATAATTTCAGATAACCAGACAGCTTTCATTTGTTCGTCGTTAATTGAGCCAAGAAACAGTAGAGCTGTTTTAAGCTCGAGCAAGGGTTTGTATCTCTCGTCTGACGTAGATATAACGAAAATTTTCTAATATTGGTCAATAAATCAAGTCTTCTTACATTCTTGAGCATTTGAGAATCCACTAATTGTATTAAAAACACAAGTACACTTGTCTTGAATAAACGTTCCATTTTTTTGTTTGTTTACTTTAGCTGTTTCTGCAACAATTACAATATTAACAAATAAGGTTATTGAAGATTATTTGATGTTTAAGTTGATAAATTTAAAAGAGATTAACCAGGCATGCAAGAAAGTTTTGAAGAAAAAAAATGTGAAATTACAAGATATAATACTCTGACCTTATTGAGAAAAAGAGCTTGATCCGGATTCATATTGTTCAAGCTTAAATTAGTTTGTTTATGTATTTCTCATACATACAAGAAATCAAGGTCTTAGGATAAAACACACCAGAGCACAGCCGATTTTCTCGTGTGTATGGTAGTAGGCTTTGAGTTTTTTGTGTGTATGTATATGTATATAGCTATAAAGGATTAGGGTTCTATTGGGGCAAAATTCTTTTTCTCCACCACAAAGGGTGGTTGCCAGCTGGAGAGGGGGAGGAGCTGCTGGCCGATTCTTTTTCTTCCGGAATGGCCGCTTGGAATGTTGGGGGGGGGGGGGGGGATGGGTAGGGTTTGATTTGTATTGTATATATATAGATATGTATGTAATTTACTAGTAGGTGTAGGAAATATCTATACAAGTTAATTCACATTTAAAGTCCAACTCTATCACATGTTTCCTATACCAATCATATACTTAAGATAATTATCACCTATAATTTTAACTTTTTCTTTTTTTTCTAATATATAGGTTTCCTTTAGTTATCCTCAATTATTTTATTTCTTTTCTTTTTCCCTTAACGGGGACGGTGTGTAACAATAACAACTGGTAAAAAAATGGAGATTCAAAGACCTGTAGTTGGAATATGTTGACACGGGCACCAACAAACTACTCAAGGAAGACATAATTCGTACTTGTATAAGCTCATAATACATGACAAATCTATGATCATCCTCTCAAAAATGCTACATGGAAGGAAATTTTATCAAGTTTATGAGGGAAGACCGATTGACGGTTGCTACTACATTACACCCCACAATGCCGTAATTGGAAGTGAAGACAACCTCAAATCAAGCTGAGGAGTTCTTGACACTTCCCATCTTGCCTTTCATATGGATAACAACATCTCTCTCTATATATACTCTATAAATTCTAATATCTGATGAGATGATAATGGATAGGAGGAAGGATTGGATCCCAGCATCAAAAGCCTCCATGATTCAGAAGTTGATTTTGATAGAGTGATACCTTTGTCAAAAGCCAAAAAGATTAGATGATTGTTCTAGCAAAACATCCAAGGCATTTGGAGCAAACTTTCTTGCGAAAACGAAACAGAGTGAAGATGGCTGATCATTATAAATGCAAGTCTGACCCTCGGAAATTTTCTTGAAGAATTGCTCGGAAACGTCATCCTTACCAAAAGTAGCAGGATGAGGGCCTCCTCTGGACCAATCCACCCAGGTGAGGCTCCTGTTTGCCAAAAGATTTGGAGACTGGATACTCAACATAGTTGGGAAATAGTGTTCATCCACATAGCATGCGGGTTTACAGAACTGATTGAATACTGGGTAGTAAAAATCATCTGCAACAATGTCAAGGGCGAGCTTCCTGTTGACTTCAAACCATTGGGACCCCTTTCGCCATTCTGTGATATTAACTTGAGGTGACATATTTCCATTGTATCTCCCTCTTCCATTACCCCCAGGATCATCGTAAGATCCCACAAAGCTGTAGCGGGATCTTGATATGTAATGATAAACTATGCTGAAGTTGTAAATTGGAATACATGCTTCAGATAATAGGACAAACCAATCATTTGAAATGTCAAGCAGTGCATTGGCAAGAAGTCGTCTTTCGGCATCAACCATACTAATTAGTCCCCATTCAACCATCTGCAAAACCCATTCAGGCAGGAAATGAGTTTCAGGATTCAAGTCATTCAATGTCCCGCAAACACTGAAGTAGTTTTGCAACTCTAAGCAAACAACAGCACCCAAAACAATAAACATGGAAACCACAGTTAAAGAAGACCAAGGCAAAAAAACATCACCCCTTCCATTAATGAAGCCTAGAGCAAAGTTTACATGTTATATCACCTTGTTAGAGACAGAATTTACTTCAACCCAAACCCTCCAAGAAAGATGGAAGGTTTTCACTTGTAGCAATGTAGGGAGGCAGTCCTTTTAAACCTCCTAAAAAATAGTGATACATGGGCTCCTAAAGCCAAAAATAAATCAGCATATTTGGTAAGAAGAGTCTCATGGTTGAATTCAAATATACCATTCTTGTTCCAGTCTAAGTTTCAATTCTATATCAAGCTTGATATCTCTCACTAGTGCAAATTTTCTTCTGAGAGATCCAGATCATATTCAAGATATTCAAGGATAAACTCAAGAAATTCCATATGATTATTTAACAAAATTAGTGTACATCTCCACTCAAAGATCAAGCCGTAAAAGAACACTTCTTGGTGCAAGACAGTGGTATGGGTGAACTTTGACAGATTTAGGCTCTTCGAGTAGCCATGAATAAGATGTTTAAAGAAACAGTGCCTCACAAAAGCTTAAAGAGAAGAAAAGAACAAAACACAATTAGAAGTATCCAAACGATTAAGAATGCGTAATTTAGTTCTCCGCTTTCCAAACTACAAAAGCACATAGCAAAATTCCCCTGGCTCATTCCAAAAATCTTCATAACTTCTGTAAAGGCACGGAACAAGAAATGTTTACCTAAAGCTTCACAAAAGCAGGCAAGGCAAGATTAGGACCAGATAACTAGTGACTTCACCGGAAGATAATATCATTGGGAACATACAATCATACATGAGCGTATAATATATAACCATTGTTCCTATAATAAGATTTTCAACATAATTGGAAAAGATCAAAGTGAATGTGATTGAACACATTATTTTGCATTAACACGGGCTTCACAATTTCTTCTACTAGCACTCTTTTCATTTCTCAGACTATCACGTCATCATCTTTCTATTTAAAAAGCTACTTTATATTAGTAGTGCATTGTTAAACTGAAATAACCAAAATCATCCACTTAATGTCACCTACTTTGCTTCCACTTCTGAAGAAGATTAGTCTCTCCAGTGTGTCAAAATGTTCACATATATACACAAGGGTGCGAACATACAGGAGACGCAGTATCCGCTAGCTTTAATTTTTCCAATTCCAACACTAGAGTAACATATTTCTGAAGATTCTATACATTTTATCTCAAGCAAGGTAGTCACATTGATATTGCTCGTAATGACCTTCTCTTTCTTCTTCTTTTTTCTTTAACATTGTCCTTGCAATAACTTGCATACGGCAAAATTCAAAATGCTTCTGGAGCAAGTACAATTACTTGCTCCATGACAAATGAATATATCTTGTACTTGCTCCATGATAATTGAAATATACAAGATATATGTGGATCTATTGTAATGACCAAACGTCCTTGACATTTTCTCCCTATTTAGCAGCATCCTACTGGTCCACACTTGTTGAAACCTGGGCTTACATGAAGTGAGACCTATATCCACTCAAAACCTTAAGGCAATGGGTGGTGGTACCTCATCCTCATATAAACCATGCATTTTTTCTCGAATTAGCCAATGTGGGATTCTCAACACCCGCCCTCACGTGGCAACGTGGCTTGACATACACACGCGCCTTACAACCCGCCCTCAATCACAAACCACAAGCCAGACATGAACATCTGGACTTAGGTGATGGGAAACATTAAGTGGCCAACCATGGGTCAGGCAAGGGGTGAGTCCACATTTTAAACCTGCTCTGATACCATGTTGAAACTTGGTCTTACATGAGGTGAGGCCCATATCCACTCAAAACCTTAAGGCAATGGGTGGTGGTACCTCATCCTCATATAAGCCATGCATTTTTTCTCAAATTAGCTAATGTGAGATTCTCAAACACTGGTTGCTCTAACTTGTTCCTATATCAACATAAAACTTTTCCCTTGCATATAGACCAAGCTTAGCAATTTGTACGACAGGCATGACATGGAAGGTTTCTATACCTAACTATTTGGTAATAGCTGATTTGATTAGATCATCAGAGTACAAACGACAAGCTCCCCATGAATCATTCCAGTATAGCGCATATGGTCGGCGAAAGGTGTAGTGAAATAGACGACAATACCTACTACAGAAAGCAGCAACAACAACAATATTATCCCATTGCTTTAGAGCATCTAGCCTATGTGATGGGTGCATCAATTGTCCCGTGGCGTAGGCCGGTGGGCGTAGGCCAGGTGGGCCAAGTCACAGTCGAATGCCGTGGGCGCTTGTGTGCTGAATGTGCTATAAGACTAGGGTATGCGCATCTCCTGTCACCAATTGGTTTTGGGAGAGATGGTAGCGCCTGAGGTCCTACAAGTGGTATCAGAGCGAGGTCACGGGTTCGATTCCCAGCGGGAGCAATTGCTGAGGGGGAGATTGATGGGTGCATCAATTGTCCCGTGGCGTAGGCCGGTGGGCGTAGGCCAGGTGGGCCAAGTCACAGTCGAATGCCGTGGGCGCTTGTGTGCTGAATGTGCTATAAGACTAGGGTATGCGCATCTCCTGTCACCAATTGGTTTTGGGAGAGATGGTAGCGCCTGAGGTCCTACACTATGATGGGGTAAGGAGGATCTGGTGTACGCAACTTTACCAATGTGTTGGAAACACATAGAGCTTGTTTCCGAACTACTATAGAAAGCAAGAAATGAATTAATTATTAATTACCAAAGACAAAAGATACAGTTTATGATGTGCATGCATATGTAGTAGCAGAAGTTGAACTTGAAGTATGTTGAAATAAAATGCAAGCATAATTTCTCACCAACAAAATAGTCGAAAACTCAAAATTCTGACTATGAGAAATAGAATACAGCATATACATAAAAAAGGAAACACCAGGCTGCCAATCAAAGACATTGGAGTTCAATAAGATAGCTAAACAAACAAACAATGAAGAAGAATCAGATCTGATGGGCGCTCTTGATGAAGGAGCAGTAAGAAATGAAGTCACAGTTGAATTTGTTAAAAACGGACAGAAAATTATAATTTCCTGCTCATAATGAAACATACGGAATACCAATCACTTCAATTCATATGTCATCAGCCAAATGCATAACCAGATTGCTCAGCACTGAATATGAACATCATTGTAAGTTACATTAATGACAGTCAATTAGAAAACTATTTGTTAAGATGTAAAAGAAAAGGATGCAAACCTGACTAGGAATATTCCTCCCATAAAAAACAGATTTGGGAGAATAGTCTGGCCTATAAGACGGCAACGAATGAATGTAAATGGAATAAAGGGCTTCATGTCCCTTGAAGAATTTTTCCCACAAAGGAGCCATTGGTAAAGGTCCTCTAGTCAAGAACATAAACGCAATCTTGGGGGTCCTTTTAAAGGGATAATCTTTTATCCGGGGCTCAAATGTAGATCTCCAAAACAACTCGGTATCGTTCATACTATGCCACAATCTGAATGGAGGCTTAATCCAACTCTCTAAGCTGCTTGGTTGTTGATCACAAGCCTCAATCTTTGATTGTCTCACAACAAGTACGTCATGATTCGCGGTATCCCGGATGATACACATACTAAAAATTGAACAGACTATGCCTACACCTAAAAAAATCAAAAAAAGCTGAAGTAACCTCAAGGGTAAAGGCCTAGGCTGGTTTACTACTTTCATAAAGGGGTCTTTCCCTTCATCCAATAATCCTCCACTTCCCATCCTATGTTGCATCCTTAACAACAATTCTTAGACAATTCACAATTCTGGGTTCTTTTCCCCCTTCCAAAATAACCCCAATGAATCAGAAACATCATAAAAATCAATCTTTAAACCGGGACCCCACACGGGCGGTGAAAATGATTAACCAGCCTAAAAATCAGAGGAATCTTAAATAATACAAGCGGCATTAAATTGTGTTTCACGAAAAAGGAAAGAACATCTCACGAAATGCTGTTGAAAATAAGAAAATCAATCAACAGATGCTGTGACAGAAATTTCCATCTGGAGGAAGTCAAAGGACATGTATCATGAGTTTGAAAAAGGAAAAACGGGGGACATAGAACGGTTGATGAGAATCTAGAGATGCTAGATTCGTTGTTTTTGGGTTACGGTAGGGAGGTTAATGAATGTCTGGTGGATCTCACACCTGAGAATCAATGAACGTATGAAGAATCACACGCCATTTTAGCTTTTTTTTCAGCTCAGGGTCTAGCCAACGGTGAGGACAGTGTTCGATACTTCGATTGGAGTTTTCGTTTGTGGGCTGTCCTATCAACTATGTGGATGTCTGTAACTCTATTTTAAAATTTTTTATTTCTGCACAGGTATTCAAAATAAATAATAAACAATATTAGTTGGGAGTAAATTACAAGAAAAGATAAACAATATGAACGACATTGATTCTTTATTTAATTTATTATTAAGTTTAGGTATATACGAATTAATCATTTTGTTTTCTTAATAAGTTGAGTTTACCAAAAACATGAGTATAAAGTTGAGATGCATTGAATATTACAAAAGATAATAACCTTTAATATCAATTCAATTTATATCACTTTCTTGCACCTCACTTGTTTATATATACTGTTATATTAGTTTACAGTTCAGCTAATGAAAAATAAGTTGTTAAGAATAGATTATTTTTTATTAATTATATGTTTGTAATATATTTTATGTTTTCGATCTCCATGTTTTATGCATTACTTATTTGTTGATAATGCATTGTTTTTACCTTTTGTTTATAAAAAGGTTAATTTTAATCTAAGTGCAAAATAATAAGTTTACTGTAGAAAAAAGTTAAAACTTTTCTGAAAACGAAGGGGCGACGAGTATTATACTTGTTTATTTGAGATGGGATCTACTACCCCACACCTTCACTCCATTGCCTACCGCCTGCCACGTGGCGGCAAAGTGAGATGGTGAATGTCACCCGCATCTAGATGAATGTCATCCGCATCTAGCCTACCATCCTCCTTTGCTAACACTTAGCGGACGGTGGACAAGAAGGTGAAAGTATAGAGCTGAGAGCTGAGGAGATCCGGTCCCTGTTTATTTAGGTCATTTTCATTTGTTTATATTAATCGTCTCTTTTTGAATTGTTTTGCCCAGGAAAGTTGAAGGGACAACAGTTGCACTCACAGCTACACCATCTCCCCCACCCCCCGACTTTTTTTTAAAAAAAAGAATTAAATACCTTTTTTTTATCTTAAAATGTGCTATTTCATTTAAATGTCATTAGCCAAAGCGGCACTTACATCATGAGTTAATGGCCACCACCATTCAGTAAGACTATCACAATCTTGACCTAGACGGGCTAGCAAGTGGGCTGGTATGTTGCCTTCTCTTTTTACATGTGAAAATATGACCATGTCAAAACAAGTAACCAAAGCTTTAATCTCAGCAACAAGAGACCCACTTAAGGAGAGGTCTTCTTTTTCATGCGCTAGCTTCAGATATGCAGGGTAGCAATCCATTTCCAACACTATATGTGAAAAACCGAAACTGAAGGCATGTTTGAGGCCCTCGAGGGAAGCTAATAGTTCTGCTAATTCAGCATCTATTATTTTCCGTAGAGGCAAAGAGAAGGCTCTTAGTAGCGTTCTATCCTTGTCTCTGAAAACTGCGCCCATAGCCGATTTACCATCTCGAACAGATGCATCCACATTTACTTTTACATACCCAATATCTGGAGGGTTCCATTTCAGATTTAGCGCGGGCCTTTGGAAAGTAGGTTGTTCAATCATCTGAGCTTCTAAATATTCCTTCGCAGTGCTTTCAGCAGATAAGATGATAGACAAAGGCCTAAAGACTTTCCTTTCAAATATGAAGGAACACCGTGCTTTCCAAATGTACCATAGAAGAGTTAAAAATTCAGCTAAACCTTTGCTTCCTTCTGCACTTTGCACTTTTTGCAATAAGTCCAGAAGACTGATCGCGTTTGTTCTAAGCCAGCGTGCCTCAAAACTTTGAGTTTGTATCATGGATTTCGGTATTATACATTTTCTGAAAAGATGATCTGTAGTCTCCAACAAGTCTCCACAAATATGACATTTTGCACTTGCAAGACCTCTTTTTTGCAAATTCAAGCCTATTGGAAGTGATTCGTGTATAAGGCGCCGTGCAAAATGCTTGATATTCGGAACCAAAGGGGCCGTCCACACAGATTTGAGAACATGGTGTGTTAACTGGGCTGCATTGGAAGAATTTGGCTGAGCCTCTTCTCTTCTTTTTTCATTCATGGCTCTATGGTATCCGGTTTTTACAGTGTATTCACCTTTTGGGTGAAAATGCCATATCAATCTGTCCTCCTGTCCCAATCGTAACAAAGGTAGTCCCAAAATCTTCTCTGCTTCATAATCATAGAAGTGGGAGCGAACTTTTTGTTCGTCCCAGTCTTTGGAAATTGGTGAAATAAGGTCACTCACTCGGCTACTTGGAGGCAGGCTGTGAGATGTATAAACTGGTTTAAAATTTGGAAGAAGTGGGAGCCAAGGGTCCTTGTATATGTAAATATTGTTACCTCTGCCAATCTGCCAACGCAGGCCCTGCTTAAGTAGCTCTCCGCCTTTGAGAAGACTGTTGAACCAAAAGAGAAAGAAACGAAAAAACAAAGCAAGGCCAAGCTAATTTCTGGAATATGCAGTGCAACGTTAATTTCAGCAATAAAAGCCACAGTTCTTTATTCAACAAAATGCAATTTAAAACAAGTCTGCTAAACTTAACAGACAACCGAAAAACTAGGAAATAGCACTACCACTTAGCCCACTACTGCCAACGTCTCTCCTACAAGCTAGGAGCCACTAACATTCTCTCATTTATTGTCTAACTAACAAACAGATACTAAACTAGGACTAAGTCAAAACAAATGAAACATGACTGAAGCACGTGTTGCACTTCAACACTTCCCCTCAACACTTGCTTCAGCTGCTTGGATCATGCTCAGCTTTTTGCGAAAAGACATTAACTTGTTTCCATTAAACCCCTTTGTAAACACATCTGCAATCTGCAGTTCAGTGTGGACATGCTTAAGATCAATTTCTTCACGCAGTACCTTCTCTCTGATGAAGTGATAATGCACCTCTACATGCTTTGTTCTTGCGTGAAACATAGGATTTTCTGCTAGCTGAATGGTAGACAAATTATCACAATACATAGACACTGCATAATTAACTGGATGATGTAGATCTTTAAGCAACTGAATAAGCCATGTACACTCTTGAGCTGCCACTGCTGCAGCCCGATACTCAGCCTCTGTGGTTGACAAAGACACTGTAGGTTGCCTTTTACTACACCAAGTCACTGGCCCATCACCCAACATGAAGACGTATCCCGTAGTAGACCTACGCGTATCAATATCTCCTGCATAGTCTGCATCACAGTACCCAACTAGCTTGATCTCAGAGTTCTTTTTATACAGAACACCATAGTCAATTGTCCCTCTAACATATCGAAGAATACGTTGGACAGCCTCCCAGTGAGGCTTTCTGGGTGTTTGCATATGTCTGCTGACTATCCCAACAGCATAAGAGAGATCAGGTCTTGTCAAGGTTAAATAGATTAGGCTTCCAACAATTTTCCTGTATGACAAAGCATCATCTAGCTTTTCACCTTCGAATTTACTTAACCTGGTATTCGGCTCCATTGGTGAGGTCACGGCTTTACAGAGAGACATCTGAAATTTTTTAAGCATATCTGCAGCATACTTTTGTTGATGAAGAAATATTCCTTGGCTAGTTTGATCAATTTGTAAACCGAGGAAATACTTTAAATGTCCCAATTCTTTCATTTGGAACCTTACTGCCAAATTCCTTCTTACCTGCCCTGTTTCTTCTGTAGCGTTACCAGTTATTATTAAATCGTCAACATATATCAACACAGCTGCGATTCTGTCTCCTACACGTTTAACAAACAAACTAGAATCTGAGGATGCCATCTCATAGCCACAAAACGTGAGAAATTCTGCTATCTTTCCATACCAAGCACGTGGGGCTTGTTTCAAACCGTAGAGTGCCTTTCTTAACTTGCACACAAACTCAGGATGATCATGATTTTCGAAGCCAATGGGCTGATCCATATAAATCTCATGATCTAATTCTCCATGAAGGAAAGCGTTTTTGACGTCCATTTGCCATAGTTGCCACCCTTCTCTTGCTGCTAATGCTATTAGAACACGCACAGTTGATAGTTTTGCCACTGGACTGAATGTATCATCATAATCCAGACCATACTGTTGTGAGAACCCACGTGCCACGAGCCTCGCCTTAAATCTTTCAATCGTGCCATCAGTTTTTCTCTTCAGTTTGAACACCCACTTGCAAGAGATAGGCTTCACATCCTTAGGCTTAGGTACAAGATCCCAAGTCTGGTTCTTTTCAAGTGCCAAGATCTCTTCTTCCATAGCCTTGATCCAGTGAGGATTGATCACAGCTTCTTCATATGTATACGGCTCACATACGTCACTCTCTTCCACAATTGCTGCGTTAGCGTACTTAGGATTTTGCCTTCTAATTCGTGTTGATCTTCTGAGTTCACTTGGTATCTCAGTACTTGGTGAGTGAGGCAGTTCAGTATGCTGTAGTTCATCATCAGTTTCTTCTTGTTCTTTTCCTATAGCTTCATCAACCTTCAGATGTACTTGTGTAGGCTGATTCTTGGCTTCGCAGTCCTCAGGACTTGTAGTTACCTCTTTATCTGCAGCCCACCATGATGAAGCCTCATCAAATACTACATTTCTTGACACGTAGCACCTGCCAGTTGTTGGATCACAACACCTCCAGCCTTTCTTTTGATCATCATAGCCAACAAAAATGCACTTGACTGCCTTTTGCTCCATCTTAGTTCTCAAATGACTTGGAATAAAGACATAGCACACACAGCCGAAAACTTTAAAAAAACTTACAGATGGAATAATCCCATGCAGCTTCTCATACGGTGTCTTGAATGCTAGTCTTTGTTGAGGAAGCCTGTTAGTGACAAATGCAGCAGTTTTCATGGCCTCAGCCCAATATCGTCCTGGCACGTTTTTCCCAAACAACATACTCCTGCAAGCTTCAGCTAAGTGCCTGTTCTTACGTTCAGAGACACCATTCTGTTGTGGTGTATATGAACATGTAAGTTGTCTCTTAATCTTGTACTTGTTCAGAAAGTCACTCAACTCCCTTGAAAGATACTCTCCTCCATTGTCCGTTCGTAGGCATCGTATTCTTTCACCTGTCAGTGTCTCAGCTTCTTCCTTGAACTGTCTGAATTTGATAAAGACTTCTGACTTCTCTTTCATGAAATACACCCAGACATACCTGGAAAGATCATCAATAAAAGTGACCATGTATTTCATGCCTTTGAGTGATGGATGCTTGACTGGTCCGAAGACATCCGAGTGCACTAGTTCCAGTACTGTTTTAGCCTTGTAGCTGGACTCCTCAAATGGCAGTTGGTGTGCTTTGCCATACTGGCAGCCCGCACAGATTGCATCTGTTCTAACCTGGAACTTAGGCAGCCCTCTAAGCATAGATCTTTTCATAATTAGATCCAGTTTAGAATAACTTACATGACTTAGTCTCATATGCCATAGATCTCCAGTCTCACTCTTCTTTGTCTTGTCAATGTATGCCATTTCAGCCGACATCACGTACATTGCATCTAATTTCTTCCCTTGCATCAGTGGAGTATCTTTGATTTCCAGTGTTTCATACACTTTCACATCATGTGGTCCGAACACAACATGGTGGCCAGATGCTGTGAGCTGAGGTACAGACAGCAAATTCTTTTTCATCCCCGGAACATGATAGACATTTTCAAGAGGTACCACATTTTTGCTGTGACTAAGAGAAATCTTCGAGTTTCCAACGTGAGCAATTGGTAACCTTGTGTTATTTGCTGTTACCACCACACGTTTTCCCTTATATTCTGAGACATCTTGTAATTTTTTCTTGTCACCAGTCATATGATTGGAACAACCGGAGTCCACAATCCAATCTTGCTCATTGTTCACCTGATTTGCTTCGTCTATAGACAAGGCATGCTCCCTGTGTGTTATGACCTCTTCTTCTTCTTCTTCTTCTACAGCTATCAAAGCTTCTGCATCCCACTCTTCTTCAGCTTGAGAGGTTGCAGTGTTGCCTTTGATATTCCTTTTTCTAGACCAGCAGTCCTTAGCACGGTGCCCCTTTTTACCACAATTGAAGCATTTACCTGCAAACCGTCTGCTGCTACTTTCTGTTTTAGAAGACTCATTTCTGTCGAAGTATTTTTTCTTGTCATTTTCCTTCTGTTTTGAACCGCCAGGAACTGATTGCCTAGGATTCCATTTGCCTCTGTTGACAAACATAGCCTGCTCATCACTCTTCAGGAATACACCATTCATCTGCATGGCTAAGGCTTCTTGTCCTGCCAGCAGATTCTCAAACTCTACAAGTGAAGGCTGATTGGGCCAACCTTGTACCGCTGCTACAAAGCCTCTAAACTCTGGCTTCAAACCATGGATGATGATCCTTTTAGTTCTAGCATCCCCTATTGGAGCTTTCGGATCCAACTCAGTGATTTCTCTACACAGTGACTTCACCTTGTGAAAGTACTGGGCGATTGACAAGTCACCTTGAGAGACTGACAACAACTCACTCTCAAGTAATTGCAGCCTAGTATCATTCTTCTTTGAGAACAACTTTGCAAATTCATCCCAAGCGGCCTTTGGAGTGCTGGCATCTCGAATGTGCTCAAGCACTTCTTCTTCCACTGTTGTCTTGAGAGCAAACATTGCCTTGCCTGCTTTGATCTTCCACTTTCTCAAAACCCCATTGTTGTCTTCTGCTTCAGGTGGGACAACTTCACTTCCATTGACTACCTCCCATAAGTCTTGTCCTTGCAAGTATGAAATCATACAAGTGGACCACGTATTATAGTTCTGGTTGTTCAATTTTTTAATGCCTCCAACAACCTGTAACTCACTCATTCTGGATGGTAGTTTACTTGGAACAGTCAATATGGTTTCTAGGCTCTGATACCAAATGTTGAACCAAAAGAGAAAGAAACGAAAAAACAAAGCAAGGCCAAGCTAATTTCTGGAATATGCAGTGCAACGTTAATTTCAGCAATAAAAGCCACAGTTCTTTATTCAACAAAATGCAATTTAAAACAAGTCTGCTAAACTTAACAGACAACCGAAAAACTAGGAAATAGCACTACCACTTAGCCCACTACTGCCAACGTCTCTCCTACAAGCTAGGAGCCACTAACATTCTCTCATTTATTGTCTAACTAACAAACAGATACTAAACTAGGACTAAGTCAAAACAAATGAAACATGACTGAAGCACGTGTTGCACTTCAACAAAGACTGCGCCAAAGAAAGGAAATTTTGGAACGTTCTTCACACATGAGTAAGCCAGTTGAGCTGTAGTACTTTGCTCTAAGGATACTTTCTAGTAATGATCCAGGATTCTGCAGGAACCTCCAGAATTGCTTTGTCAACATAGCTTGGTTAAAAGCCGATAAGTCTTTAAATCCCAATCCCCCCTTCGCTTTCGAATCGCAGCAAACTTTCCAGGAATTCCAACATACCTTTCTATCACCTTCACAAGAGCCCCAATAGAATCTTCGGATTTGAGTCTCCACATCTTCAATTAATTTTTTTGGAAGTTCAAAACATTGCATAACATGACTGACTTTATGAGGATTTCTTTTCCTGCCGGAGTTAAGAAACGTTCTTTCCACTCACTTAATTTCTTCCAAACCTTATCCCTGACAAAATAGAAGATTTCCTTTTTTTGATCTCCCAGTCATATAAGGCAGTCCTAAATACTTGCCTTTACCGTCCCCTTTTTGAATTCCCAACAGAGTCAATATATTTTCCTGTGTTACTGCACTGACATTTTTGCTAAAGAAAAGGGAAGATTTTGAGTAATTTACCTTTTGCCCCGAGAGATTTTCATATGTTTGTAGGATCTGTTTGAAGATGCTGCAAACATGTGGCACTGCTTCCAAGAAAATCAGACTGTCATCAGCGAAGAGCAAATGCGATAAAGCAGGACCTGTTTGGCCAAAGCGAAGGCCGTGCAAAAGTTTTGATCTTTCAGCTCTCCTTATCATGGCTGAAAAGCCTTCTGCACAAATGATGAAGAGAAAATGAGAAAGGGGGTCGCCTTGCCTGATGCCTCTTGATGGTCGAAACTGTTGAGATGGGACTCCGTTTACAAGTACTTGATAAGATACTGAGCTTACACAGCGCATTATCAAAGAGATCCAAGATTCAGGGAACTACATTCGTCTAAGAATTGCCTCAATATAAATCCATTCGACTCGATCGAAAGCCTTAGCCATGTCAAGTTTTACTGCCATATGATTATTACACCCCGCTTGATTCGTTTTCATCGAGTGGTACCCTTCAAAGGCAGCTATAACATTATCTGTTATAAGTCGTCCACTTATAAAAGCACTCTGATTTTCTGAGATGAGTTGTGGAACAACCGTTTTTAGACGATTGACAATCACACGGGATAAAAGTTTGTACATCGTGGTACATAAACTTATGGAACGAAACTCCGTTGGGAGAATTGGGGATTTACATTTTGGGATCAAAGCTATGTAGGTGTGATTCATGGCCTCGATTGAACCTTCACTGTTAAGGCAGTTCAATATTACACTCACAGTATCATCGCCTACAATATCCCACATTTTTTGGATAAAGATTGCCTGCAAACCGTCAGGACCAGGGGATTTCCTTCCAGGGATTTGTTTCATCGCTTTCTCAACCTCTGATCGCGTAAAAGGAGCTTGTAGACTCTGTTTTTGAGCAGGCATCAAAGTTCTGAAGTCTAAATCCTCCAAAGTCCTTAGGTCGTCCAGTTCTATACCACTTGTTTGAAACAATGATTGAAAATAACGCGAAAAAACATCTAAGATTTCTTTTTGGGATATCGCAATGTTACCTGCTTCGTCTGAAATATGCTTAATGATGTTCCTTTCTCTTCTAGAGGAGGCCTTAAATACCTTTTGAAAGAAGCTTTTTCAAGTCATGACCATTGAATTTTGTAGTCCATAGTGAATCGTGCAAAAGATCATCTTTTATTTTATATTTTATCATGATCATGTTATTTGTATCAGTTCGATATCATTTAAACACAGTATTAAATGATCTCATATAATGAGATAGATAACGAGATATAAGTTATGATAAATATCTTCTCCTGAATCATGCCGCATATTAGTTGAAATTTTTGCATTAGCTATTCAATCGATAACCTTGTGGTCCATCCAGAAACAAAATACTCTACTTGTTTCAAAAATACTGCGTAGTTTTCATTATGGGTTATCTTACAAAATGTCGTCTACTTTTCAAATATAATAATATGCTGTAGTCAAAATTTTTTATATTATCTTTTTTATTAGCAATTGTATGATTTCTCTACCTTATATCCGCTAACCAACTAGAATAGAAACAATGACAAAACTTAAATTATGTTCAAGTTAAATTACGACAATTTTTTAAAATCAAAGAAATAAAAAGGTTCTCAAAGTAGTGTTACAATTTAAAAATTATGAAAAATGACGATAATGTCCTTTGTCTGAGGTTTTCCTTTTCATTCCCTAATCAAATACCTTTTCCTTTTTTTGGCTGGTGACATTATCATGTTACTTCTTTTTTTCCCCTTTTGAGTTTGGTTTCCTCCTTCCTTTTTATAATGCACTCATCCTTTTTCTTGATTTTATTTTTTGTTATTATTAACTGTATTTAATCTGTATAGAAAATCTCTATTTAATTAAACTTTAAACTATCATTGGTAACATCGGCGACGCCTTCCTAGTTTGGCATTGGATATTCTCAGCACCTTACGTTCACTTCCCACATGTTTCTTCCGTATGTATCAACTACGTAGTATTATTAAAAAACAAGTATATAAAGTGTATTGTGTGTGAGATATACACACAATACACCTTTTAATATGTTTTTTAAATAAAACTACATAGGTTAACATTTATAAAAAAAAAATGGATAGAGAAAAGGTAGATAGAAAATCCAATCCTCCGTAGTTCCGTGTATAGTATTGTTATGTTCTGCTCTAACTTATTGTTGTCTTATATAAAGAAAAGGACAAAATGTTCCTTCATTTAAACGTTAAGAAGAAAACAACGCTTAGTTCCTTCATTTACCCAAGTGTTTAAAATTGTGTCCAATCACAATATTAAAGGCCTTTAAAAGGCATTTGGATATATTTTATTCTTGAATCAATTTTTTTACAATCTATGTATGTTTTATTTATTTACGAAATTTAAGTAGATATTACCTCTTAACAAAGTCCATTTTGACAATGTACCAACACTCCATGTTGCCATATGTTATCTAATCACATATATATTTTATATAAAGTCATATACAAATTTAATATATGACAAATAACCTTAGGTTAACAGATAAGTCATTCGGGCTTAGACACGTATCTAAATGATGACTCTATCTGAAATTGAATATATACCTTTTAATACAACTCAAATACACATGGAATAGTGTATTTTATTGATGAAAAACTTACACAAAATTTATTATTGGCATTAGTGTCATATATTTTTCTACTCAAATATGTATCATATATCACACATAATCTTATCACATGCTTTGGTGAATAACTTTTCTTGTCATTTCTTAAATTAAATTAAATATTTTAACGTCCAAATGTCTTAAGATTAGCCATAATTGTGAGTAAATCTTGCAAAGATATGGCAGTAAATTGGACAATCATGAAGGCGAGGGGGCGAGGCTGAGGTCTCAAGAGCCTCTGTCTTAAAGATACCGTCATCTTCATTAACTAAGTCCAACTCATGTCTAATTTCGTTTTCATTTTCACTTTTTTTTCCTTATTCTTTCTTCAAGACAGCTCATGCATAATTTTCAAGGCAACTTGAAGTTGTCAGCAAAGAAGAAACCCATTCTAAATCAAAGAAAAAAGAAAAAGAAAACGTAACAAAGATTTGACATATGGATGATGTTTGAAGATTTGATTAAATATCTGATTAGTATGAAGATGATTACTTGTTCTTAGAATTGATATGCAATATGTTTCAACAGGAACAGAAAAAAAATTACTATGCAATATATACCAAAAGGTATTAAACATATTGATATTATTGTTTGAGACGTATAAACTAAGTCCAATGTGGTTATTCCAATGCTGTTAGGCCGAATGCCTGGTTTTAAGGGGACACATTGTGTAAGTCCTTATTTAACTCAGGAGACCGTTGGATTCCTGATTTGCAGACTCCACAATGCTACTTGAGACTGAGTCGGTGGTGAATCATAGAATAAACTTTTGCTCCAATGTGAAAGCATCAATAATGGTAGACATGTTCCCTCATACTCCTCATATCGAGTGTGTTTGCCTGCTGGAACTTAATGTCAGTGAGTAGCCTTTCAGTGGTTGAAAACTATTGTAACGGTTGCATTCTGGCCATCAGATTAAGGTTTCAACAGCTTGAAAATGCCGGGAGTATAACTCTGATTTCATAAGAACATTACTCCATTGACTTAGAGGCTCCGCCATAACATAGGGGGTCGGATGTACGCAACCATATCCATGTGTTGAAAACATACAGAGGTTGCATCAAACTGTATCGATCAAATGCTACTTCACAATATAAGAAGGGCAGCCAATTTAGTGAATCATTTTGCTTTATTCTATCATAACTCGGATTTCAATGGTATGAATTGCTGTAGGCGAGATGTGCTAACAGGTTTTACTCGGATAAATTTGTAAATTATTCAGCATCAACTCATTTAAATTTAAGAAAGCGATCCACATTTCTATCTTTTACTGTCCTTTCCTTTCGTATATCTTTACTTGTGGAAGTTCTGTAAGTTTGATACCACAAATGCTTTGGTATAATGTTTAATTATATTTCTGGAGAGTGAGAAAGCTTGGTTAAAATATGAGTTCACGGATGTGAGGCAATATCAAGAAGGTGCATAATGTATCAAAAATTTCTTTGATAAAAGGCGTCGTTAGATTGAAGGAATCGGTAATCTATAAACAAGAGCATTAACATTTAGATACAAGAAGGGAATAGGGGTATAACTATTGCATGTCTTACTATAACAAAAAAAGAAAAGGATATGCTTGGGGACCATGTAAACCAGAATCAGCATCTTTTCCTTTCTTCTTGTATAGATCTAAAAATCCGAGCTGCTGATTCACTTGCCATCTTGGGATCATAAGGCAGAGCCTTGATCACTTGTATTGGCTGCTCATCGATGTGTCTCAAAACAGGCTGGTGCGGCATTTGAATGGTGGAAGTGCTGGGGCACAGAGAAAAGACACCTAGCACCTCTTCACAAGGACTGCAAGAGGCGCCCTGGTGATCACTTCCTTTCAAGTCCATTATATCTCTTCTTCTACATGAGGGTGTCGCTCTCTTCTGGCTGATAGTAGTGCACGAGTTTTGATGGGAAGTGGCTGTGCAGTCAGTGGTGTGTGATGACAAGGAGTGAGTACGCCCACTTAAACAAGTTGTAATAAGTGGGTTATTCTGCTCAACAGCTGAACTTGACTCACATGGCGCCGTTGGTGTGGCACAAGTATGCATGTAGGACTGACCTAGTGCAGAAAAACACGTACACATGCTATTACCAAGTTGGTCTGAAGCTGGCACAGCACATATCATATTCATAAAAACCCCATCTGGACTAGGACTACAGTAAATGGGTGCTAGGCTGCCTGCAGGTGGTGGCCAAGGCCCGATATAGGGTTTATAAAGGACTCCTTCTGAAGGTGTCCTTACAGGAATTAGCCATTGATTCACAGCACATGGTCCTGGAAGGAACCTAGGACTAAAGTGACCCTTTAAGTAATCAGGTTCAGCATGTAATTCTACAGATGCATTCCGTTTAGGGCATTCAGCACTCTGCTTGGGTGTTTGCGGATCAAAGTTTCCCTTAACTAGTGGAGACATTGGTTCTGAAATATTTTGAGACTTCTTGTCCACAGCTGAACCTTTGAGGGATGGTTTGCTATGGAACTCTTTATCTACAGAGGCAATAATCTCTGGGCACCGAGCTATCAATCTCTGGACCTATACCCAAATAAAGCTGTCAATTACCTGGTCCCACGGCCCTTTCCCCAAATAATCTGGTAGCACATAAAACATGCTTCCAACATTCATGTACATAATCACTGAACAAATTTTGCTTAGATGAACTTACCTTGGTCAGTCTATGTAACTCGAATATTTGCACTGCGAAAACCTCTTGCTGCCTGAAAATGGGTATAATGCACTTGCTGTTAGGATGGTGACCGTTGAACTGAAAAAACGAGCAATAGCATGCAACAGAAGTGTAAAAGTTATGGTTAAACTGGAAGAGGACCATTCAATTAAGTTTGTCTAACAAGTGTGGTGTATCTACAAAAAGAGATCTCATACAATATGCACTGTGAACTGGTGTATCAGAAAAATTCTGAATGCTGGATTTGGCCTTTGAAAGTCTCAAATATTCCTAGAGCATGCTATGCGGAAAAATAAAGGGACTGTTCATTTAAGGGTCTTAACATGTATTTCTGACTTCTAAGAGAAGCACAGCCCCGTGACATGGCCTTTCACCGTGGAGGGGGTGAACACAGCATCAACCGTACATGGAATACTTGCATTGTACATGAATTTTGCAACTAGAGATGTTGGGGGATCTAAACATAAGTTAAGCACACTGAAGTCCCCAGTCATATATGAGAACCAAAGAGTTAGTACATCACTTACTGTGCCATGGTTCTTCGAATTTCTAAGAATAGTTTCAAATCTGTCATTCCCAGAACATCATCAGGAGATGTATTATAGCCTGACCCCGAATTGACCACTGCGGTTTTGGAGATGGCAGTACTTCTTTGAGCATCACCTGCCTGTGAAGATGCTGATTCTTTACTTGCTGGTGATTGATTGCCAGAATCAAGAAAATGTGGAATCATGTTATTTTGTTCAGTGGATATACTACATCCAGATGAGTTTTCAGTCGTGCATAAGCTTATTTTTTGAGGGAACCTTTTGGACCTCTCAGAGACCATATCTATCCAGGTACTGTTTTCTGGCAAGATGTTGTGATCGTTATGTATATGTTCACCAGGATCCAGTGATCTACTTACAGAATTTTGCAAACCACTCTTAGAAGGCTGATACAAGTATGCAAGTTCCCTGGCGCCAAGCCTTGATCCGGCGCCACTATTCACCAGCTTAGGAGCTGCATCCTTCAAACTCTTTTTGGCGGTTGAGAAAGGAAAGGGAAATGCTTCAGTATTTGGCTTGGTTTTTTGGGACTTCATAGAGTAACCATAAACCTGATGTGAATGGATATTTTCTTGTCTTCCTCTCTTGATGTGACTTGTGTTTCCTAGAAGAGTTCGGACTTGACGAATTCCCTCTTTTCATCAAGTAGCGTCCTTATCAAGTATTCATGCTTTTATCTAATTGAGAAAAAGAACTACATCCTCATGCACTGGTTGTTCATCAGATATCATATAAACATAGAAATCGGAAAGGCGAATTAGGAATGACATTACATTCAGATGTTCATTTAAGACGTCCTCCAAATCCAACTTCTGTGGAATACCCAAGTCTGAATGGAGAATATATCATAGCTGTGCCAAAATTGATCCACATTTAAACTGCAAAGCATGATGAAGGAGATCCAAGCTTACTTTATTCGAAAATTAATGAGTACCGCATAGCATAAAAGCTTTTAGAAACTACATGGCAATTCAGGCCACCTTGATCTTGATTTGCAGATACCCCATCAAGCAGCTGAACAAGGGGAACAGGGAGTCTAATGGACGCGTTTCAATTGGCGGGGACTATTGGAAAAACCCCTTGATAATGTCTATGGAGCTCTTTACAAACAGCCATTTAGTTCCATTTCTCTGAATTATCGATGTATAGCTTTCCAGGCACACGGTCCATCCCCTTACATTCCTCTTCCACACCACTAATTTGCCTCACCTTTAGTGTTTGCAGAACCTTTTATGACAACTACTCCTACTTCCCCCATCAAACTCAGAACATGAACCAAATCCTAATACAACTCTTTCCCACCTGAAACATCAGAACTGGTGAAAATATTTGCAGAAACAATGATGAACCTGACATTTAGCACAACAGATTATCATGAAATGCCAATGCAAAACAGCTTACAACAGAAGGGAAGAAGGAAGTCCAACTTTGCAAGACAATGGAAATGAGAAAAAATACAGAGCAAGAGCAGAACTGCCCACACAAAATATACTTGCACTCACTATAGAGACTTATTCATACAGCCAAGTAGTGAAAGGCAGACAGAAAATTATGGAAAATTTTGAAGCATAAAAGAAGGGCAACCCACTAAAACCAAATCTTGCAGAAGATGAAAACAATAACTGATCAAGCACAGTGCATCAGAAAAGTACGTAAAATATGATGAGGCAGGGAGAAAAAATAGAGAATAGGTGGAAGATAGATAGAATCGACAAGAGAAAAGGATGACCTCAGAATCTAAAAAGATCCCATCAAGCAGAAAAACAGGCAAAGATAAAAAGGATAAAGAAAGCGAATGGGCACGAAAATAACCAAAAAAAAAAAAAAAAAAGACTATTTCCCACTGTTGCAATGTGCATTTGGACCTCCATATCCATCAGCATGTAATTCTGACACTAAAACCATGAATAAAACCATGGACAAATAACCAATCTTTTTTAATTGTTTGGCGGTTGGCTGATTTTCAGATTTTGACAGTCAACCACCAACAGCCACCGCCCTCCCTCCCTTTTTCCTTTTTGGATTTGTGATAAACTAACCAAACAGTTCGCGAACTGTTCGAGTTTGATTCATGTTCGATTCGATTTCTTTTGTTAATTTTACTTAAATGAGCCGAATTCGAACACACATTCGAGTTCGTTTAGTTAAATGAGCCGAATTGTTTACGAACAGTTTGGCTCGTTTAAACAGTTATAGGTTAACGAGCCGAACTCGAACCAATTTTAAAATTCGTTTAGCTACACAAACCGAACTGAATAGTTTTTTAGCTTAACGAATCTAAATTCAAAAATCTAATATTCGGTTCGGCTCGGTTCGTTAATGACCCTACCTACTATACCATTATCAGTACATGCAACCTATTTCGTACTTGGCTTTTTGGAAATTCAAGATGATTCAGCATATTATGAGAAAGATAAATGACCTTTTCTTAGTTCATTTATAACAACACGTCACTTTTTAATTATTTCAGGAGTGATTAATATGTGTCCTTCATATTTGTTGAAAGTAAAACTATTTTTAGAATGTTGATATGTGTGACATGTGAATAGCTTGATATGTTGTGTAACTTCTAAAGATATTTAGAAAGTTGAAATAGAAAATTATATTAATACTAAAACGGTTGTTAGCTTATTGTTCTAATTGGTTGATGTTTTGCTGCTTCAAGCTTGTGATATGGTAGGCTGTATTGGTGTACATGAAATTAATTTTATTTTGCTTGGTTAATGTTTATTGGTAAAACTAACTTCATGATAAAGATATTTATGATGAATGTTGATAGCATTTGTTGGAGGAGTTGATTCATGAAACATTTTGTTGTTTTTGAGTTTAATGGTTTGTTAATAAGAACTAACTCAATGTTTCAAACTTGTTTCTATTTAGTCTTTATGGACTAACGAGAGGTTTTGTTAAGCGATTGATTAACAAGAATCACTGAAATATAACGGCGTAAGAAGATGCTAGCACTTGATGATTGATATAAAGTTATGAATGATGATGAGTTTCTTTGGGATAGGTCATATACAATGTGTGGTCTATGATAGTGGCCTTTGGAGTAGATCATAGATAGTGTGAAGTCTATGAGAGTGACCTGATACACATAAATGGTAATGGAGTAAAGGACAAACTCTTCTTTGACTTTGGAATATGATGACATAAAGCAAAATGACTCACTAAATTGGATGCGGTTCTCATATTGTAAAGTAGCAGTTGATCGATACAACTTGACACAATTTTCATTATGGGTCGTCGGGAAACAACCTCTGTGGGTTTGTAACACATGAGTATGGTTGCGTACATCCGACCTGCTATATCCCGCCATAGGTGGGAGCTTCTAATGCAATATAGTAATGTTGTTGTCGTATAATCAAATTTATGTTTCAGTTTTAGCAAGTACTCGTTATTTTTGTGTGATGATTTGTCTCCTTTTGCAGGTGGCCAAGGGAAGTAAGACAACCCTACCATCTGATGGTCTTTTCATCATCAGATTTCACTCATTCTATGGTATCTTTGAGCAAATACGAAAGAAGGATATCTGTGTGTTTTTAACACATGAGTATGATTGCGTACATCCTATCTCCCATATTCTGTTATATGCGGAAACCTCTAAAACAATGCGGTAATGTTGTTGTTGCTTTTTGCATCATTATACAAGGCAAGAGCATACAAGTACTGGATGAACGAGGAAGATAAGGAGAGCCTCAAGTGGCTACAAGTGTTTAAGTAACACCTATTCTAGTTGCCTTTGATTTTTATTTTTATTTTTTTGATACATGGAAAAATCCCAACAATAATGCAGAATAAATGATGAATAATGCATGAAAATAAATCATTGTGTACTATGAGAAGAACCTTGCTTTAGCAAAGAGTTGAATCCATTACCAACGTGCCATGGGTCTCAATTCTAACCACTTGGGCTACACTAAATTGGCAACTATTTGTTCTATTAACTTTTTCGAGTGAAATCAATCCACATAATTTTATCTTACATTTTGTATGTGTTTTTGGTTGATTTCCTTTTTCTCTTTTTCTTTTTCTTTTTTTCCTGCCTGCAAATATGACTTGTATATCAAAAGCAAGGAGAGAATAGATGTGGAAAAAGTGAAGCCATAGTATTTATCACTTATTGATGAATCCTGCGTTTGTGCAGGGTCTGGTTCACCCCGGTCAACAAGGCTCATTCACTTGGGTCGTGGAAGCATGGAAAATGACAGGAGCCAAGTGAGCCATCAAACACCAACTACTTAGTTGGGACGTTGCCCCTATTTTACATTAAACGGTGAATAATATGAAAACAAGACATAAGTGTTAATGTCCCATTTGCTACAAAGAAATGTATTGAAGAGACACATAGAAAATAATATAATTTTTATCAACCGATAATAGATGATTATGTAACACGTTAGAATGTGCAACATATTGATGAGGGTCTTATGTAATTGCGTACTTAGCGTGCTTGTATTATGGAAGCTAACATTTGTCAAAACGTTGAGGTGGACAACGTTCTTCCATGCAAAGGCGGTGAATCTTTTAATAAAAACTTTAGAGCACCATCACATTTTGGCTGAGTCGCCACGCTTCCCGCCACCAGGGGAACCGTCATCATTTAAAGCTCAACCACCTTTCTATATGACCCCAAAAAAAATTCTAAGATAGAGTGCAATTTCTCTATATTGTTTACAGGTGAGCCAAAAACTTGATGGGAAAGTTACTATTATACCTGTTTGATACATATACATACACACACACATGGTCTACACACCATCTTTTATCATAGACTAAAGACAAAAGAGGGGCCGCTGAGTTCTTGATTTTACATTTTCAACACAGTTTCATGCGGCTGAGGTAGTTGGGGCTCTGTGAAACTAGGACAGTGAAAGTTTTCGAGGCTAAAGATTGGCCTTTTGCAACTAGAAGAAAATCAATGGTCTAACTGTTCCATTTCGGTTCCCCTAGCGTAGTAGATGAATCTTTATCTTAGATTGCATAATCAGCTTTTAACCTACTCTAAGTATCGCCCATGTGGACAAGCAGTTGTCTGAATTAATGCTGCATTATTAGTTGTCCTGTTACAAGCATTGAAAGCTTGTCAACCTTCATCCTCCTTCTTCAATGCAAAGATTGAATCAGTCTCCCCATTTTTCACAATATAATAATCTTAACCCCCTGCCATTGCCTTCATTTTGCATTCTATAAAGGGTACTAGATGAGTGACCTCAGAAGCTATCAGTATCTACTTTTCCCAGAAAAAAATGGGCATTCATTTCAAAAAAGCTCTGGCCTTTGTCTGTGCATTGGCATCTGTCATCACTGCAAATGGCCAAGATTCCACCACATTGGTTCCTGCAATCATTACATTTGGCGACTCAGCTGTGGATATAGGCAACAACAACTATCTTCCCACTATTTTTAAAGCTGATTATCCACCTTATGGCAGGGATTTCCCTAACCATAAGGCCACTGGAAGGTTCTGTGATGGCAAACTAGCTACTGATATAACAGGCAAGTATTCAACATTCTCACCGTTATTCATTAGTAGCACTTGCTTGAATTCAGCCCTTTTCGCTTCAAACTAAGTTTCCAATACTGTTTATAGTAGCAGACTTTTGTTAGAAACTAGTGGACTTCATGATCACTAACTTGTAGCTTAATTTAATCTACAAAAGTTACAATTGAGTTGTAACATCCTATTCAAAGAACACTACTAATATTGGCCCCTAGTGGTCTATGATGGGAGATTCTAACCAAGTTTCTATATTATTTATCGGTTTACACAAACATAATGGAGTCTTTACGAGAGGAAAGATCAAGTGTGAATCTTTACTTATGTGGTAAGTATGGTTGTTTGATCTTTAATAATGGTCAAGACATACTAAAGTATGTTTGTAGTTAATAAGAGATCCTTGTCATTTTATTTGCTGTCAAGTCTGGGACATGTTCCAGTTCAAAAATAACTAGTTGGCAAGACTTCTTATTCTACCAATGACTTAAAGAAGTGAATTTACTTTGCAGCTGACACTCTTGGATTTACTACCTACCCACCTGCATATCTTAGCCCACAGGCATCAGGAAAGAATCTGCTCCTTGGAGCAAATTTTGCTTCTGCTGGATCAGGCTATGATGACAAGACAGCCTACTTAAGCGTAAGAAAATTCCTCATCTCCTTGTGAAGCAACTTTTTAATGAATAATGAGTTATGATTAGGTGATTTATGGAAATCTTTGTGGGTGCAGCATGTCATTCCCCTTTCTCAGCAATTCCAGTATTACAAAGAATACAAAAGCAAGCTTGCAAAAGTTGCCGGTGATAAAAAAGCAGCTTCTATCTTGGAGGGTGCACTCTATATCATAAGCTTCGGCAGCAGTGACTTTGTGCAAAATTATTACGTTAATCCTTTTATCAACAAAGTCTATTCTCCTGATCAGTACTCATCCTATCTTGTCGGCATCTTCACCAGTTTCGTTAAGGTCAGAGTTTTGCTTGCTAAGAAATAGTTTTGTTTCAAATGAAGCAGCACCTGTTTCACCCACTTAAAAATACCTGATTTAGATACTTCGTTTTCGCCAATAGACTCCAGGACACACTCTTCGTTGACTTTGGAATTTGACAATAAAGCAAAATAAATCACTAAATTGGCCGCGCTCCTTATATTGTGAAGTAACAGTTGATCTACACAGCTTGACACAATTTCATTATGGTTCATCGGGAAACAAACTCTGCTTGTTTCTAACACATGGGTATGGTTGCATACATCCGACCTCTTATATTCCGTCAAAGACGGGAGCCTCTAAGACAATCGGATAATATTGTTGTTGTTGTTTCTAATGTGGGACAAGGATGTTATAATAACCATTGCTATTTGCCAATGAACAGAACTTGTATGGCTCAGGAGCCAGGAGGATCGGGGTGACTTCACTACCACCAATAGGTTGCCTACCAGCTACCCGAACCTTGTTTGGAGCTCACCAGAGTGGATGCGTATCGAATATCAACGCTGATGCCCAGGGATTCAACAAAAAGATCAATGCTGCTGCATCCCACCTCCAGAATCAGTTTCCTGATCTCAAGTTAGCCGTGTTTGACATTTTCAAACCCTTCTATGACCTTGTTCAAAGCCCCTCCAAACATGGTATGCCAAAAAAACATAAACAATTCTGATAGTAACCCCTATTAACAATGTGCACACTGATTCTAATGAAGTTGTTGCCTTTCCTGTGTCTAACAGGTTTTGCAGAAGCAAACAGAGGATGCTGTGGAACAGGGACAGTGGAGACCACGGTATTCTTATGCAGCACAAAATCACCAGGGACCTGCAGCAATGCTACTCAGTATGTGTTCTGGGACAGTGTACATCCATCCCAGGCAGCCAACCAGGTTCTTGCAGATCAATTAATCGCCCAAGGCATCAACCTTATAGGATGAGCTACCAGTTTCCTACCAAATTCTATCACTCTGTAATCTGGGCCAACTTTGTCCACGACTTATGTTAGAACTATGATTTTGTTTTTCTTGTCTTATCTTCGAGAACATTTGTGCCTTCCCTTTGCGAGTATATCGACCAAAAAAAATTTTATTGCGTTCTCAACAAAATGATAACAAACAAGCTTTATCTACATGCAACTAAGGAGACCCATAAATATTCTACACATTTCATTGGTCATTGACCAACTAATGATGACCATTGTAAAATTTGTGATCGACCAAAAATAAATAAATCAGGATGTTATACACTGAAAAGTTCTACATCTTAAATTGGCATACCTCTTTTTTTTTTTTTTTTTC
>AP025073.1:30801197-30822351 GCA_036186865.1 Eustoma russellianum | reverse complement strand
CTTTTTTTTTTTTTTTTTTCCTAGCCACCCGGCGAATCAAAATTGTACAGCTATTGCGACTTTAATCAATGTGAAAAGGTATAAAGTAACCTGATGTATGGCAAAATCATCGGGCAAACTCTATATATATTAGGATATAGGTATAAAGTAAACTAATGTGACTCACATCTAGCCTCAGCATCCCAGACTGCCACGTGGCGTGCGGTCCTTTGTTACCGCCTCACATGGGAGGTCAGGAGATCATGTTGGAACCAAAGAGAGGTACAAAATTGGCATGATTACATATAACTGCGCTGTACCAACCCAAAAAAGCTCGACAAGTGGTTGAGTAGCTCTTTTCCGACTCCAGAAATAAAGTTGTAAACCCTACTCCAATTTTGGAGAAGAAAAGAAAGCTACTGATTGTTGGGGTTTGGGTTGCCTTCCCATGAAGTAGTGCGTTCCGGCAGTGCCATGCGGTCTTGATACCTTCGCTGAATACATTGTCGACCCATCAGTTGTGTTGTCCAGAAGGGCTAATACAACATTTGCATGCTCTCTGAAATATTAGCTTCTTTTTCTTGTCCAAAAGGGATTAACTACACGACTTCTTTCTCCCTGGTCTGTCTGTATTTTAATTCTAAAGGATGAAGACTATTGTTACTATTTCTTGTACATTTTCATCTATTTTACGCTATAAGATAAAAGTAAGCTCTAAAGGAAAAAGTAGTAAAATTTTAAAGGAGATGGTGGCATCCGCCTCACCCCTTTTCTCTCACACCTCTACCCAGCATACGTCATGTGACAGCAGAAAAAGATGATGGAGATATATGTAAGGATGGACATCAATGGGTGTATGAGAGAAGAAGGGATGGAGGACACGTATCGTGTGATGGGGAAGGGGTGCTAGAAAATAGAGTGAGGTGATCTTAGCCAGCATTGCCCCTTCTCTTTTTATATTATCATTATTCTTTTTTTTTTTCTGAATAGATGTTTTGAATATAAATATGAATGTCAATGATAACTCTGATCCACAAAATATTTCCTCATTTTGAATACGAATGATTACAAAGATATACTTCTAAAACGGTCCCCCAACTACCATCACAGACACTGCCATTGCGATTCAAAGTTTGATCTCTAAAAAAAGCGACCTTTATAAATTAAAACCACAAACAAAAACAAACCACTTGGCAAACACCGCACCACCAATGGCCAAGACTCCATCCAATGGAAACACCAACATATAAACCATAATATTTCAAGGCAAAAATTAGTCCACAACATATCCCTAACGCAACCGCAAGAGTCAATATTTAATTACAAAAACATCTCTTATATCTTTAATCACTTTGACGTTATATATTTCCGTCACGCAGTCAAGGCTAGATAACAAAACAATATCTGCATTCAAATTCATTTGGCGTTGAAACTGATCCCTCCATTTTAATGGTCAAACTTCAAGAGAGAGCTTCTTCCCTTTGCTTACTCCCTCCCTAGAAAGAAAAAACAAAGTCCCACATCAAAATAATTAGAACTTAGCTCGACTTATACGCCATACGACCATGCCATTAATGTATAGAAAATGAAGAAGAAAACATACTGCGGAGTGAAGAGATCTCAGAAGTCTTTAACACACGCAGCCTCTTTGCAGTGGAAACAAACATGCTGTAGAAAATTCAACAAGAGAATTATTTGCAACTTCCAAAACTTGAATTTGTTTAATGGCACAAATAGAGTGGTCTTGATCATATAATGTGTAACTAAGTGGTAACAGCATAAATTAGGTGAACAATAATACTAACGAATAACATATTGTGATAAACATGCTTACTGCCAAGGGACATCCCCAACAAGCATTCTGTCACCTTCATTGTCCTCATACACAAGGGTGTATTCTCCACTCCCGTCTAACAATCCAGAAATTACTGTCTCTCCTTCTGTCTTGGCCTTTACTCCATTGTCCAGTGGACCGTTTTGAGCTAAATCGAAAAAAAAAAGAAAACCACAAACAAGATCAGAGAGTTTTCACTTACCGAATTGCTCGAACAAGCTATTTAATTCTAGCATGAAAGATCAAGAAACTTTGACTCATGAATATGTACAACCAAATGGCAAAATAAAAGAAGCTTCAGATAAAAAGATCAGAGAGTTTTGACTATTTGAGCATGAGAGGTTTTGAGAGTAAAGGTTGCAACACACAATATTAAATAAAGAAAGAAACTAGATTTTCTTGAGGAAGTGATATTTGGGTGGGAGCTTTATACAACCTGCAAGAAGCCCTCTGAACAACTCATCCACAGCAGAGGAGAGCTTTTCATAACTATCATAGGCTTGGAGATCCACTTTTCTTCCAATAGGTATTCCGTCCATATTGATTTTCACAAACATGCCCTTTTGAGCATTTTCTACAGGTTTATGATTGCAAATCTTGTTAGAACTCTCATTCTGAGATATAGTGGCTGGTTTCAAGTTACTGCCACTAGCAAGATTCCTCCTGAATGAGCGAACCGGAGGCCATCCAACCACTGATGCAGGAGCATTTCTGCATTGAAACATCTTTAGTTAGTGAACTAATCAGCTAGGGAAACATGTAAGTGATCAGCTGGTGTATTCATATTACTCTACTCATCAAATTTGAGAAGTGGTGAAAATGGACAACTAGAGACAAAATATCCTCTAGACCACAAACTTGACCTCAAAATAGTTACTTAATTTGCTTACCACAACAAATATTATTGGTTTCCACCCTGCACCTAATCAAGAAGGGACTAAAGTGCCTGTAAGGCATAGCTCAGTTGGTACTCGGGTTGGATTTTCTCCAAGAAGGGACTAAAGTACTACAACAATTATATGTATCATCTCCAATTACATCTAAAATTTCTTATATGTAGAGTAGATTATAGTGATAGTAAAGTTGATTGTGTGTGATGATAATGTACATCACAGGTAGCACACTTCTAGTTCATGACCTTCAAGACGGCAATTACCTACCCCTTGATACACGGCAAGCAAATCAATTAGCCCCTAAAAACGTGCCCCAAAATGGGTCACGCTAACCTTGTTGCTTTCCAATGGAAGGTGAATTGTAATAAGCTATTAATGACTTCTACAAGTATATCGACCAAGGAAAATCACTTACCTCTTCCATTGATTAAAAAAGAACAAAAAGAGAAGTAACAGTTAGTGTGTATTAACTCAAGAAATAAATACAAGATGTACTTTGTACCAATCAAATTTACAACATTAATGAATCCCATTTGTACAAGACATCTGAAAGCAGTGTCATTACTGCACACCCAAGACCGAAGGACTACAAGAGGGCAATGAAACATGTCTGTAAAGTTCAAATCATACTCAAGTAAGTGATACGGTGAATATCCTCTGTCCTATAGAAAATCCCACATTAATTAAGGAAGAAGCAGAAAGAAAAGAAAAGGCTAAGGTACCTTTTCTGAGCACTGTTGCAGCTGCTGCTGGTGGGCACAGCTGTATTAGCAGAAGGATGTGAAAATGCTTTCTTTTCACCATTCTGCAACTCCACACCCCCTTTGATACCGCCACTTCCACAGTGGAGAGAGGATTCCTTTAACATTACAGGAAGACACTGTGAGGTTGATTTAAGCTGAAGAAATGATGCCTTTGTCTCCTGTTGATGATGTCCTCCTCCTTTAGAGGACCATGAAGCTAAAAAGACGTAATCTTTAACAGTTTCTGTCAAGCCCCTTTTGTCACCAGAAAATGTGTTAGTAAAAGAACCAAAAGGGAGGAGGGATTCGTCTTCTTTAACTATGGATTTGGAGATGTCTTTGTTAGTCCAATGTCCATCAGGAGGACCAAGCCTGAGCTCAAGTTTCCTCTCTTCTGAATGTACCGGGCTTGTTTCCTCCTCCATTTTTACCATCCAATCTCTATTATCAGTGATCAAATCTAACAGCTTTGGACATTCCTCTTCATTTCTTGTATATGCCTCCATTTTTCGCCACCAAGGAACAAAAGTTTTGATGCTGGTACACTGTAGATGGACTAACACAAAGCAAAGCAAATTTCCTTCCAACTATCTTCACAGGAAATCAAGCAAAGAACACTTATGTTCAGCAAACTAGAACCTAAAAAACACACAATTCAAGAAAAAACATGTTAGGCAAATACACCATGTGCACGTTAAGACCCAAGTTAAAAGGAAACTTCTTTTATCTCCCACCCAGAGAAAAAAACAAAAACAAGAAAGCATGTGTATGAAGTTTCTAAAACAAGCCTGTGCGCGGGAGTTTGAATATGATATTTAAATTCTCATGGTGCGTTTAGAACCTTGATCTAAGGCTTTCTTGATGATCAATGGTGTAGTTTCCACGAGTGGGATGTAGAAAAGAACAAGACAGATGGACGAAAATGAAGAGAAAACGTGGAAAAGATTTACCTGAAAATGAGCACTACAAAAGCTGAAGAACATGGAGGAGGTGGGCATCTTCAAGACGGCAAAAACCCACAAGGAAATTTAAAGAAGCAACTCAAGTTGAGAGAAAAGAGTACTCAATTAACTAACATATAAACATTCTAACGAGGCCCCATAAGAACAAAAGAATATATTAAAAAAAAGGCAGAGCTATTATAGCTCGGGATTGCAAAGCTTGAGCTTTTAATAAAATATAATCCTCTCTCTGACAAGTGTCGGAACAGGCCTAAAACTCTCTCTCTCTTTACAATGAAAAGGGAGCAGAGGAAAGAGTTTAGAAGTAGAGGAGATTCCCTGCTGGGGTGAAAGAACACACAGCAAAAGGAGAAGGAATTTAGAACAAATAGCACGCAACCTCAGAGTCCCAAAGCCCGAAAATATGTTATTGTTTGGTTCAGGAAGCAAAGCGTGCAGGCCCTTCTGAATAAAAAAGAGAGATGCTTTCCCAGTTACTGTCTGTGTAGTACTTCTACTAGACTAGTGCACAGTTTCAGCAGACTACACCCATGGGATAGTGTCCACAGCTTTATGAAATTTGTTAGCTGCACACCTTTCGAAATATATTACCTTCTGCTTGATTTCTTGATTCATTTTTAACAGGCACAAAAGTCAATTTATGAACCATAGGGCTTTATCTAATGCAAAATGATCCGAAAGCTATAGGCCTACACCGTTTCAGTTATAAAAAGTATTGTGAATAATGCAAATCAAGATTTTAACGGTTTTTTAGATTGAGTGAGAACTTACGTAGTAAACCACATAATATGTTCTGTAACAAACCAGGCTTCGGTCTAGCAGCTGTGGAACACCACATTATACTGGACTCTAGAATCAAATTATTGACATCTTAGAACAAATTAGTACCAACTGTGATATGTCCTGAAATATATCACTCTCACTTTTAGGTAGATGTATATAACATGTAAATCAAGAGTATTCCTTTTTAGAATGATAAAAAATTTTCGATATATCTCATATAAGTTGTCTACTACAAATTAATTATATCCAAACTATCATTTTTTTTGAGTCAACCATGCAACCGATTTAAACAACTGTTTTATGTTTTTTACAACTTACGGTTACAGAGGTACGTTCCTATGGAACATATCCGGTTAGTTATTAGAAACCGTTGCACTTAGTTATTAGAGACCGTCAATAGTCCAGTTAATTGTAAGGACAAATGTTATGACATGCATAATATTAAGTTATATAATGTTCTTATAGACGAAATTTCATTCCTCTCTGGATCATGAATCTTTGTATTTTCAGCGAGTCATATCATGATAATGCATTCGACGAGAAGGTTTTACAAGAAATATTGTCTTTTTTTTAATTGATGTGATATTGCCATATTAGCCTTTCGTTCGTTGTTCAATATTCTCCATTACCGTCTTTTTATGAAGATTTTGTCATGTTTGAGACAGTTACACTGATCATTCAGAAAGACCATCTAATTAAGTATCATTTACCTGATCAAGTAAGACATATTTCAGAACAGCTGGTAATGTTTGTAATAGATTCGAACCGTGAAAACAACGTCTAACGTCCTTTTTACTTAATCAAAACTTTAATTACTTGTGTATGTCTTCATACGGCAACTCACTTTCTTCTTGATACCTCATAACTGCAAAAGTTTAACTAGGTGTTTTGGTTCAGTATTGCCGTGTTAGCGTATCATAATTAACTAGTGATATTAAAAAGTACTGTCAAACTATGTTTCAAAAAAATAACCTCAATATATTATGTGCATTATTTGGCTATTATGTGCGTATCATAATTAACTACTGACTAATTGGCTATTATGTGCATTATTTTATCCTCGTTGACATAATTGTTGTAGAACCATAGTTTTCTTGCATGCTTCAGGACATAGCCCAACTGATTTCAGGCAGGAGTTTTCGAAAGGGAGGTCAGAGGTTCAATTTTTGTAAAGGCAGGAGAGTCTCTTTCCAGCAAGTGCATAGTGTGAGAACTTCTTTGGCTTGTAGGCTTGCCTACAGTACTGGAGGCTCCTTATGTAGACTACTGTGTACATGACCAAGCTCCTGCTAACGAGCCGTTGGGTACCTGATTTATATCTCTACACTATCTTTGGAATTGTGTGTGGCAGGGACCAATTAATAGTTTTCTTGCATGACACATTTTTCTTTTTTTGGGAGCGGAGGGGGAGGAGTGTGTGGAGGGGAGAAAGGAGGGAGAGAGAAGGGAGCAAAAAAAAATAGGAATTGCTACATGTGGAAAAAAATGTGCCCAGGGGTAAAAGCACAATTTCCTGTCCCTCCCGAGTCCCCACTCTTTTACTGGGCGTCCTCCACCTTCCCCCTTCCTCTGCCAGCACCTCCGCCTCCAACACCTTCCCCTCTCCTCTCCTCTGCCACCCTCTCCTCTCTCCCGCCATCACCCTTCCACTGTCGTCTTCCACTTAGATTACTCCTCATATCTATCCGGATCTTTTTTCAGAACTACTCCCCATATGCCGGTTGTGGATAGTAGTTGTAGAAGTCGATCTGTTATGCGCTCTGTAAATAGTGAGGGAGGTCGAACTAGGAGGGTTTGGAGGTTGAGAGAGTGGTTATTTAAGAGGGAAGTGGTTTCAAGTTTGAAGGATGTCAGGAGGGGGGCTGTTGGCGGCGGCGGTTAGGAATAGGAATGTTGGCAGCGGTTTTTGTGGTCCTTGCTAGGTTTCAAGGAGGGAGGAGAGATGATTGGGGGCGCTGGTGGAGGGCTGTAGTGTCGTGGCTATGGTGGTTGCAGGTGGTGGTTGACGGCTGGGTGGCGCCGTGGAAGGTTGAGGGAAATTAGTGTTTTTTTTTTCTTCCGCATTATTTTTACAAGTAAAATATTTTCTTCTTTTACATTCTGAATGAAGACGGCAGCATTTCGGTCCGCGGCACCTTTTTTTCACCTTTGTCGGCATTGGGGATACCATATGTACAATTTTAGACTAAGGGGTATGTATGTAAAATAGAGATTTCGGAATGAGGATATGTCTTTTTATAAACACACATATATATGTATGTAAGAAAAAAAAATTGCATGCTATGTATGTAAACAATAACATGAGGTTCTCGGAGTCTAGCATGTCGTTATACTTAAAGGTATATATGTTCAAAAATTTTAAGGTAGTCTTCAGATTATAGTCCAATTGGTACTTGTGTTTAAATTTACCTTAAGAGGTTAAGACTTCGAATCTAGGGATACGCACAGTATGAATTGTCTACTGCTGCTAGATTGAAGGCTTACTTTGCAGGAGCAACTTGTCTGGGTCACTGTATAATTCCTCACTTAACCTAAAAAGTATAAGTCCGCACTTAACTGAAAAAGATGCTGGACTCTTGATTTACATTCTCGTTTTTTTAGGCTTGAGCGATAGGGTTCGATGTGGGGAATTTTAACTTTTACTTAAAAAAAATGCAAAGGTAAACAAAAACATGCAGAATCCATGATATGGTCTGCTAGTTTCCTCGCCTCAATCTTGGCGTATAGTCAGAACGTGCACTGAAAGAGAATAAATATCAGTTGTCATTGCTTGTTTAAGTGAACTTATTTCGTCACCTATACAGTTATTTTTTTTATTATAAAAACACAATATTATTAATTTTCGTTATTCTGAAAAATTACAGAGATTTTGGCATGTTTGCCAGCTGTTTCGTTATCATAGTAAACAAATCAAATTTCGTTATCGAAATCTCGCTTTGGTAATCGGAGATGTCTATATTTGGGAACTCTTACTTTTCCCCTGTTTGAACTAAACAGTAGCGTTGTAAGTAAAAAAGGTAAAATTTAAGTTACAATTTTTCGTTTCCAATACGTAGGTCAGGTTATTTAGATAGTAAGTTTTACTACAAGAAATTGCCGATTCAATTCTTGTCAGCTGCAACGTGGATGTTAACGTTGCATGTTAAAGTCCTGCCGTCAGTTTTTTTATAACGAAGCAGACTTGAACTTGATATTTTGTTTACACCAAATAAGGATTCTATGTAAGAGACCATTGAGTAAACATGATTTACATTATACACAAAGTTTCTGAAACTAGAGCGATCGAACATCTAGGATCATGATATGTTCTTTTACCCTACAAGTTACATAGGCTTTACAAGTGATACTCTACACTAGTAGCTATAGCTGATTAACTCTTGTGTTTGGCATTTTCAAACTTGAAGAATAAAATCTCCATTGTGCTTCTAGCTAGAAAGCCAAGGTTTGACCTAATTACGTAGGGACTTACCCTTGCCAAGGGGCAGTATTATTATAAGATAATGTTAGCTTTGTAGTTTCCTAAAAGTCAATAAGCTTTGTCGGTCACGCAAGTATAGGATAACCTTATCACTTGTAAAATTTATACCTTTTTGTGATGAAACTAGTGGATATTAATATGTATTAGATGGAATTTTCAAGGGTCAAAAGTGGAAAATTCTCAAAATAAAGGAAGGACAAAATTAGGTAGATTGCCTCACGTGTGATAGTTAACCAAGTTTAGAAGCTACGATCTTTGGGCAATGGCTGATTCTAATGTTTGATGTTGGTAATTCGATGGACATCAGATTCTTTATTTGACTTTTGGAAACTTTATTGATACATCAATTCGAATAGTTGGTATAGAAATAAAAAATGGCGTTCCATTGCATTAAACTCCTGTATTTATATAGAGATCGGAGAAGAGTTGGATCGCTTCACGATCTGTTGTGATAATATTATATAAAATATAATAATATATATCACTAATTTGCAACAGATTATAGCATTTCGTATAATCGTTTTTAACCGGCAGAAGCTACGAAAATCATTGTGGTTGAACGAGCAAAAACTTGTCTACTTCGAAGTTAGGCTAATTTATTTAATTAATCAAGTTAATGCTATTAAAATGAGTGATATCCATGATATATTAAACCATTTATTTCATAAATATACTTTTCATTGAGTTACTATTCATAACCTGATTTCATTAGTTAACAAAAAACTCACTTAATAATGAGTAATTACTCATTGAACATTAGTGAAAATTATGGCGCAAAATAGGGGCATATTATGTATGTATTATTGAAGCTGAATTTGGAAATCATCAATGTCAAATGAATAGCTTAATACGACCACTCGTACTGACCATCATTTTCAGAGATCGGGGTCCTCTAACCCCTTCGTCTCTCACCCCCCTTAGGACCGTCTGCCACGTGGCATATAGGAGGTGTGGTGAGGTTGGATGCGGGTCACCCCCACCTAGTCTCACCACCCCTATGTGCCACGTGACGGGTGGTCATTTAATACCCTTTAAAGGAGGTTAGGTGATCTGATTCCCATTTTCAGCAGCTTCTCAAATTTACTTGTTTCCACGGTCACACTTAAAAGTTAGGCAAATGGTTAGCAAGGGTGCCCCAGAACAGCGACATAACAATTAAATTTATCATCGAGTCAGCACAATTTTAAGATTATATATTTTTAAATACATCTTCTCTTTTATTCTATGGCGTACTAATTGAGATCATGATATGCTTTCATCTAATGTATATTTCTCATACACTATGTCATCACTGGAAGCAAACTCTTCATCCCTTGTGATAGAGGTATTGTTTGTCTGCAGCTCATTCTCCAGACTCCAATGATATCTTTTGATGCCGTTGGAGTATACTGTGTATGATTGATTGATATCTCATCTTTCAACTAATATTGTTTAATATAAGATAAAATATGTAATACATAGTCTCTATTCTCATCGTGGTTACTAAATTTTTGAAATGCATCAATTAATAAAAGTGAAAGTTGATGTCTTACATGAGTGCTTAGTGTTGAAGTCTCAAATATGTAAAAGGTCTTCAATTTGACTCCTGCCAAATACGGGGTTTTCTAAACTATATATATAGCATGTATACAAAGGAAAAGGAAAAGATAATCTTTATTTAACATGTCCCTTAGTCAAATTTGTTATTTATTTGATACAGTATGTGGGTAGAAACAGTTATACGATACAATATTTTATACTCTTTGTTCCAAAAATATTGTCACACTTGATTTTTCATTATAGTATAATTATATTGAAAAGTCAACTGTCACAAGACTTTAAGTGAGAAAACCTTAAATTCACGGTTGAGATCAGAAGAGACAGAAGGTGAGACAAAATATGAGGCCTCCAATCACGCAGTGTCATGTGTGCAAAAAGAAAAGAGGTTTAAAATTTTTTTGTTTTAAAAAAAAGTTGCTTACACACGTAACAGCGCGTGATTAAAAACCTCATATTCTACCTCTCCTGATCTCAATCCTTAAATTCAACCTCAAGAGAATCTTCCAAAAGTTGCTCAGATAAAGAAGATACTCGTTCTAGAAATGCTCTTAAGTTAAGTGGCTTATTTTAGTCCCTTCAAATTAGTTAAAATATCCACTAAGAAAAAATTAAAATACTCAAATTACCTGATGCGGTCCAATAACATTTTACATCCACAATATCCGTCCAATTTAAGAGGTTGGGTCATAAATAATATTGATATTCGGTAATTATATCTAATATCCTTTTACGTAAACAAAAACATCTAAGACCATATCATTTCTCACTTACTGAACTTCCCTTTTAATCTAAGGTTCCCAATTTAGCCAAAATCAAGAAATTTGTAACCAAAATAAGATTTGGGGCCCACCCAGTAGTGGCAGGTGGGGGTTGAGTGGGTAAGTGGTAAGGGTCCGGTCTGGCAAACTCAAGAAACATCCAAGTAACTTGGGAAGGCTATTCTAAAGGCTATAACATGACATAGTTTAGTTAGTATTTAGATCGAGACTTTACTTTAAAAAAGTGCAAGTTCGAATCAAGACACACGATGTTAGAATATTACTGCTATCTGGATCTGGAGACCAAAAGCATGAAAATCCGACCTAATTGGATGTTGAGTTATATGTTCGGTTTGTAGTGAAGTCCTTATATGTATTGTTTGATAACGCATTACCAGTCGTTCACAAAAATTCAAAGGAATAGAAGAGTGAACCCACAGAGATTTGGCCTTTTCCGACATTTAGGAAAATGGCGATCTTGCTGGTAGTTGCTTTCCTTTTTTATGCTAACAAATATTCCCACGTTTTCAATAGCTATCCAATGTTTCATTTTTAATTAATTTTTAGTATAATATCTATCCACTTACAAGTTACAACTGTGTGGTTATGCTCCAATAACCTTTGGTATCAATGGTCCTATCCACTTATATGATAAATTTTACTTTGGTCCAAATAATTATAACTACTTAAGATTTATTTTTTTTATTTTTAATTAAAACCGGAACACATCAAGAGATCTTACATAAGCGACCCACTTCTGATTCATATTGCAAACTCAATTATGTTTTCTTAATTTGCCTTTTTAGTTTGATATACTCATAGGTTTGTATATATATGTAGAGCGCTTTATGGCTCTGCATAAGTATAATCTGATGATACTTTATTGAGCATATTGTCCAACATCGCTCATGTTAAGAAAAATACATGAGTTATATGAGAATGAGGTATCACTATTCATTGACATAAAGTTTTGAGTGGATGTATGCCTTACTCATGTAAGCCCAACGCAAGTTTAAAATGTGGATCACACCTTGCGTGACCTATGGTTGGCCATTTATTCTCTTCCCTCAATCCAAATTTAGATGTTATTGTCTCTCCTCACCTAAGTTCAGATGTTCATGCTTGGCTTGTGGTTTGTGATTGAGGACGAGTTTGTTCAGATGTTCATGTTTAGCTTATGGTTTGTGATTGAGGACGAGTTCTAAGGCGCGTGTTTATATCAAGACTCGTTGACACGTGAGGGCGGGCATTGAGGATGTTATCGCATATTGGTCAATTTGAGATAAAATACATAGATTATATAAAGATGAGATAACACCGTCCATTGTTATAAGATTTTAAATGGATATAAGTCTCAGCTCATGTAAAACTTAGAGTATGAATGTAGAATACCACTCATGCGTGATGATACTTGCATGTCTATTTTTTCCCAATGTAATTTTTCTTTCCCAATTTTCTCTGGCTGCGTCGATGAATTTCTTGCAATGAAAGATAGCTTTAGATGTCCACTTGGAACATCTCTTTCATTACTTTTACTTGCTTTTTTGAAACCCCTAATCATGATTTCAATCTCAGTATAACATTATTGAAAATGTGTAAAAGAAAAGTAGGAAAGTAGGGTTAAGAAAGGGTTGTGGGAGCAGAATAAAATCATGGCTTCTTTGAAAATAGATAATCTGATCGTGATTGTGATCATTGTAATCATGGATGGATAAATAAAGTTAGATAAATAAATCATAATAAAAATCTCCTTTTATGATACTTAAAAGAAAAATAAAGTGAAAGATGATCATGTAATTTCTTCTCAAGTCGGATGATTCGAACTTGTAATAGAGACAAGAAGATCCCGTCTTTTTAAGGAATGTTTATGTAACAATAATTATTAAGAAATACCCTGAATTTTTATACTAAAATATTTTTATATCAATTGTAACTAAATGTAACTAAACAAACTGTATACTCTCTAACGTACACATATTAGGGTTTCTTACCACTAATGGATCGATATGTGGACACCATTAAATTCTTAATTCTGATATTAATCCTGTCCACCATCAATACTTTATCCGACTTATCAGTCCATATGTATGCTCAATGTGTCCAAAAACTTTGATATAAAACATGGTTTCATGAACTCCGGTTCAGAATAAACCACGTCACTAAAGTTCATTAACAGATTCCTTTTGCTATGTTAATGTGATTTGATTAAACTAAAGGTAACGTGACTTAATTGGACATCAAATGTTTCCCCACTTACTCCACATAATCACTCTCCACACATATGTTTACCTACTTAATGTTATTGTTTGTCTGTCTCTCACCCTTTCCAGATTTTAACATTAGTTTTTGATGTCGTTGGAATATAATATGTATGATTGTTGTTGTTGTTCAAAAGAATATTATGTACTAACTTTTCAAAACTTACAGAATATTTTCATAAGTTCAACAACTAATAGCAGAGATGTCCCTCCAAAACGGCGTCATAATTGTTGGTTACATTAACTCGATAGCATCTAATCCTCTGAACTTGAAATCTTATTCAACTTATCATTTTCTCAATCGAAAGTTGCATGTAAATTAGCGCACTTGTTTTTTTTTTTAAATTAACAAAGCATTTGTGTTTTAAGTTTTGTAAACTCTATATACTGAGATGAAGATATTGTTTACCTATCTCTCACATTTTACAGATCTTAACGATAACTTTTCTTGTTAAGATATACTGAGTATGTGTTGTTGTAAATGTTGATACATGAAGTAGATAGCTTCAATTATATATTCCACTGTCACAAAAGCCATTATGCCCGGAACTTCAATTGAGTTAAATAATGGGCCCCGCAGCTGCTTTCTATTTCTAATGGAGTTAAGGACATACTCTTCTTTGACTTTAAAATATGATGGAATAAAGCAAAATGACTCACTAAATTGGCTGCGCTTCTTATATTATGAAGTAGCAGTTGATCAACACGCAATTTTCATTATGGGTCATCGGGAAACAACCTCTATATGTTTCTAACACATGAGTATAGTTGCGTACATCTGACTCCTCATACCCCGTCATAGGCGGGAGCCTCTAAGTCAATGGGGGTAATATTGTTGTTGTTGTAATTGGCCCCCGCAGCTACCTTTATTTCTTTCAATATAATAGTCAGGCCATATATAGTCAATTGAGAGAATGGGTGGGATTGAACTATATAATGGGCCATTATTATAGTGAGCTTTCTATATATACTTGATTCTTGGTTTGACTTAGGATCGTGACTGAAATTCGGCGAAATCAAATTATAGTTACATTCTTGAACTATATGTTATAAGATTTATATTCTCTTAACAGAGTAGAGCCCTGAAATAAGTTCAACTCAAATATGATATATTCATTTGTATTTATTTAAATTTATTTTTGACTTGAATTTACATCTTTCGTGAATATAATGAATAATACAAGATTTACAAACTACCCACTGAAACTCATAGCTGGATTGATATTCTATACAAAATTTAGAAAACGAAATCCTTCGAGCAAAAGACATTCCCCGGGCTCTGGGGCTCTCACCGTCCTGGCCATAAGGAGGATTGCGGAGGATGTAAATCAGGAGTCTAACAGCCTTTTAGGTTGGGCGATGACTTACGCAGTGACCCATACCTCCACAAACTAGGTTTTCGCCTTAGCAGCAGTGGAACACTCACGCTGTGCGTGTCTTTGAAATCGAACTTTTGACCTCTAAAAACAAATCTCAATCCGAATACAAACGGAGTTATGCACTGGAAGTAGAAAACGAAATCATGAAGCATTTAGAATCCGGATTGAACCTTAACAATACTGCCTTTTCCAAACAAACAACAAACAATCATACACAATATATCCCAACGACAGCACAAATTATCGTTAGGGTCTGAGGAGGGTGAGAGGCAGGCAAACAATACCCCCATCCCAAGGGATAGAGAGTTTGCTTCCAGTGAGACTCCCGGCTCTATATGTACCTATACAAATATCATAATAATAGGACTATGTACTAGTGAAACAATACTGACTTTTCCACTAACTCTATAATTGGCCCACATGTAGTGTGCATTTTTAGTACTATACACCAACCAACTCATGAGTTCATCCACTTTTTATTTTTTTTTTTGTGTGTGTATATATATATATTATTGTTTATTCTGTATCTTCTTTGTGGCTTACTCCATGATTATGCGATTATGGAGACATGTTATCGGAATATCACATTCATAAGAGCGTGCGATCACTTCAAAAGGAAAAGAAGATAAAGATTTTTTTCCCCTTAAAAAGTATAAACAAAACAAAAACAAAGAGAATGAATATGATATGGGGACCATTTTGTTTGAAAAACGTGGTCATTGAATTTTATATTTGAGCCAAGGGGGCTTCACTTGCTTTCATCGTCATGAATAAAGTACTTCAATATATTGTCTTCTTCCACTCGAGGCTTCGAGCCTTCAACTACTACTTCCGAATGTGTTAAAGACCTCAAAATTCCACGAATGAAAAGGAGATGTATACATATATGATTTAAATATTAAATATTAATAAAGATTAATCTTCTTTGGACTAACGAGTATGAAAAATCTGATTCAGTTGATATGTAGTAGTGTTTGCCGATAATGACGACATCGGACCTAAACAAGCGATAGACTTGAAATAGAATCGAATGGACAAATTCAGATCATTGCACTTACGGTATCAGAGATGGCTACCTTCAACCGAACGAAAAGGCCAAATCAAGGATGTTAGAGGAATCCTAGTCTCTTAGTGGATGTCCAGTGAGGACATTGGTCCATTAAGGAAAGTCAGATATAAAGAACCAAAAAAATCTTACATCGAAACAGTAGAGGATGTTGTCATAATATATAAGCCTGACCTAGGTGTTAAATGTCAACAAAGACTAGTCTTTTTCAGACCAGCGAGGATGAAAGACCAATTCAGTTGACATATATACAAATCTAGGTCATTACAATTACGGTATCATATATGTTTGGCGTCGCCAGAGTAAAAAATGCCAAATCCAGAACATTAGGAGGATTTTGGTCCCTTAGTAGAGGTCTAGCAAGGACGATGTTCTATTACGAAAGTAATGATTTAGTTAATAGTATTTAATATTGTTTATCACATGCAATCAGTTAAGAATGTTATATTATTACAAAATGACAAAGATTTGATAAATTTAATTTCTCCACAAAAGCTCAAGTAGTTAGAAGCAAAAAATGGAAGTGGTACTTGCATTATATGCATATTTCTGTCGGGTGACATGAAGGAAAGTAAGAAAATTGATTGTCAATAATTTGAAGTTCAGAGGAATGTAAATCATGATATACTTTCCTTCTTAATATCTTCATAAGTTTTTATTTGGGTGAATTCCTTTATATCCCAAATGTGCTTACTAATTATCACCTAATATTACAATCTCTAGCATGTCTACAGCGTCCTTTAAAATATATGTAACGTTCCCTTTATTTGGTTCTTCCTTTTATTTTGGATAATTTGTTTCGTTCTAATTTCCAATTTTCCATGGCTGCTTTCAATGTTTGTAAAGTTTCCATATAACCTTGGGCTTCTATTGTTAGTCCAGATTAGAAGCCTCAATCATGTCCAAACATACCTATAACTCCTTGGCCCAACATATACTACAACATTACCTCATTGCCTTAGAGGCTTTCGTCTATGGCGGGGTATAGAGACGTCGGATGTACGCAACTATACCTATTGTTAGAAATACACAGAGATTGTTTCCTTATGACTCATAATAAAAATTGCGTAAAATTGTATCTATCAATTGCTAGTTCACAATATAAGAAACACAACTACTTAATGAGTCATTTTGCTTTATTTCATCATATTCTAAAGTCAATAAAGAGTGTATCTTTCACTCCATTTAAAATGGAATGATCCTTGGCCCAACATATACGCCACCTAAATGGCATACAACTAAATCAATAATAATGCATAAGACAAATTCTATTGTTACAACTGTAATACTAAATTATACTTTTACTTGCTGAATTCTTTTATACACAAATATGGACATGTATGTAAGTCCAACTTATCAGCAAATAAAAGGACTTGACACACATTGGTTTACATGAAGTGAAGTGAAGTGAAGTGAAGAGCATGAAACAGACATCTCATTGAAGAAAACGAGCAAAGACTAGAAATAGGGTTTTGAATATTTTCCCTTGATCACAAAGCGATGGCTTACAACAAGATTTATGACAGCAAGAGTGCAATCTATCTAAAATATGGGTATGGATTCCCCGTATCCGTTATAGGCGGGAGCCTTCAAATTCTAACATACGGTAGCGTGCATCTGACTCCCTATACTCGTCATAGCCAGAAGCCTCTAAAACAATATGATAATGTTGTTGTTGCATTTCAAGATAAGTTTTACCAACTGTTATATCGAGTTAGAGTGCAAGAGAACTGTTATCCATCAAACCAGTTTCCTCATTTCAGCTTTACATCCAAATTTGTTAATTTTCTAAAGGCATTTTTTCAGTTAAGCCTCTGGTCATTTTCAGCAGATGGATGTTAAAGAACCTGCAAGGACGAATAATATTATATAAAGTTACATGCCCGTTTTAAAGCATTAGTGGCACTGCCTAATAGGTCCATAGAATAATCTACTTCAATTCTTACCCAATTATTGACTTCAATCTCTAAAAGGGTCATTTCATGGTGTTCCAATGTGCTTGTTTAAAATTCCAGGAACACAAATCCTGATCAAACAGTTGAGTCACTTTCACACATAAAAGAACAAGGATATTTATTATGTCTCAAGGGAAGGTACTTTCTTATTCATATAAACACATCAATCTCCATCTTTATCCTGAAATGTCAAAGTTACATGTCCACATATCACGAGATTTAGGAAGATTTTTCTTGGACTTCATGAACTACTTGAGTCATTAAGCAGGTGAGAAGGAGAGTAGTACTTCTTACTGGAGAATTCTGTACGTATTACTTGCACAATGAGGCTAAAATCCTGCGAGGAGGATTAAATGGTCTTCGAGAATGAAGAATGGCCAAATTATCTATCAGGAGCACATCCCCTTTCTTCCATGGAATCGCGATACTTTCTTCCTCTAGTATTCTCTGGCATTCATCGATAACATCAGCAGGCAAAGGACTGCCATCTCCAAAAGTCACTGCCTTTGATGGGTCATTTCTTGAATCCTTCCATCCAGTATATGCAGCCACCATGCTATTGAACCATATCTTACGGTTTCTTGTTGGGTCATATTTCACTGCTGGGATAGGCCCCATTACCGTCTTCACGCCATTCTCCATCCATTCTAGCTTCACTCCAAGCTCTGCAGCCCTGATGAATGCAGAATGCAAAATGCAAACTTATTCCATTGGTCATTTTTGAAGTTCAATTACAAAGAAATGACCCGTTAAAGGCAGTGGCTTTTCGACATAGTTACACCACCTTAAAAAGTCAACTAGGACAATATCTTTGGGACAGAGGGAGTACATGGTAGGCGAAGGCTTATCTTCTAAAGCTTCAGACTCTGTTCCTGCCTATTAAGTGCGACATGCCTCCAAGAGGCAGAGCAACCTATTTGTGGACAGAGTCAGTTGACCCTATTGAATCTTTGGTCTCTTTAGATCATGAAGAATTTGATGTCCCTAACCCCATTTAAAGACAAAAATACAATTTCTATAGTTATATATACATCAAATAAATTAAGCCCACTCAAAAGACAGAACTGTGAGTTTCGTAATGTTCCATAAACATTTTGCATTCAAACCACATCTAACAAACATTTTTCTTACATGTATATCTAACAAATTAAATCCACTAGCCATTTCTTGTAGCATAACTTACTGTGGGCCAACACAAGTAATGAATACAAAAACAGCAGGTCAGGTAACGCTAGATACCTTTGCTCAGCAATGGACTTGTCTTTGGTTAAGAAGGTGGACTTCCATCCACGACCAATAGCCGAAGAAGGATCATCATCTTCTCCCAGTATTCTTGTATAGATTAGTCCATGCTTTTCCAATTTCTCAACAAATTCTGGATACTTAACTTTCATCCTCTGGTACACAACATGACTCAGTACAATGGGGGTTTCTCCACCAGATTCAGGTTCTACTTCGCAAAAGAAGAACAATTTGGATGGATACTCTGGCACCTACCAATATAAATCCCAAAATTTCAAAATGATTTAACTGTAAAAAATTCAAAATGTTAATCCCATTTAGAAAATCATGCCATCCCAGAATTCTTATACTATTATACAGGAGAATGCAAAGAACGAAACTTTCGTTGCTTTGATTAATATATAATGTGCAATTCGTGCTGAACATTAAGACTTGAGCCATTTCATGGTAAAAATAATAAAACACCATCTAATCCCGTAAGAATATTCCGGTAAAGAACGAAACTTTTTGGTTTTACGATTTATCTATTAAGTTCAAAATGATTACCTGTAAAAACACCGATATTCCAAAATTTTCAAAATACTTAATCCCATTTAGAAAATCATGCCATCCCAGAATTCGTATACTATTATACAGGAGAATACAAAGAACGAAACTTTCGTTGCTTTGATTAATATCTAATGTGCAATTCGTGCTAAAGATTAAGACTGTAGCCATTTCATGGTAAAAATCATAAAACATCATCTAATCCCGTAAGAATATTCCGGTAAAGAACGAAACTTTTTGGACATACGATTAATCTATTAAGTTCAATTGGTACAATAAATGAAGAAAAGACTAAGAAAATCATCCAATCCCAGAATGTTTATATAGTTAGACACGAGAATTTCTGGTAAAGAACGAAATTTTTGGTGTTATGATTAATCTATTGAGTTCTATTAGAGCGAAAAAAGAGGAAAAGAAAACCTGAGCCATTTCATGGTGAAAAGGAATTTTTTGATCAGGAGGGGATTCGTTAGCAGTGAAAACACGGCCAACAACATTAGTACGAGGAGCCGCACCGCCAACGTAAGGCAACTCATCGAAATCGAATGCTTCAACGACGTCGTTGAAGTCAGAGGCAGTGATCACAGGGAAGTCTCTGAAAAGAACAGCCCCTGATTGACAAAGAAGCGATTCCAACCATGGCTTCTGTTGTTTCAATGCTTGGGTAAATAATGAAATACTAGAAGGCGATAGTTTAGTATTGGGATTAGGAGATAGAACTGAGGGGAAGACGATACCAGGGTAGTGCTTTTGTTGAGGTATTTCTATTAGTCGGAAAAAGGTCTCCGGAGCCATATTTCTTCTCGGAGGGTGATTTGGTTAGTTTGTTTCGAGGGGAATTGGGTTTTGCGGCGGCGGTGGCGGTTTGTCTTCGTAGGTAGACGCTAATTAGTGTAGGACTTTGTCTTCATTGGACAATTTAGTGATTTACCCATTGGTGTCTTTAGCCCCCAATTGCGTCCAGGTTCAAGGGGGAACAGTACAGAGATCTCTCCTAAATCTCTCTTTATAAACCAATTTTCCAGATAGAGAAATTTAATAGAAGATCAAATCCCATTCAAGAAGGATTACTCAGATCCTAGTCATCGGATAAGGATTTCCCTTCTAAAACCGGGTCGAGTTGGTAAAAAAAAAAATTGACATTTACTTTTTGTGAGTGTTTTAGAGTTTTGTTCTTTAAAGAAAAGATATCCATCTGACTTTTTCTTGGGCTTAAAAATTTGGTGTGTACATACATGTATACTCATATATACATATACACAATACATACACATACACATACGTACATATATATACATGTATTGCTTTTCAGGCTTTAGTACTTTATATTATCTAATATTTTTTTTTTAAATTTTCAGCTATTCCACATTAAGAGTAATATGGTGGACACATTCGTGTCTAATGCCATTATATTAATCTGGTTCAACAATGTGGGTGTTAACTAACCGAACCGAGTTGAATAATTAGGTTTTCGAATTTGGATTCGTTTAGCTAAACGAATTGTTTGGCTCGGTTTGCTTACTGTAACGAGCTTTAAAATTAGTTCGAGTTCGGCTTGATAACACTATAACTGTTTAAACAAGCTGAATAGTCGCGAACAATTTGACTCGTTTTACTAAACGAACCCAAATAGACATTCGAAGTTGGCTTGTTTAATTAAAATTAACAAACAAACTCGAAAAAATACGAATCAAACTCGAATAGTTTGCGAACTGTTATGTTCGCTTAACACCTCTATC